>CM042414.1:31287481-31654481 GCA_023634145.1 Thymallus thymallus
GTTTGGTATGAGGACGAATGACCACAAACAAATGTTAAGCAGCTCTCCCTACTTGGAGAATTGCGTTTATTAACGTGGGCCGGTTGCTGAGTGTAACTAATTGTTGTAACCTAGATGTAAAAGCCCTGTCTCTAGTATTTACCATGTGGATGGAGGTAGCTTAATGGACGCCACTGTGTTGCCAAAGTGACAGAGAGGTCACAGCAAACACGGACATCCTGTTGTTTATCTAATGCTAAAACCCAACGGCGGAGGGCTTAATCCAACGCTAATGTGGTACTGCTGCTGGCAACTTAATTACAGGGCACACTCAATAGAGAAATAAAATCTAAACGACTGGGAGGAGGAGATGACATGCTGGGAAGTTTGGCTAGAGACGCATAGTAATGTTGTTTATAATTTTGGACTTAAGGCCAGGCACCACACCCTAATAGGGTATTTCTTTCCCTTAATAATATCATAATACATTTTTACCATTTGAATGTGGTCGTGGACACAAATATAAAACTTTTGTGTATAAAACATTTTCTGAAATATTTTATAAAAATACGCAAATTAGGTGATATCTCATTAAATATGTGCATATTTGCATATCACACAAATAAACTTTCGGGAAATTCCAGTTAAAGACAAGGACACTGAATTTAGACTATCAAACGCCAAACACCTATTTAGACCCAATCACCATCTCTTCAAAGTAAGTTACTACATATAGTCCAGTTTGTAACATTCTCTATGAAATGTGTTTTTAAATGATGTGTGATTCAATGTAGTGAGCATTGAAATTATGGATGTATGTCCATTTAATGTGGATACAATTCATGACATTTTAATGATGGAAGTATGATAAACTAACGAAATAAAGAAAAACTACTAATATTAACAGACCAAAATACAAAAAAATCTCAAAATTGAAAAATACATTCAAAAATGTATATTTTTTTAACTGTGGTGCCTACGGTTAGGGTTAGTAAATATTACACCAAAAATTCTATGATCTTTACAAAAAAATGCAGGTTCCTGGTTTTACTTTAATATTTGAATAGTTTACTTAATTTGTGTGTTAAAAAAGCATGACATTCGAAAATGTTAATTCAATTTAATATACTGTGTTCAATATACTAAATGTTCATAATATTTACTCTCAACTTAAGAATTAAACGTTTTTGCAACAACTTGCCATGTGGCTCCATTTTTAGAGGATTCTTTTGACAAAATAGACGTTCAAAGATGAGACCACCCATTCCCACCAACAACAAGGTCATGCAGAGAAGTACTTGGGTGTATGAGATTTTAATGCAGAAGAGTGACAAGGTGTGTTGAACAAAAGTATCCCATCCTCCAAGGCTGCTAGCCTGGTGTAGGATGAGATAGGGCCAAGTAGTGGAAGAGTGGGGAGGTTTTAATGGTGTAGGGTTAGTTGGTATAGTGGGGAGGTTTTAATGGGTGTAGGGTTAGTTGGTATAGTGGGGAGGATTTAATGGGTGTAGGGTTAGTTGGTATAGTGGGGAGGTTTTAATGGGTGTAGGGTTAGTTGGTATAGTGGGGAGGTTTTAATGGGTGTATGGTTAGTTGGTATAGTGGGGAGGTTTTAATGGGTTTTAGGGTTAGTTGCTATAGAGGTTTTAATAGGTGTAGGGTTAGTTGCTATAGAGGTTTTAATAGGTGTAGGGTTAGTTGCTATAGAGGTTTTAATGGGTATAGGGCTAGTTGCAATAGAGGTGTTAATGGGTGTAGGGTTAGTTGGTATAGTGGGGAGGTTTTAATGGGTGTAGGGTTAGTTGGTATAGTGGGGAGGTTTTAATGGGTGTAGGGTTAGTTGGTATAGTGGGGAGGTTTTAATTGGTGTAGGGTTAGTTGGTATAGTGGGGAGGTTTTAATGGGTGTAGGGTTAGTTGGTATAGTGGGGAGGTTTTAATGGGTGTAGGGTTATTTGGTATAGTGGGGAAGTTTTAATGGGTGTAGGGTTATTTGGTATAGTGGGGAGGTTTTAATGGGTGTAGGGTTATTTGGTATAGAGGTTTTAATGGTGAAGGGATAGTTGCTATAGAGGCTTTAATGGGTGTAGGATTAGTTGCTATAGATGTTCTAATGGGTTTTAGGGTTAGTTGCTATAGAGGTTTTAATAGGTGTAGGGTTAGTTGCTATAGAGGTTTTAATAGGTGTAGGGTTAGTTGCTATAGAGGTTTTAATGGGTGTAGGGTTAGTTGCTATAGAGGTTTTAATGGGTGTAGGGCTAGTTGCTATAGAGGTGTTAATGGGTGTAGGGTTAGTTGGTATAGTGGGGAGGTTTTAATGGGTGTAGGGTTAGTTGGTATAGTGGGGAGGTTTTAATGGGTGTAGGGTTAGTTGGTATAGTGGGGAGGTTTTAATGGGTGTAGGGTTAGTTGGTATAGTGGGGAGGTTTTAATGGGTGTAGGGTTAGTTGGTATAGTGGGGAGGTTTTAATGGGTGTAGGGTTAGTTACTATAAAGGTTTTAATGGGTGTAGGATTAGTTGCTATAGAGGTTTTAATAGGTGTAGGGTTAGTTGCTATAGAGGTTTTAATGGTGTAGGGTTAGTTGCTATAGAGGTTTTAATAGGTGTAGGGTTAGTTGCTATAGAGGTTTTAATGGGTGTAGGGTTAGTTACTATAAAGGTTTTAATGGTGTAGGGTTAGTTGATATAGAGGTTCTAATAGCTGTAGGGTTAGTTGCTAGGGCAGTCTTTCTTCCCCTTTCCCCATCCTTTTTCTCTTCCCTTTTGGTGTCACAAAGTGTAATGAATTAACACTCCAGAACAATAGGCAGAAACACAGGGTTAGATAAGCTAAATGGATTAATAATGAGGCTGGCTTCACACTCCTGTACAGTAGGTGGCGGTATATCCACCTTTGAGATGGTTGTGAAGCACCACTTCCACTTACTGCTAGTGGAATGAGCACTGTTTCCAGCAAAGCCTGTTAAAGTAAGTTAAAATGGCAAATAATCGAAGAAAAAGTTTGGAATATTACTAAGTCAAGGGTTTTTCTTTATTTGCACTATTTTTTACATTGTAGAATAAAAGTGAAGACATCAAAACTATGGCATAACACATATGGAATCATGTAGTAACCAAAAAAGTGTTAAACAAATCTAAATATATTTTATATTTGAGATTCTTCAAAGTAGCCACCCTTTGCCTTGATGACAGCTTTGCACACTCATGGCATTCTCTCCCGGTTCTATCTGACCAATGGAGATGAGCCGTTTCCCTCTCAACTCTTTAATGAGACACCCTAATGACCCCGTCAAAGGTGGGCGCAAGATACTGTACTGTATATGCAAAACAATACTGGAAAAAAGCAGGACTCCATTCAAGCAAAACTAGAGAACCCTTCTCAACAGAAACAGAATAGTCAGGGGTAAAGGGCGTTGTTCAGCCTGACTCTCTAGCGGATAGAACCCCAATAGAACACACACCCTTGGTCAGTATGTATCATTTGGTGCATCTTACTCTCCTTTTCCAATCTTCCCGGCCTAATCTGAGTGCAATACAAAATGTTACATACCCATCATTATTTTCTACAGAGGACTATTTGATCCACATGAACAATCAAAGTTTAGCATGTGTCAGATACAATGTACTGTATGGTTGATCTGTTGCTCATCAGTTACCGTGGCTTGGCCTACTATTTGCATAACCTGAGAGAACGAAAGAGAGAGTGTGTGTCTGAGATGTGTCTATCTGCATGATTGAAGTCAGATGATAATTTAGGATGCTTTCTACCAAGTCAATTAATCTCCCTCCTCCCTGTCTGCCCACACACACCCCATCAGCTTCATGTATTACCTTTAGAGACGAGTGACAGAAATACCATTAAAGTGAGACGCTGACATTACTTAAAAGAAAGGGCATCACACAGTTGGTTGATGGAAATTAAGCACCTCTCGCTCTGCATTGAAAGTGGAGCTATACCACTGTGACGGAAATACGCATCAACTCCAGCGCCTCGCAGGCTAATGGCTGGGGCAGTGCTGGTTGTGGTGGTGGGGTGTGAGGGGGGCACTGACTCCTCCATCCCTGGCCCTGAGAGCCCCTCGCCTCCCTCCCTCCCTGAGACAGTGTGTGCCACTCAGGCAGCCAGGCAGAGGCCCCCAGCTGGGCCACATTTGGGAAATGCCACTGAGCATGGGCAGCTTGCTTCACTAGGCTCGGCTGCTCGTGCATCGTATGGAGTCATGCACCGTCGGGAAAAGGTTCCAAAGGGTGCCTGGCAAGACTCGCTCCTACCTTTAGCACACACACACCTGTGCACGTACGTGCGTGCATACGAACACACTGACACACACACACACACACACACACACACACACACACACACACACACACACACACACACACACACACACACACACACACACACACACACACACACACAACCACACACACACAACCACACACACACAGTATCTACCCTGGCTCAATAACCTCTCACTTTCTGGATGTATGCCTTGACACTTGCATCTCTCAAGTGGAAAATTGCCCCACTGATCAATTGTGTGGATTTAAGAGAGGTTACATGTGTGTTGTGTATGTGATACAGAACAAAAGAAAGATGAGTGTTTGTCATCAATTGCATCCATAGTTGACATTTTGATCCCGACTCAAAGGAGTGTTTCTAGAACTTAACAGTTTGTGGAGCACTTGACTTTTCTGCCCAGCACACACAGTGTGGCATGCATGACTGTCCCACACAGTCAACACATGCTCTAATAAGCTGGCCAGTGGATGAACAATACACTCTGCTGGTCAGTGGTCAGGCTATGCTGATGTCACAAGTGCTATTCAGAAACCCATCCTAAAACCCCAAACAGCAAGCAATGCAGATGTAGAAGCACAGTGGTTAGGAAAAACTCCATAGAAGGCAGGAACCAGGCTCTGAGGGGTGGCCAGTCCTCTTCTGGCCGTGCCGGTTGGAGATTATAAGAGAACATGGCCATTAAGGCCAGATTGTTCTTCAAGATGTTCAAACATTCATAGACGACCAGCAGGGTCAAATAATAATCAAAGTGGTTGTAGAGGGTGCAACAGGTCAGTACCTCAGGAGTCAGTTGGCTTTTCATAGCAGAGCATTCAGAGGTCGAGACAGCAGGTGCGGTAGAGAGAGCGAGAGAAAGTCGAAAACAGCAGGTCCGGGACAAGGTAGCATTGCGCTGGACACTGCCCTATCCTACCTGGACAAGATTTATACAGTGGGGAGAACAAGTATTTGATACACTGCTGATTTTGCAGGTTTTGCCACTTACAAAGCATGTAGAAGTCTGTAATTTGTATCATAGGTACTCTTCAACTGTGAGTGACGGAATCTAAAACAAAAATCCAGAAAATTACATTGTATGATTTTTAAGTAATTAATTTGCATTTTATTGCATGACATAAGTATTTGATACATCAGAAAAGCAGAACTTAATATTTGGTACAGAAACCTTTGTTTGCAATTACAGAGATCATACGTTTCCTGTAGTTCTTGACCAGGTTTTCACACACTGCAGCAGGGATTTTGGCCCACTCCTCCATACAAATCCTTCAGGTTTCGGGGCTGTCGCTGGGCAATACGGACTTTCAGCTCCCTCCAAAGATTTTCTATTGGGTTCAGGTCTGGAGACTGGCTAGGCCACTCCAGGACCTTGAGATGCTTCTTACGGAGCCACTCCTTAGTTGCCCTGGCTGTGTGTTTCGGGTCGTTGTCATGCTGGAAGACCCAGCCACGACCCATCTTCAATGCTCTTACTGAGGGAAGGAGGTTGTTGGCCAAGATCTCGCGATACATGGCCCCATCCACCCTCCTCTCAATACGGTGCAGTCGTCCTGTCCCCTTTGCAGAAAAGCATCCCCAAAGAATGATGTTTCCACCTCCATGCTTCACGGTTGGGATGGTGTTCTTGGGGTTGTACTCATCCTTCTTCTTCCTCCAAACACGGCGAGTGGAGTTTAGACCAAAAAGCTCTATTTTTGTCTCATCAGACCACATCACCTTCTCCCATTCCTCCTCTGGATCATCCAGATGGTCATTGGCAAACTTCAGACGGGCCTGGACATGCGATGGCTTGAGCAGGGGGACCTTGCGTGCGCTCCAGGATTTTAATCCATGACGGCGTAGTGTGTTACTAATGGTTTTCTTTGAGACTGTGGTCCCAGCTCTCTTCAGGTCATTGACCAGGTCCTGCCGTGTAGTTCTGGGCTGATCCCTCACCTTCCTCATGATCATTGATGCCCCACGAGGTGAGATCTTGCATGGTGCCCCAGACCGAGGGAGATTGACCGTCATCTTGAACTTCTTCCATTTTCGAATAATGCGCCAACAGTTGTTGCCTTCTCACCAAGCTGCTTGCCTATTGTCCTGTAGCCCATCCCAGCCTTGTGCAGGTCTACAATTTTATCCCTGATGTCCTTACACAGCTCTCTGGTCTTGGCCATTGTGGAGAGGTTGGAGTCTGTTTGATTGAGTGTGTGGACAAGTGTCTTTTATACAGGTAACAAGTTCAAACAGGTGCAGTTAATACAGGTAATGAGTGGAGAACAGGAGGGCTTCTTAAAGAAAAACTAACAGGTCTGTGAGAGCCGGAATTCTTACTGGTTGGTAGGTGATCAAATACTTGTCATGCAATAAAATGCAAATTAATTATTTAAAAATCATACAATGTGATTTTCTGGATTTCTCACAGTTGAAGTGTACCTATGATAAAAATGACAGACCTCTACATGCTTTGTAAGTGGGAAAACCTGCAAAATCGGCAGTGTATCAAATACTTGTTCTCCCCACTGTACTTATGTGATAATGCTGTTTATTAACTACAGCTCAGCTTTTAACACCACAGTCCCCCTCCAAGCTGGTCATTAAGCTCAGGGCCCTGGGTCTCAAAACCTCCCTCTGCAACTGAGCCCCAGGTGGTGAGGGTAGGCAACAACATCTCCGCCACGCTGACTCTAGGGTCGTTGTCATGTTGGAAGGTGAACCTTTGCCCCAGTCTCCGCTTGGAGTTTGTCTAAAGTCACCTAATGGACTCTCAGACCATGAGAAACAAGATTCTCTGGTCTGATTAAACCAAGATTGAACTCTTTGGCCTGAATGCCAAGCTTCACATCTGGAGGAAATCTGGCACCATCCCTACGGTGATGCATGGTGGTGGCAGCATCATGCTGTGGGGATGTTTTTCAGAGGCAGAGACTGGGAGACTAGTCAGGGTTGAGGGATAGATGAACAGAGCAAAGGACAGAGAGATCCTTGATGAAAACTTGCTCCAGAGCAGGACCTCAGACTGGGGCAAAGGTTCACCTTCCAACATGACAACGACCCTAAGCACACAGCCAAGCCCAAGACAACGCAAGAGTGGCTTCGGGACAAGTCTCTTAATGTCCTTGAGTGGCCTAGCAAGAGCCTGGACTTAAACCCGATCAAACATCTCTGGAGAGACCTGAAAATAGCTGTGCAGCGACACTCCCCATCCAACCTGACAGAGCTTGAGAGGATCTGCAGAGAAGAATGAGGGAAACTCCCCAAATACAGGTGTTCCAAGCTTGTAGCATCATACCCAAGAAGACTCAAGGCTCTAATTGCTGCCAAAAGTGTTTCAGCAAAGTACTGAGTAAAGGGTCTGAATACTTACTGTATGTAAATGTAATGTCCATTTTTTTAATTTTTAATAAATTAGCAATAATGCCTCAAAAACAGTTTTTGCTGTGTCATTATATGGTATTGAGTGTAGATTGATGAGGGGAAAAAAATATTTATTCAATTTTAGAATAAGGCTGTAAAGTATCAAAATGTGAAAAAAACGATGTGTACCCTTCAATGGGACAAAAGTCTGTGTGTTATTGTGATTCTGGATGGCCAGATGGCTAGCAACAATGACAAGAAGCTGCCATGTGGGAAATCGTAGGTGGCTTGTTTAGCTAGTTTTAATTTGTTCTTGATATCATGTCTTGTTTTGAGGTATTTTGACTGATGTCATGTTTATCCCAATATGGCAAGAAAAATAGCTAGCAAGCTAACCAACAACTATAACAATGTATACTGAACAAAATTCTGATTGGCTGGGCCTGGCTCCCCTGTGGGTGGGCCTATGCCCTCCCAGGCCCACCCATTGTTGCTCCCCTGCCCAGTCATGTGAAATCCATAAATTAGGGTATAATGAATTTATTTAAATTGACTGGTTTCCTTCTATGAACTGTAACTCAATCTTTGAAATTGTTGCATGTTGCATTTATATTTTTGTTCAGTATATTTGAGAGACAACAAGTGCTCATTGTGTAAATGTATTTATGTTTTCAATAAACATTGGAGAATAAATATAGTTTACATGTTGTCAACAATCTAAGCAAACCCTGTCTGTTTTTCCCCATAGTTGGTTTTATTGATAAACAACCAACCCGTCTATAAAATCAGTTTTATTACTTCACTTAACAGTTTCTTCTACTTGTTATTTTTATATTTTTTGTTTTACTTTTGATATCATTGATATTTATATTGTACTGCACTGTTGAGGGAGCTTGCAAGTAAGCATTTCCCTGCACCATTTAAACCTGCTGTAAACTGTCTATGTGACGAATAACATTTTATTTTATTTATTCAATTATTACTGATGTCTCTGGGAATTCCTGTTTGATTTACCCGTATTATGTCCATAATAATACTATATCCATAATAAATTGCTGGATAAAGTGAAGTATTTAGTTTTAATAAAGAGACAGAGTGTTTAAATTAGGATGCATGGTAAATTGTGTGTAACTGAAGGCTACATCTGTAGTGAGGACACATACCTGGGCCGTGGCCCGGAGTGTCTATCTGCAGACAATCAAACAAAAGTTAATTTCCAGTCTTTAATGGATGGCCCACGGTCAACATGGAGGCAGGGGTAAAGGCTAAGCTAGTAAAGGCTAAACTGTTTGTTTAGGGCCAGAGAGAAACCCATCAATTACTTGTGTGTCTGTGACTGGATATTGGCACACAGTAGCATGCTAAATGGACTGACAATAACAGTGAGGCTTGGAACGGGCTTTGGTGTTGTATACAAGAGTTCAAATCCAGATGTATTACAGCCAATGGAATACAGAACACTGCAGCTTAAAGTAGGATCACACACACACACACACACACACACACACACACACACACACACACACACACACACACACACACACACACACACACACACACACACACACACACACACACACACACACACACACACACACACACACACACACACACACAGAGTGGTGCATGCAAGGGTATCTGTTTGCTGAGGGGCTCTCCTGCCATATGTGGTGTAGGGTCCCATACAGTCAGCTGGGTGACCTGGCAAGGCTCCACTAGTGCTGGTGTGTTCTGGGTGATTCCAGCTCCACAGGGTAATGGAGCACAGTCACCCACTACTCTGGGGGGAAACACCAGTCTATCTGTCAATCTGTCTGTCTATAATGATTACAGAATCTGTCAGTCTGCCCATGCGGTCTACTTGTCTGTAGGTACATTATGTATTACTACAGTAGCACTTCCTACAATGATATTCCCTTTATCATTCAGAATTTCTGTAATATCGAAATGTATACTGGGGGCCAAAAGTTTGGAATATTACTCATTCAAGGGTTTTTCTTTATTTGCACTATTTTTTACATTGTTGAATAAAAGTGAAGACATCAAAACTATGACGTAACACATATGGAATCATGTAAACAAATCAAAATATATTTAATATTTGAGATTCGTCAAAGTAGCCACCTTGTGCCTTAATGACTGCTTTGCACACTCATAAGATAAATTCATTAGAGTTACCAGCCTCAGATTGCAGCCCAAATAAATGCTTCACAGAGTTCAAGTAACAGACACATAGACTGTGTGAATTAGGCCTTCATGGTCGAATTGCTGCAAAGAAACCACTAGTAAAGGACACCAATAAAAAGAGACTTGCTTGGGCCTAGAAACACAAGCAATGGACGTTAGACCGGTGGAAATGTGTCCTTTGGTCTGATGAGTCCAAATTTTAGATTTTTGGTTACAACCTCAACCAAATTTAGATGGTTTGGGATGAGTTGGACCACAGTGAAGGAAAAGCAGCCAACAAGTGCTCAGCATATGTGGGAACTCCATCAAGACTGATGGAAAAGCATTCCAGGTGAAGCTGGTTGATTACTACATGATTCCATATGTGTTATGTCATAGTTTTGATGTCTTCACTTTTATTCTACAATGTAAAAAATAGTGCAAATAAAGAAAAACCCTTGAATTAGTAATATTCCATGAGTAATATTTTGGCCCCCAGTGTAGATGTCTGTCAGAAAATGCCTGTCTCGCCATCTGTCTACCTGTCTGTCTGTACCCACATGATATTCATCCTTGTTTGCTCATATCCCGATTAATTATAGTACGTTTGATGATTCTATGAGAGCATGAAAGGTTCTTCAGACTTCAAGCAGGCGTGCTTCCGTTCAGAACCACATGACTAAGCTCACCCTTGCCTCTACCACTCTGCAACCCTCAGAAGTCCAACATATCTGCCATCTAGATAATCCATCAAAAGGTGAATTCCTTCAGCATGGACTGCCATTCAATGATGCAAAGCAAGCCAGTGGCCACTCCTGTGGAAGGAGATACAAAGGGATGGAATTGGATTTGTGAGGAGGCCATGCAAAGTTTCTTCAAGGAAATGAAAGACAGGGCGTCTTCATTCACAGCCGTCTTCAATAAGTGATGAGGCTGTGTGATAATGGAGGCTGAATAATTATTATGTAGAATAGAGGAGAAAAGGTCAGGATGGGAAGAGTCATCCTGCCAGGCTAATAAATACTGCATGGGACTGAGTGGGCTTTCAAGAGACTGCCAAGAGAGAGAAAGAGAGAGAGAGAGAGAGAGAGAGAGAGAGAGAGAGAGAGAGAGAGAGAGAGAGAGAGAGAGAGAGAGAGAGAAAAAGAGAGAGAAAAAGAGAGAGCGAGAGAGGGCAGAGCATTGTGTGTGTCTGTATGGGTGCGTGGACGTTCATGACTGTTAGGCCCATATTGAAAATATACAGGAAGCAATAGATAGTCAGTCTTTTTTCGCAATGGGCAATACCAAAACAGAAAATGGCCAAATATACTGTAAAACTTTGACGAGCCCAGAGAGAGGCCAAACTAGTTTAAGCCCAGAGAGCCAGGGAGTAGTGAACCTGTGTCAGGGTTTAATGAGTCTGTGAGTCTGACAAGACCCTGGACATGGCCCCTGATATGGCCCCTGACAAGGCCCTTGACGGAGATTAGCTAACCCCTCTGGGTCAGGTGCCCCCCAACGCTCCCATAACGGCCACTTTGCCATGCTGCCCTGCCTGCCTCAGTCCATGATAGCCAAATGAGCTGGCTTCACTGTCTAACTCAAACTGCCCTCTAAAGCACAGTGCTGTTGTATAGTATGAATCTTTGTTCTGTATGAAAAATGGTTTAAATAAAGCTCGACGGGAGATGAGGAGCGAAGACAGGGGGCCGGTAGAAAAAAAATGCTAAAATATACAGCAGATAGGAAAGTCAAACAATGAAAACACCAGGAACATCCTCATTAGAACAAATGGCAGCTGGGCGAGTGACAGCTGCTCCCCCAGAGCGTGGGGGCATGTCTTGGGGCAATGCAGCCAGCTAGCCCCTCAGCGCTGCCTGCCTCCCTGCTCCAGCCACAGAGATTCACCGGTGGGAAAACAATGTGCGGCCCCTCCACAGATGTGCCTGGAGTGGGCCTGTCACAAGCGCTTATGGTGACGGCCACTCACCCCTCTCTGTGGCTCTCTGTGTCTCTGTCACAGGTCAGTGGGTGACAGGCGGGGGCATCACGACTCGCTGGCCACAGACCCATCCCTCGTTAGGGCACACCTTTTCCTTTTGGGAAATAGTGTGCCACGCCATTTAATCAGCTTGTAGCAACAACATCCATTCTCAACACTTCACCTCTGTCACTTTTTTATTATGCAAGTGTAATTAACATTTGTACATTATACGGGAGAGGTTGTATTCATTTAGAGCCATTTATGAGATTCAACTTACGTTATTAACTTAATAAAGTATTCTGCTTCATTGTGATATAGCCAAAATACCACAGATTTAAAGGATGGAACCAGAAATATAAGAGTTTATGCTGAACTTTCACAATGCAAATAGACCAGAAAAATAACAAAAAATAACTGCTTCTTAAACATTTTTAATCTGGCAGAATTAATTTACAGTAATTATTTTATACAAAATCATACAGGGTTGTTCGGATATCAAATTGTATTCATTACAATTCTGCAAGAGGAAAATGTCGAAGAAATTGCTTATTTTATAAGCATTACATGTTTAATTTCATGTTACATTTAATATCCACTATGAGAAGTCAATTAAAGCAGATAGCATAACATTGTTTTCCTGTTCTTTTACCTAAAAATGGATTGGGATTGATCATATGTATGGATTTTTTCATCAGAAGAATATAATTATTCCTCTCAGAAGAGGCTCAGTTAAAGCTGTTATGTGTTTTTTGGAACGGAGTTGTTTTCCTTCACACAACAATGACAACAATGACAAATGGAGCATGAAGACATGAAGGGGCCTGGGTGAGCGGATCAAACACAATGCAATTGGCTTCAGTTGCAAACAAGACATCACCATACCTAATGTCTAGCCTGTTCCAACCCCTACTCTCCACTCAGTGAGCAGTGGACTGAGGTATACAGGTACACACCCATTTAACACGGTAAAACCATCCATCTTAATCTGGGGCACATCTGGGGCTGTGTGAGGTGTGTGAGGTAATCTAGTGGTACAGCAGTGCTGGCGCTGCGTTACTTGTTGAGCGTCTGAGCGACAACGATTTAACATGGGCTCGTAATGAAACGTGAAGCGACTAATCTGATATTGTTCAATTGCATTAAAGAGGCTGGGATGTGTGGGGGAAGCACAGTGTTGAAACTGAGCAAGGTGTTGTGTGAGTGTGAGTGTGTGTGTGTGTGTGTGTGTGTTAGAGCGTGTGTGTTGGGGGTGAGGACTCTTTATGCACTATGCACCACAGTGTCTCTCTCCACTCAGAGAGAGACAGAGTTCTCTCTGATTATGATAATTTAGCCTAACCATAATTTGGATGTTAGAGCACTGTGATGCTAATACTCACACAGCACACACAGATATTTCTGTGGTTGAGTGATTTCATGTGGGATAAAATAATGTATCATGATAGGGATAGGAAATATCTCAGCCAACGCCTTTATATTATCTAAAAATAAGAAAGTCTCAATCAAACCTCACCAAGTAGAAATAGTAGAAAACATTAAGTTAACATTAGTTGACTGACCCTGACTGTAACAGTATATCATATTACAATACAAGGGAGTTGAACATTTCATCAGGTCTTAGATATTTGCTCCAAAAGAATATAAAATCCCAGTTCCCCTGATATCTCCTCATTTTCTTGTTATTTCTCTATCCTTCTCTTGCCCTGTGTCTCTCTCTAAATTGGTGCCAGTCAGCGAGCTCTAGGGCTTTTAGATATTTCAAAAAATATCTGAGGAATCAATCTTACACAAAACTGATGGAAAACATTGAATGTCATTGAACAATAACAGTGAGCCATGTCAGCAGCAGGCACCCGTGCAGTGGCCTACCTTTGAGACAAAGCCTGGGGGTTTTTGTCTTTGTGTTGAGAGCTGGGCTCTCTCCCTGCTGGCCCAGGGCCCTGCCTGGTAGGCCCCTGCCTGCTTGGCCCCTGCTTTGGAGGCCCCTGCTCGGTTGGCCTCTGCCTGGCCCTTGTCCTGGAGGGAGGCTGGGGGTTCTGCTGGGACTGCTTCATGATGGGTGTCACTGACATCACATCCACAGACCTGGAGATAGACAAACATTTAATTCAGTGAGAACTCGCTGGGGATATACTGCATGTCCACATGGAATTTCTGAATAACTCACAGGGTGTCATAGGAGGCATTAATTAAAGATACACTATGCAAAAATCACTCCGCCATTTTCTGGTTGCTAAAATCCTAATAGTTTGCCTAATTTCAGTTTATGTGACAAAATAAGCAAGTATAGTGTAGGGAATCATTGTACCATCTAAACCGCTATTAAATATATTTTTCATAATCAAAAATATTGTGTTTTCAGCTGTTTGAAGCTGGTGTACAAAACCGAAAGTAAAAGACGCGAAAAATGAAACGTAAAAACAGGAAGCATAGAAATAGTGCACATAGAACAGCTCTACCACTTCTTAGTCTTGCTTTCAATTAGAATGACAGATCTATAGCGCACATTTCTATGTGGATTTTGTCAGGTGGCCAAAAAAGTTACATATTGCAGCTTTAATTGTGGGAATATACTCTCATTCTGTACTTATACACTTCTTCTCTTCATGATGACCAGAATGGTTTTTTTGATAAACAATATCAAATAGTTCCTGTTGTGCTTGGTGTTCTCTCATAACCTGTCTCTCTGCAAAAACAAATTCCCTTATTTCTCACAGGAGAATGTTGACCTAAAGAAACAACATTATAAAACATAAAAATATTTCCAAACCCCTAAACAGCAGTATAACACGGAAACGTGTATACAATAACTTTGTTAAGTCACAACCTCCTTTTTAATGTGCTTTACTGTCACACAGTACTGTGACCTGACCATGGTCTGTCTGTCTGTCTGTCTGTCTGTCTGTCTGTCTGCCTGCCTGCCTGCCTGCCTGCCTGCCTGCCTGCCTGCCTGCCTGCCTGCCTGCCTGCCTGCCTGCCTGCCTGCCTGCCTGCCTGCCTGTCTGTCTGTCTGTCTGGCGTTCCACTGGCGTCTGCCTGCTCCCCCCTATCTGGCCACCCCCATGCCCCGTGGCTCTGGGGGGGTCACCTCTGCACAGCCGACCTCATCCTGCAGGTAGGTTAGGGCCAACCCAGGGAACGCCTGTGGCAAAGGTCAAAGGGCAACGTAGTGTCATCAGGACATATCCACAAGAATGACACAACAGAGGCCAGATAGAGAGACATGGCAGTGATCCCACAACATAAAACATGACAAAATACCAGGATCTGTTTTAAAAATAAATACTGCAAACATTTGAGAATGTGGAGCACAGGAATTTCTGCTTGGTAACGTTAGAATCCTTTCCTCCTTTGTATTTGCACTTGGGTAATTAAGAACAAACCTTTGGAGAAATTAAGCAATCTTTTCCAAAGCTCCACCGTTGAAATGGACTGCCTTTGATCCTGTGCATTTTTGGGGGGGATTGAAATGACGGCTTACACCGGCCAAACTCGAACAACGCTGGGTCAATGTGCGCTACCCTATGGGACTCCCAATCACGGCCGGCTGTGATACAGTCTGGATTCAAACCAGGTTGTCTGTAGTGACACCTCTAGCACTGAGATGCAGTGTCTTAGACCACTGCACCACTTGGGAGCCCAAGTGGCGAGTATGAAGGCAGACAGAGTGATTAGTATATACAGTATATTATTTGTATTAATTTATGTCTATGTTTATGTAGATTAGATGACAGTATAGTGGGCACCTTCTCTGTTGAGCATGTGGGCCTCTGTGTAAGAGGAGCCCTCCTGGTCCTCCAGAGGGACTGTCATGGAGGATACAGCCAGGCAGAGCTGGGGCACGGCCTAACTCAGGATCTCCCCTGTCTAGCACAGCACAACAAGAGGATGCGAGGAGGTAGAAAAGGTTAGAGGGAAAGAGAGAGACCTCTCTGTATGTGAGTTAAAAGAGGCAGAAGATGAAAACATGAATCACTCACGTCAGGCGGCTGTCCGAGTCACTGAGCTCCTGAGCTAGTGAGAATGGGATTTCACAGTTCAGCGATAAGTTCCATTTGGACTTTTTATTATTTCCTTTTACGTTTACAGCAGTGCGACCATAACCTCACGACCACTGAGAAACACCTCACCCCCCAAAAGGGTCTTGTTTAAGTCGGAGGCATGAAGCGAACGGCATTAAAGGGCATTGTGTAATGAACCAAGAGCCACATTTTACACGAGGACTCTGAAGTCTACTCTTACATTGCCTGGCTGCATTAAAACAGTGCATATGTATTAGCTTAGTATAGCCTAGGGTGTGGATATCGTATCAGAAGCAATTGGCCTGTTATTAAGTGCTGCATACATACATACATTCATACATACAGTACATCTGATCTGAATCCCTCCCACTCCACCATCACTCCCATTTAGAGACCAGACTCTAGAGTGTGTCAAGTCCATGACATCACATCTAATTTGAACATATTAAACGACTCAACTATCATCATGTTATGTAAAATGGTGTCATCTACGCTGATGAAGAAGACACAGTAGTAGATCACATTAACAGATCTCTTCTCAAGCCCTCCAGGCAATGCAGTGAGAGGGAAGGGTTAGGGATGTTTTCATGCAGTCTTCCGCATGCAGGATCAAGACAAGGCTAATCAGTGAACTGAGGGATATCCTGTCTGTGGTGTCTGTTCCATTTCATCCACTAAGTCACACACTCTCCTCAGACACTTCACATGCAAACGGTTCCTCTCACCATAGATGGCCCCGTTATTTGTTTTGTTGCTCTGGGTTTATTAGGATACGACGGTTCTTCTGGACAACCCATTAAAAAGCACAGTAGAATATCGCTCTATGACATGTAACATGCATGATTAGCATGCTACAGTCAAATGGCCACATAGAAAGAAAGAGGAAGGGAGTTTAATGGCAAAACTGACAGGTGCAGTCAGAGTGATACTGAGGTGACCGATATTTTCTGTTTTGCCTTTGCTGTGACCAAGTCAATACATACCGTACAGTATCAACCAATTAGGGTTCCTCTAACCTAATACAATTGCACCTCACATGCAGGAGGGGGGGAACCATTAATTTGGGGCTCACTGAACAGTGAAATGTAAATACGTTAGGGTGGGAAAGTGTGAAATCCAGATGAGAATAGGCCCAGAACGCTGCTGCCTGCCTGCGCCTCTGCGTGTGTTACACATGGATTTGAGCACGGCCTGGTGTGCAGGACAATAAGCACTGCATCCAGCCCACTGAGTGGATCCAGGCCTGGTGAACTGGAACTTACCTGGACCGTCCAGTACACAATAACAACAATCACAACAGCAACAGCCGAGGCATCCTCACCAGATGAGCTCCACTGGGTTCCACACGGAGTGGAGGGTTAGTGAACCCTGGTCAACCCTTTCCCAACCACCAAACTTTAGAGCCAAGAGCTAGTGCATCTGGGACAATTCAGTTGGTTAAAATCAGCAAAGAGCTTAGAAAATGTATACTGTTCTGTAGAAATGTGTATTGTGCAACTTTCTACTGGTTATTGAGGGGGTTTTAAGTGGCTCAGTTGAACAAACCCCTAAGCTAAGATACCTTGGTTATGATCCATATATGTGCTGCTGGCCATCCCACAGAGCCCTCTGGACCCTGTACTGATGCTGACCTGGTCCGCTTCACAACCATAGCAGAAGGAACCAGGACCACTTCTGGCCTCTCCTGAAACACATAGAAAACACAGCTTACAGCAAGAGAGCACATTAAAGGCTATGGTATACAGTATCATACGTAAAGTACCTTTTAGTTCTGATAATAATTACAGCGTAGTCTAGAGATAAAAATGGCCACAGGACTGGCCTTCTTAACCGTACATGTTTTACAATAATTACCTACGTTCAATCCTTTGAGGCCTCATCTTCAGAAGGTTTAAGTGCAGCGGGGTGCACGCATCCTGTCTACATGAACTGTAATTACAAGTGGCTCGTCAAAAGAAGGTGATGAAACCTAGACCTGTTTCTATTTAAAGCTCTCTTTCCTCAGGCGTGTCAACGGGGAGACAGTTGAAACACCTGTCTTCCATTACAAGCTTTACAACTCTTCCATATTGTAGAGAGACCTAACAGTTGAGTGCTTTTGATGAACTTTCCCTGATAACTTGTCTGATCATCACAGTTTTATCTCTCTGAGTTATAAGCTCATAGGAAGAGCGATCTGTTACCTTGAGCTGTAGGAAGCGGGCATCAGAGTCCACCGAGGCTTTAAGGCCCATGGTCTCAGTTGTGGTGCATGGGCTTCTGTCAAATGGAAATCATTCCACAGCCTACACAAGAACACAACCACCATAGAAAGGAATACAAATACAATGACTGGTTCAATTCAAGCCGTTTCAACAACACTATTTTACCACGGTCTATATCTGAACAAGTCTAGGTTCTTCAGCAGTACCAACAGAGTACAGTATGTGATGGCTGAGGATCTACCCTTTCACTATCACAGCATGGTGTTATGGATTTCCTCTGTGTGGAGGACAAGGCAATGTGATAGCTCAGACTTTGAGAGTGTGTGCGTGTGTGTGTGTGTGTGTGCTATGTACGAACAGGAGTTAACATAGTGTACAGTAGTCTAGTCTATCAGACAGATACCTATCAGAGTCTCTGGTCAGTCAGTCATGTATATGAGCCCATTATTTCACAGTTCACACCCTGACGGTCTGCTAATAAGTGATCTTTCCCTTACAGTCTCTTACTTCCTGCCTCAAACCTACACACACCAGGATGGTTCATAGCTGGGTTACATACTGTTGTTTCCAGTAGTACCCCTTGCTATCACTAATCCTTCGAGATTTTGGCAATGAAGCCCTTTATGTACTTGCCCAGAGAATGCTAACTGTAGAATGCTAGTTAGCATTGGCTCACGAAACTACTTCTAACTTCCTTCATACTGGACGCAGATACATAAAAATGGTATCCACGAGTTCATCTGACTCTGGTGAAGTAGATAAAGGGACACCAAAATCCCAAACTAACCCTTTAAGATAAGGCCTGTGGAAAAAGTCAGTGAGAGAGGGCTAACATGACATAGTTGTTGGGGTGTGTACTTTACTTTTTGAAGCCTGTTGGTAGTGCAGTGTCTGGATCCAGTGGTGCTCTGTACACAGCATGGTGGTAATCCCTGTCCCCTGCCGCTGCCACCAGAGCCTTCTCCAACACTAGAGACAGCACAGCACTGTTAGGAGACCTGCAGGATACAGGACACAAACACACTGCATTAGACAAGAGGGACTGACTGACAAAGAAGCAGTGGTAGTAGGGACACTGCTGGAGAACAGACAGGATCAGACTTCAACATCAACATAGTAGTCACTTAAATTATATTTACAATACTGTAACACTGCTACAGGGGCAGTGTTTTCTAAATAGGTTGAGAAATGTATTGAGCCTAATTTGACAATCTTATATTGTAGAGATTCAATTCTGATTCTAAAGAAGAGCACAAACATAGGTCTAAACAGAAAATGTCCTTAAGGAACACAGAACCTCTCGTGACTGTTCTCTTTGCATATGGCTTGTCTGTCCGATTTACCAAAGGTTCAATGACACGGTCATAAACTCAGTTAAAACACTATGTCTTAGTTTAGGTGACTAATTAGTCAAACACTTAGACATGAACTAAACAAAATCCTAAAACCTAATGTAATTAACACCGACTTTCTCTTCTCAATACCGGACACCATATTGGATTAATGAACTGGACGGAGAGACGTGGAAACTCTGTTTTAGATTAGCTGTGATTCCAGTGCTCTCAAGCTTGAACTTCTTGTCACATAAACTCTCAAAGCCTATCAGAGGAGCTTGGCAGGATAATATCAGATTGGAGTAGATTAGCAGTGCTAACAATCTCCTCCTTCCTAACACTGTTACTGTAACTACAACATTACAGAGCCTCTCAAGTTCCTCAGCTGCAGTACTTGAGCACACGTCAAGACAACTCCTTTACCCTGTTGACAGGATTATCATTAAGGTTATGAAGGGTTTAGTCGTGGGTGTAATTGTGTTAGATGTAAGCATTAAGACTATTAACAGCTTGGCTGTTGCCATCCCTTTGAGGGTTTTGCGTGGCTGGGAACTACGACACTGACCAGTCAAGTCAAGTTTTACTAGTTTCTTACATGCTCATTTGTAAGATTTACTCCATAACACAATATCGTACTGGACAAAGTTGTTGAATGGTATCACTGGCTGAGATGTGAGATGTCTTATTTTGGGGCAAGGGTTGGACAGGGCACCCAGGCTACAGTGAGTGTACAAGAGCATGGTTTAACCCCAGAACCCTAGGCACCAGATCCTTACACAAATAGCACATTTACTTTCCTTACACAGCGAACGCGGGGCCATGGGCACCATTGTGTTTTTCAGATTCAGATCATTTTTCACAAAGACATGAGTTTAACCTTGTGAACCGGCTGCGGCGGAGGACTCGCAAAGCTGCTGGCAGCACAATGGAGCTTAGAGAGATTAGGAGAGGGTGCTAGTGCCACAGAGCCAGCTCTACTCTGCCAACGCTCCAGCCTGTTAGACTGATCCAGCCTGACTGCTGAGTGACAGTAAGCCACGGCTATCTCCCAAAGGTCAGGAGAACACACCTCACAGATCACGGGTCATTGGGTGACGGAATGCACCGGGCCTCTGGCTCAGACCAATAACGGGACAGGGGACAGCAGTCCCAACTTCCCCTACTCATCTTAATCTACTACAGGTTTAGAAAACGGGGACTAACAAGGACACAAAATGCCACATTTTACTCCATTAGTTACAGATTTAGGATTCTATAAACAGTTGACACGTGCAGTACAGATATATTATGTGTCACACCGTTGACAACCAAGAGACATACACTACTGTTCAAAAGTTTGGGGTCACATGTTGTAAATGACTATTGTAGCTGGAAACGGCAGATTTTTTATGGAATATCTACAGTACATAGGCGTACAGAGGCCCATTATCAGCAAGCATCACTCCTGTGTTCCAATGACACGTTGTGTTAGCTAATCCAAGTTTATCATTTTAAAAGGCTAATTGATCATTAGAAAACCCTTTTGCAATTATGTTAGCACAGCTTAAAACTGTTGTGCTGATTAAAGAAGCAATAAAACTGGCCTAGTCATTTTCAACATTAACTATGTCTACACTGTATTTCTGATCAATTTGATGTTATTTTAATGGGTCAAAAACAAGGAAATTTGTAAGTGACCCCAAACTTTTGAATGGTAGTGTTTGTCTACTTATTGTAGTGTTCCTCTAGAGAAGAGACTGTCAAAGAGGAATACAAAGCCCATGTGGCAAGTAGCACGTCGGGACAAACACTTGCTAATCTAATGCTTTCTGGATGGCTGGTCAGCCCCACTGGGGGTTATAGGCTAGGGGTAAGAGAGGCTGAGGGAGGCCTCCTTGCAGCTGCTTACCTGGGGCTAATAAGGCCTCCTCGCATGCAGGAGCCCCAGGGGTTAGGAGCAACCCCTCAGGGACAGGGGGCACGTCTTGCAGACAGGGGACTTCCAGCAGACGCCCCCTATACACTGCTCAGCTCAAATGAGTAAGTCAAAGGGACGTCCACAATAACATACAAAATATACAATATAATTAATGTTTATCTGCATTTGGTTGTACAACTTTTTGTAGTGTTATGACACTCAATAATGATGACACAAATTAATCAAATTTTGTTGTCACTAAACAGGAATAGGTTACTCAAGGCATGACTAATATCATAGGCCTACTATCATCTTTAATTTTCATTGAAATACCCTGCTGAAACAAAGTGTCATAGACTAGCTGGAGTACTTAACAGCTGCGTTGTGCTCAGCCCTTAGCACCCAGAGCAGGATTCTTCTTGATATGATGGCCTGTCTTTAGTCTGTGACACTCTCACAGAGATATCTCAAATGACAACCGGAGAAGGAGGCAGATATACACCAACCGGTCATAGCACTGATCAGTATTTCAATAGAAATTCTAAATATAAAAGGTTTCAGGTGATATCGACAAAATGTTCTTTGAATAAACGTCAATGATAAAATGTTTGATGTGGTAGTCTTTTAATCTCTTTTTTATCTGGCTTCTCTCCCATTCTAGATGCATCCTTTCCTTTCAAAGTGAGTGACAGTTGATAATGCTATTATAGCTGTTAGAAGCTAATCCTATTTCTAATCCCCATGTTATCATAAATGCAGTTCGATGCGATACGGACCTGCAACTGTCAACTGTTTATCAAAACTCCATGTTGTAAATCTCCGAGAGGTATTACTTCCAGTCAGTGGCCATGTCATCATTAATCCCTGTCCAATTGGAGTCTTCCCCAGGGAGGGCTATCACCATGGATAAATGATTTCCCCTCACTACCAAATTAGACGCAATCAAACCCGTGCAGGCGCATACATACATAAATCTGATCCAGCACATTGAAACAGCGTCGCAACTTTTCCTAAAGTGTTTTTGAAATGTAAATTTCTCTTCATAAGAAGGTAGGCTATAGCTGAATACTTTTCCAAGACCCAGACATGTGTAATTTGCCAAATACACTTTTCAATTACTCTCCCATGTGGGAGGGAGGGAGGGAGGCAGATGAGATGAGGCTGAGGATAGAGCCAGTGTAACGGGTCAGGGCAGCCCTGCCAGCCTGCAACAATGACAGGGCTCTGGGCTCCAGGCCCCCCACAGCGCTCCCATCTGCAATCATTACAGTGACTACTGAGACATGAAAAGCCCCGCGCTCCCGCCGCGCACCGCGCTGACACGTGCCCATCAGGCACCACGCGCACTCACACCACACGTTAGGGGGAGAGAAGACAGAAAGATGTCATATCCCAATCAACCAGAGTGCCCAACACAACACCCCTCCTGATACACTACACATTCAGGGTTGTAATAAGGTAGAAACAGTACAGCAGGCCTGATGGGGAGACAACTGTCACTGGTCCATACGATGATTCAGAAACACTAAGCCCCGACTAAGAGGCTGGGAGTGAGGAAAGGGGAACGATGGAGGAGATTCACGCAGGGACCAGAACCTGAAACAGGGCTTACCGGTAGTGTTCGCCATACAACAGTCAAACCCTCTGATCAGTGTGGAGGTGACAGAGGCTGGTTACCACCCCACCCTGCTCATCAAACAAGCCAGTGGGGATGAGGCAGGGACCAGAGGGGCGGTAACCCACCCCAGACCCCAGCCTTTGACGGATTATCTGCAGAAGCTGGGAAGACCACATGATTTCTTACAGAGAAGAGTAATACTTTCAGAAATAACCAGTCACAAACCTGTAGCTGTTCATGGCTGTGAGAGTGGTGACACTTGGAATAGAGAAACGAAACAGGGATTGTCCGGGAATGTTAAATGACAAGGAGGTGTGTTGTGCTTTACACCAGTAGGGGGCGAGAGAGGATTAACATTAGGGTTCTGACCTGTGTACTGAATACTAACTAATACACTGTCAAACTGATCTCTCACTCAACACAATCACTTTGTAAAGCTCTATTACCCAACTTTAGAAGCATTTTTGAGCAAAAAAACATCTTTTGACAGAATGTAAAGTATTTATGTCTATATAAAAAATATTTGACATATAAAATAAGTGAGAAAGGGAACCGTGTATGGACCCTTTGTTATCTGTTTAGTGTTAGTGGATATAGCAGGGAGGTACTCACCCGGTCCATCATGACTGTGTCATCGTCTTCACAGCTTTTCTCCAGCTCGGTTCTGTTGATGAGCACCAGTGTGCCGTCCGTGTCCTTCCCATTCTCATGCACCTACAGCAAACAACAAATAAGAAAGTCAATTCATAAATATCAACTCATTTGCATTATCATAACCTCATATTCTGTCCTCCTGCTAAAGATAGCCATTACAGCAAATAAAAAAAACAGATTTTAGGGGATGCGCATCTTATTCACCCAGTACACACATGTACACACACGTACACACACACATACACACACATGCACAGATGACCACTCAAACTACATCTCTGCTAATCGATTCAGCCTTGCTCAACTAAAATAATTACCCATGCACCTGTCCATTAGGTCTGAGGGAGAGAGAGTCACACATTAGGCCAGGTGGCAGATGCGACAGGGCTAAGTTAGACACATCAAGACTGTGAGTTCTCTCTCAAAGTGCCGGTAATTGCAAGGTTGGAACCAAATGAAGCTGTACACAGAGGGACAGTTTCCCTGGGGAGCCAGAGTCAGGGTTCACCACCCACGTTTTGCATCTTCCCGTGCCCAGTAACAGAGAGAGGCGTTTGGCATGGAGTAGCTACTGTATATGTCAGGGTTCCCCAAATGGCGGGTGATTTATTTATGTTTGATTTTGGACATAAAACACTTTAAAAACATCAGCAAATCATCTCCAAGTGAGTTTAATTTTGGAAATCTGTTCCAAAGTATTCCCACGCATAATAGAGAGATATATATGTGTCATTAAAAAAATGTAAGCAAGGTTTGAAATTATTATGTTTTAGTCAAATACTGTTTGGGCTTTTTGCGGTCAATCTGCAGCCTACAAATTATTTGTAATTATGTTCCGGTCACCTGACCATCCGCTCAAGAAAAAAATCGTCCTTCGGCTGAATCTAGTTGATGTTCTCTGCTATATGTGCTCCCCACCGCTGACCCAACTGGCTGCTCTGAGGGCCCCGAGTAGCCCGGTGGGATGAGAGAGGACTGGGGAGGGGCTCCCTGTCAGGGCCAGGGTGGCAAGGGTGAGGTGGGTGGAGGGTAGGAGACAATCTGGATAAATCCACCCTGCCATCCCCCAGATTAACACTAGCCTGTTTCTTTGTCACCCGGGCTCACAATGTAACTGACTAGACGTGACCTTGGTTCTCTGAGGAGTCGGGGAGGATTATGGGTGTTTGAGAGGCCCCCGGGAGCTGGGAGGTGACAATGATACACAACACAGTTGGCAGTGAAGTGGCCGGGGCTATTTTCACGCAGTCATATTGTCAGTGATAATGCATGAGTCAGCTTCACTAGCACTGTGTTTAAGCCACCATCCCATTGACAAAACGGACATCCCCAATAGAAAACAACAGCAACATCAACAAGAGTACTAAATTCACTGCAGGGCTGGTACCTAGATAACGGTGAACCCTGTTCAAGGTGCCAATACTGTTCTTCCTCTAAGGCCGTTGACGCTGTTGGAGTGTGTCTCTCACTGCCGGGCTACTTGTTGCTGCCAGCGGTAGTATTACGTCCCATGATGCTCCCTGGTGCAGCTGAGCCCGGCTTTCAGGTGGGCACCACCACCGAGTCGACACAGGCCCCCATGTCCTGCCCACAGGGGCTGACACAGCAAAGTGTTTGAAGACAGTGTGGGGGAACGGTGGGAGAACGCGGCCCCAGGAAAATGGCAGTGCACTGCGTGAGAGCAGTGCTGTTGTCTAATATGTTCCCCTTGATTTATAGTCCAGCTTCATCACAACACAACAGTGAAAGACTACTTCACTTTGAGTCACTGCTGGCTCTGCCGACTGGGCCTGACATCTCCTGCCAAGAGTACAGGATAATGGAAGTTCTTGATCCATTTGAAAAGTGTAGTATGGAACGTGAGTGTTTGATTAAAAAGTAAAAGGTTTGAGATTGGTCTTCCTTTGTAAACCAGAGAAAAATGGAGAGGTGTTCTTTGATAACTATCGATAGAAACACCAAGGTGGTGACGGATCTGTTTGCAGCTATCGACGAGGTAAAAGCATGGTGGTAATTGTGTGAGTGTGTGTTGGTGGGGGGTCCTCTCACCTTTAGTTGCAGGTCCTGGGGTAGAGGACGGCCATGGGACAGTGGCCATATAGGGCTGGCTGTCTGGGTCTCCTTTGTGTGAGGCCGGAGAGCAGGCAGGGAGAGCTGGGCCTGGTACTTCTTCATAGTGACTCTCAGCTCCTTAGCCTGGCTCAGCACCTACCAGGGGATACAGAGGATGAGGAGAATCACAATTCTCACATCTATTAGTCGTCACACAGATTTCATAGTTACAAAGGTAGTGTGTGTGTGTGTGTGTGGTTTGTGTGTAGGTGTATGAGTTTGATGCTTTTGTGAAATACATTGCAGTCAATGGGAAGGGATGGTGATAAAGCTGCAATGGGTATATTGGTGAAAGAGTTAGACAGACAGATAGACAGACATGTCTCTCTCTCTCTCTATTCTCTAATACCCCCTCTCCCTCCCTCCCTCTCTCTGCCTTCCTATATCCCTCTACCTCCTCTTTATCCCCTTCCTCTTCTCTCGCCCTCCCCCTTCTTTCACCCCTCCTCCACCCTCTCCCCTCCTCACCATCTCCATCTCTCCCTCCCTCCTCCCACCTTCATGATCTCTCCCTTCTTCTCTCTCCCTCCCCCTCTACTCATCTCTCTCTCTCCTCCACAGACAGGATATTGACGAATAGAGAATGAAGCACCATGTTGAGGATGAATTAAGCCATTTCCTGTTGCCACAGTCAGCTGAACCTCAACACAGGAGGGCATCCCTATAAGGTCATGATGGGTTGTGAGGAAGGACGGTTAGCTTGCTCAGTTGCAGTCCACGGGTGGCATCGTGGTTATGTGAGGGCTGTAGGTAATGCTTTTCTATGGAAGAAAGGTCTTGTTCTCTGTGGGACCAAGTTTTTGCTGTGAAGAGTTCATTTCACATGGTCAGGTGTAGGCTTGCATTCATCGGGAGCGTCTGTTGAACGATCTCATACGTGAATCTTGTTTGTTGCCTCAACTGTCACTCAAAAGCACATTAACTCTAGGTCAGGCTTCAATTGAGGACTACCTTACTGCCATATAGAGGGGGGAGGGGCATATTAATTCATTGTTAATTGGATTAAGGTTAGTCATTTCTACTCCTGGCTCAACCTTAGCCATAACCCTTAACCTACTTTCATATCCACACACAGTTCAATTTGAACCCTACCCCTAACCCAGCTTAATGTCAACATCTCAGCTCAACACTAACCCTAACTTCATATCTACTCCCGGCTCAACCCTAACCCTTACTCTAACCTCAACCATAGAGCCTTTCAGACAGCAGTATGTTGGGCCCAACACACAGTGGTGGAAAATGTACCCTATTGTCATACTTGAGTAAAAGTAAAGATTAATAGAAAATGACTCAAGTAAAAGTGAAGGTCACCCAGTAAAATACTGCTTGAGTAAAAGTCTAAGAGTATTTGGTTTTAAATATACTTAAACATCAAAAGTAAATGTAATTGCTAAAATATTGTGGTGAGCTCAGCCAGAAGAAGATGGCATGAGACAAAGATTGATTTTATTGGAGCAGTTCCTGTGTCCCATACACCGCACGACCCCAGGAACTGTCACACTTTTTATTATAATCTTCAACTATTGACAATGAATATAACCTCCGGCCATGCAAGGCTCGGTCACGGTAGACACTCTATCATCCACCCTGTTCCCATAACCTGAACCCAGACAACTTAAAACCACATAACCACATAACATTAACTCGACTAACAAAACATAAACACATAACATAACTGTTTTATCACTGAACATTGAACTACCCACAATACCTTGCACCCTTCAACTACCATGAAATGCGTGACTAGCGCATGCCTGCCCAGATTGCTCCAATATACTTAAGTATCATACGTAAAAATATAAATTAATAAAGCAAACCAGACGGTTTATTTTTTATTTACGGATAGCCAAAATTCAGACATCATTCAAACAAAGCAAGTGTGTTTAGTGAGTCCGCCAGATCAGAGGCAGTAGGGATGACCAGGGATGTTCTCTTGATAAGTGTGTGAATTGGACCATTTTTGGGTGTCAGGGAAAATGTATGGAGTAAAAAGTACATCAATTTCTACCTTCCACACACCAGATACCTCCTACCCACCCCACTCAGTCTGTCAAAAAAAAAAGGGATTTTCCCAGAGCCCACTGTGAGACTCTACGCCTTACCTTTACCCAGACACTCCACCCCAACATCCTCAGTCTTCCCTCCAGACATGACACATAGAAAAAGTAATGATTGGCAAATAAGGTCTCACAAACCAATTGTCATCATTTGGTGCCTCAAACTTGACCCGAATACTTCCCCACCCATACAAACAAATCCAATTTGACAGTTATCGTAGAGCACAGTTCAACTAGATTGGCTAACGTTAGCTAACATATTCCATTTGTTTTGTGTTAGCCGCGACTACTTGCTAACGTTAGCTAACAGTCTGAGAAAGTAGTGGGCAGTGAACGTAAGTGTCTGTTTCGGTTCTAAACTGCCATTGAAAATAATCAAGTGGCCATGTAGAATTTCTTCTACATTTAGTAGGAATAGCTAAGTCCTTTTCAGTTTGAATATTGTCGCTAAAAAGCCACAATAATCCTTGCAAAAAGGAGCTGTTTGATGTTTCACTGTGACATTTTGGAATGTTCATTCAAATCGTTGAACTGAAATTGTTATTCTGGCAACATGTTCGCCGTAAACAGAAGCCTTGTTGAACTCGCCTCAGGGTTATGGTGCTGTCTCTGGGTCTCAACAACAAAGACCAAACTCAGAGACAAACACCCATAGGCCAAATGCAATCACTCCACAGTAAAGCTGCAGCCATGTACCCCAATGCAACCATCTAGTTCCCCATCATTAACTCCTCACCCCACCTGTCAGAGAAACAACAAGCCATGCTCAAACACATTAATTCACACATCGCCACACACTACAACCCCCTACTACAAATCCATCACTCAGAATTCCACACAGAAAAAGACAACATACACTGGACACCAGCCACGGCTGCAAAGATCCTGAAACATTGGGCAGAACAGTTAAAGTAGTGGGGGAGGGTATGATTACACCATAGCCCCTCCACCAAGTCACAAACATCCTGAATCTCTCATCCACATTTCACCTATCACCCCCTGAGACTGAGCTGCTGGAAAGTGGGCTAAACTTCATCCCCACGCCTCTGCACTATGGGCCCTCCAAAGGGACATCCACAGGTACCATGGAACTCTCAAACTGCTAGACTATTTTGACTATACAACTGACTACCTGACCCCACCATTTATTGTCCCATCTAGATGGGAAACAAAACTACAGACTTTATCAGTAGCTATTGGAAGACCAACACACAAAACCAACACACAAATAATCAGAGACTTTCATACCTCTGCCATAACCTCACAACAGGACATCACACAAGAAGACGAGCCAAAGCCAAATTACGTAAAACACAAAGACATCACACAATTACGGTCCATTATAAATCCCAAGCATGTCGCTACACCCGCAATAACATCAGCTGAACATGTGTATGTGACCAATGCAATTTGATTTGATTTGAAAAGCTTGTAACCATGTATATCCAACAACACCTCTTTGAAGCCAACCGCCAACTCTCTAACTCACAACACTACACTCCTATCCTCACTTCTACACAGATCCAGACACAGATAGAAATCAGACAGATAATAGCAGACACCTAAGGAAAAAAAATACATTATACATAGAAAAAAAGTAATAGGTCGACGGACCAGACAGACACTACTCTAAATCCTCCCTAAGATCCACCAAGCACCAGATAACTGGAAGGTCCCTTTTGAGGTCCCTAAGGGAAGAGCGATTATGTCCAACTGTGGGAGTGAGAACTCACCAGCTGCTTAATTGATTGACTAAGATAAGAATGATAAGATATACTGTATTAGTCCACATGAGATGGACATTTGTCTTCTGCATTTAACCAACCCACCCACTATACACACATACTGTATATACAGTTAGAGTAGCTGGAGCAGAGGGTAGCCACAGTGCAATTTTTTTAAGGGTTAATTAAGTTCCTTGCTCCAGGGAAGAGCAGCGGTTGCCTGCTCACTCCCCACCAGCTCCCCCTGTAAGCACTGGGATTCAAACCTGCAACCCTCCGGTTGCTGGCCTGTTTCTCTAACCTCAAGGCTACCGCTGCCTGACTACTTTCTCAATCCCATTTCAGAAGGGTACCCCAGCTAGATAAAGGACACATACCACTTTATAGACATGCTCCACACCATTCCCAGCACATGCATATGTATTCACCATAGACCTAGACTCTCTCTACACCAACACAGACGTTTCATCAGGCTTGGCAGCCGTGGACTCTGCACTCCGGCGATATCCAGATCCAGGTAGACTAGACTCAGCTCTTACAGCTTTTAGAACTTGGCTTAAAAACAATGATTTCACATTCAATAACAAATACTACAGATTAATGGGACTGCGATGGGTAAAAAGTTCGCTGCGGCCTATGCTTACATTTATATTATTTTACAGATGCTACCTGGATGATAACTTCTGAGTCTGGGAACATAATCTGGAACACTTTACAGCATTCATTGACATACTCAACAACCATCATCCCACCATCACAGTCAAATACACAATCAACTCCTTGGCCACAACAGTCTTTTTTCCAGATACTGACACACACAGTCTCCCTACACACAAAAGTATACTTCAAGGACAGACACACATCTTACTCCACAAATCCAGCTACCACCCCAAACATACATTCACTGGCAATGTCAAACCACAACTCATTCGATTCCATAGACTATGTACACAACAGAAATACTTTCATTCAGCCACACAGACCCTCTTTGGTGCACTGAGGAAGATGGGGTACTCAAAGCGATCAATGAGGTATATAAAGGCCAACACACTGGCAAGCCTCCCCCAGTTCCCAGCAGAAACCCGGGCCTGGATCAGGCATTTAACCATACCCCCATTTAACCCTACTCCCTGCAGAACTCTGGACCTGGCCCTGAATCCTGACCTGGAACCCTGCATCCCTGCCATCACACAATTACTGTTCTTGTTTACGCAATCCAAAAATGGTCCATTATAAATTGCAATCTGGTTCAGGTGGGCATCAATTGAAAGCCTGTTCTATTGCTAACATGTCTAGCTACACCCCCGGTCAAAGGTTTGGAATATTACTCATTCAAGGGTTTTTCTTTATTTGCACTATTTTTTACATTGTGGAATAAAAGTGAAGACATCAAAACTATGACATAACACATATGGAATCATGTAGTAACCAAAAAAGTGTTATATATTTTATATTTGAGATTCTTCAAATAAGTGAGTGTGCAAAGCTGTCATCAAGGCAAAGGGTGGCTACTTTAAAGAATATTGTTATTTGTTTAACACTTTTTTGGTTACTACATGATTCCATATGTGTTATATCACAGTTTTGATGTCTTTATTCTACAATGCAAAAAATGTGTGCAAATAAAGAAAAACCCTTGAATGAGTATTATTCCAAACTGTTGACCGGGGGTGTAAGTTATGATAGCCTATGACATCAAAGCGGTATTTATAATTATGTCATATAGTCTTATCCAGAGTAGTGAGTTCTCAAACGTATTTTACTTCATACTTGTTCCTTGTGGGAATCAAAACAACAATCCTGGCATTGCAAGCCTCATTCTCTACCAATTGAGCCACTGCATAGATAGGACACATGGAAATTCATTTGCTTAGGCATTAAACGCATGTATTTTTTATTGTGGCACGGCGTCAGTAAGTTTCCAACCTATGATATTCTGTTCTCTATCCATGGAATTGCTCATCTTCCCCCATTGACTGCTATTTACTGACATAATCACCAACCCTGTGACATTCACCTTTTCCCATTGATTGCAATGTATTGACATACCCTGTGACACTCATCTTTTCTCATTGAAAGAAATGTATTGACATAAGTGTCAATTGATTGACACTCATCTTTTGCCATTGAATGCAATATATTGACATAAGCTTCAATTGATAGACACTCATCTTTTGCCATTGAATGCAATATATTGACATATGCATCAACCCTGTGAAACTCATCTTTTCCCATTGAATGCAATGTATTGACATAAGTGTAAATTGGTTAATCCTCATCTTTTCCCATTAACTGCTATATATTGACATAAGATTCAACCCTGTGAAACACATATTTCCCATTGACTTAAATGTATTGATATAAGCATCAATTAGTTGAAGCTCAACTTTTCCCATTGACTACAATGTATTGATATAAGCATCAATTGGTTGATGCTCATCTTTTCACATTGAATGCAATGTATTGATATAACCGTCAACCCTGTGACGCTCATCTTTTCCCATTGAATGAAATGTATTGAGACAAGCTTAAATTGATTGAGACTCTTATTTTTCCATTGAATGCGATATATTGACATAAGCATAAATTATTTTACGCTCATTTTTACCCATTGAATCCAATGCATTGACATAAGCATCACCCCTGTGACACTAATATTTTCCTTCAAATGCAATGCATTGACAAAGGACGCTCACCTTTTCTTATTCACTGCAATGTATTGACATAAACCTCAATTGGTTGACGCTCATCTTTTCCCATTGACTGCTATGTATTGACATAAGCATCAACCCTGTGACACTCATCTTTTCCCATTCAATGCAAAATATTGACATAAGCATCAATTGATTGACACTCATCTTTTCTCATTGAATGCAATGTATTGACATAAGCCTCAATTGGTTGACGCTCATCTTTCCCATTGAATGCATTGTATTAACATAAGCATCAACACTGTGACACTTATCTTTTCCCATTGAATGCAATGCATTAACATAAGCATCAACCCTGTGACACTCATATAATAATCCTCAATTTGTTGACGCTCATCTTTTCCCATTGAATGCAATGCATTAACATAACCATCAACATTGTGATCTCACTAATGCTCTTGTGGCTGAATGGAAGCAAGTCCCCGAAGCAATTTTCCAACATCTAGTGGAAAGCCAAGAAGAGTGGAGTGTAGTCATGTAGTGTATGTTGTGATGCATGTAGGTTTTCCTATGATAGCATGTTGGCATGAGTTCATCTTATTGAGTTCATCTTAGCTGATTGAGGCCATCCTCAGCTGAACAGGTGACAGACAATGTTCCCTCTAAACTGCTTGTAGACCAGAGACTGCCGCGCAGAGCGCAGAAGAAATATCAGCCAACTCTACATAGACCAGGTGCAGCACAACCAATCAGAGTTGCAGTAGGCCTACATAACCAATCAGAGCTGCAGTAGGACTATAAACAAATAGACCATTGCCATATATGGATCTGTGCCAATTACTTTGAACTGGACAGCTGTGGTCATTAGTAGATGCGCTTGTTTTGAGATCAAAGCAAGAGCTGCATGTAGCCTTGTGTGCACATTTTGTCCATATCCTTTGCTAGTTAGTGAGTTATTAGCCCCCTTTTTACTTGCACTGACTGTCTTGCACCGGCTCTATGCACATTCACTGGACCCTACCCACACACTCACACATACTACGTTGACACTTCAACACACACATACACACACTACATGTGCTCACACATGCAAAATACATACGCATATTGACGCCACACCTACTCACCCATAGACACACTTTCACACTCTTCACATATGCTGCTGTTACTCTGTTTATTATATATACAGAGCCTAGTTACTTTTACCCCATGTATGTAACCGGTGTGAAACGGCTAGCTAGTTAGCGGTGTGCGCTAGTAGAGTTTGAATCGGCAACGTCACTCTCTCTGAGACCTTGAAGTAGTTGTTTCTCTTGCTCCGCAAGGGCCACAGCCATTCGAGCCAAGGTAGGGGCTAGAAGAGGGACGGAAGCGAAAATGTTACACAATTATATTGTTTTGTAGTTTATTTAACCAGGTAGGCCAGTTGAGAACAAGTTCTCATTTACAACTGCGACCTGGCCAAGACAAAGCAAAGCAGTGGGACAAAAAACAACAACACAGATTTACACATGGGATAACAAACGTACAGTAGAACATCTATGTACAGTGTGTGCAAATGTAGTAAGATTAGGAAGGAAGGGCAATAAATTGGCCATAGTGGTGAAATAATTACAAATTAGCATACATTTTATTTAATACATACATGTACATATTACCTCAACTACCTCAACAACCTCGTACCCCAGCACATTGACTCTGTACGGGTACTCCTTGTATATAGTCGTGTCATTGTTATTTTATTGTGCTACTACTTCCTTTTTTATTGTTTAGCAAATGTTTTTAACTCTGCATTGTTGGGAAAGGGCTCATTAATAAGCATTTCACTGTAAAGTCTATACCTGTTGTTTTCGGCGCATGTGACACATACAATTGGATTTGATTTTTATATTTTAGTTATTCCTAGGTATCCAAACAATGATACAATACATTCAATACAATTGTAATGCGGGTGAACCATCCATGTAACAATTGTATAAGGAGTCCTCGATGTTGCTTTATTATGTCATGAGAAGCTACAGGTCTGCCCATCCCGTTCCGCAGGGCTGTGGTGGAGTGTTGTTATTACTGTATGTATGGGGTCAGTGAGGCATATAGAAGCCCAGTGCTAATGACCAGGGCTGCTTTGAGGGCCCAGGCCATCTAGGACCAACAGGGCCTCTCCTCTCAATGGTCCATCCCCTGCTTCACTTCACCCACATCACAACAGAACACAGACAATACAACAGAACATATCAGGACCTAATGCTCTTACACAATGGGGATAGATGAGTCAACAAAACTAGTTGTGGTGTTTGCTAAACGCACCTTTTTTTGAGTACCGTGCAGCTGTTTCACTGTGAGACTGAGAATCTCCTTCTTGGTAACTTTCTCCTTGTGCTGTGTCAGAGCCCAGTTCAGCTGTAATATAAAGAAAATCAAGAAGATAAGGATGAAGAAATAACTAAACTGCCATAATTCCATGGGCATTTGAGCTAATTTAGTAGTAAAACAACCCTTCAACCCATGGACAGAAAGAAGAAGTGACTGAGGTTTGTCACGTTCACTGTCAAGGCCCTTTCTCTATTTGCTACTTCTCTCATCTCCGTCGTCACAGTGAAATCAATTAATCATCCAGCTAGTGAAGTGTGAGACAGTCAGGGTTGTGTTGTTTCATGAAGAGGGTGATACATACACAAGTCAATAACTCATTGCAGGCCCATTGTTGTGGGAGGTAATCAGAGAATGTTCAGTGAAAGGCTGCCCTCAGACGGACACACTGTATTCAGAAGACAAGACAGACCCGCTATCACAATCCCCACTCTAACAGAGGGAAAGAGCGAAAAAAAGAGTGAGAGGCGAGAGAGAGAGAGAGAGACATTGCAGAACTTTTTCCCACTTCCTGAAGCACTATTGTATAACAGGTCTCAAAGTGTTCTGTAGGCTAGTTGTTTGAAACCTATTGCACTGTACTGTATGTAAATCATGTTCCGCTCATAGGTCACCATCTCACCCACAGCACAATGAGAAGAAACTACAGTAGATGCAGTCAGATCTACAGCTATCTCTTTGTTCTTTCAGGCATAGCAAAGCTCTCTTATAGCAGTGAGAGGTACTCCTCCACCTCTTAGCCTTAGTTTCTCACTCAAACTGTGAAGTCACACCCTCTGTTTAACAGGTTACACACTTGTCCCAATGATTCTATAAAACACACAAAGATCAGTGGGAGACTAGTGTGGTGAGCACTGATGCATAACATTCCAATTTCACAGCAAGCAGGAGTTGGGCTGAAATACAGAGAAGAGGAGAGGAGAATCAATGCCCAACTCTGACTGAGTGCAAAAACAGGTCCAGTGTGTGTGCTATTGTATTACTGTACAGCAGGGTTCCCCAACTGGCAGCCCACAGGTGATTTTATTTGGCCCCCCAAGTTTTCTGAGCAATACAAAAATATATATGCAGTGCATTCGGAAAGTATTCAGACCCTTTTACTTTTTCCACAATTTGTTTCAGCCTTATTCTTAAATTATAATAAAACAGAAATACCTTATATACATAAGTATTCAGACCATTTGCTATGAGACTCGAAAATGAGCTCAGGTGCATCCTGTTTCCATTGATCATCCTTGAGATGTTTCTACAACTTGATTGGAGTCCACCTGTAGTAAATTAAATTGATTGGACATGATTTGGAAAGGCACACACCTGTCTATATAAGGTCCTATAGTTGACAGTGTATGTCGACGCAAAAACCAAGCCATGAGGTTGAAGGAATTGTCCGTAGAGCTCTGAGACGAATGTACCGAGGCACAGATCTGGGAAAGGGTACCAAAAAATGTTTGCAGCATTGAAGGTCGCCAAGAACACAGTGGCCTCCATAATTCTTAAATGGAAGAAGTTTGGAACAACCAAGACTCTTCCTAGAGCTATTGGGGTGATGACCAAAAACCCGATTGTCACTCTGACAGAGCTTAAGAGTTCCTATGTGGAGATGGGAGACCCTTCCAGAAGGGAAAAAGATTCACTGGACTGATGAAACTAAGAATGAACACTTTGGCCTGAATGCCAAGTGTCACATCTGGAGGAAACATGACACCATCCCTACGGGGAAGCATGGTTGTGGCAGCAGCATGCTGTGGGGATGTTTCTCAGCAACAGAGACTGGGAGACAATCAGGATCGAGGGAAAGATGAACGGAGCAAAGTAAAAAGAGATCCTTGATGAAAATCTGCTCCGGAGCACTCAGTACCTCAGATTGGGGCAAAGGTTTACTTTCCAACAGGACAACGACCCTAAGCACACAGCTAAAACGATGCAGGAGTGGCTTCGGGACAAGTCTCTGAATGTCCTTTAGTGGCCCAGCCAGAGCCCAGACTTGAACCCGATCTAACATCTCTGGAGAGACCTAAAAAATAGTGCAGCGAAGCTCCCCAACCAACCTGACAGAGCTTGAGAGGATCTGCAAAGAAGACTTGAGGCTGTAATTGCAGCCAAAGGTGCTTCAACAAAGTACTGAGTAAAGGGTCTGAATACTTATGTAAATGTTTTTTTTGTATACATTTGTAAACATCTAAAAACCTGTTTATGCTTTGTCATTATGAGGTGTTGTGTGTACATTAATTGCTGGGATTGTATGGTCCAATAATGGTGTTTCTGAAATTATTCATTATATGGGATACAAAGCCATAAACCGATGGATTCAGACTCTTTAGAACTCACACGATTGATCTGAGTGTTGCTTTAGAAAATCCTGTCACAATAGACACAGAAAATGTCTTATGAATCCTGTAAATCTCTTCTCCCTATTACATTTTGTGTATAACTTAAAGGTAAAGCAAAATCAGTTCTGAAATCATACTATTGTTATGCAATCTGAAATGTACAACAGATAGACGTTTGGTTTCCTGTCATGGATGGCCCGGCCCGGGCCAGCTTCGCAGCTTAGCGTTGGCCCGGCTGACCTGGCTTGTTCTGCGAGGTCCAGACAGCTGTGATTGCGGTAGAGATTTCACACAGTGTAATTACCACACTGACACCAGGGACTGAGAGGTGGGGGGAGAAAGAAGGAAAAGTGGGCTCTACTCCTCTACAGGTTATTAGCACTAAATACGGAGGGAAATCAAATGGCGAAGTCAACGCGTAATTTGAAGGCCTATCGAGCCTCATCAGGAACAGCGGGGAGGAGAGTGCCTCACTTCATCAGCTCCCTCTCCGACTTCTGGGGAAAATTACAGTAATTAAAATTGCAGCTAAGTACTGCAGCCGGGCCCAGCAGCCAGGGGATCCTTTCTTCGCCCATCACCTTCAGCTTGGACGGTTGATTTTGCATGACCTTCCTATCCCCTGGCGCTGGCCTGGCGGGCACCAGATCTTTGTCTGTGTGGCTGGAGAGAGAGAGAGAGAGAGAGAGAGAGAGAGAGAGAGAGAGAGAGAGAGAGAGAGAGAGAGAGAGAGAGAGAGAGAGAGAGAGAGAGAGAGAGAGAGAGACAGAGAGAGAGAGAGAGCGAGAGAGAGCGAGAGAGCGAGAGAGAGCGAGAGAGAGCGAGAGAGAGCGAGAGAGAGCGAGGGAGAGAGAGAGAGAATGGAGGTAATTACTGGGTCTTGGGCTGATGCTGTATTGATCAGGTGAAAAGGTGCCCAGGCAAAATGAGAGTCCCAACACTGTGGACCTCGGGAATCGAAAGGTAATTCCAGCCTTGGTACAACTCGGCTCTTCTCTCCCCTCTCTATCTCTCGCTTTCTCTACCCTTCGCTCTCTCTACCCTTTCATTAGAAAGCAGCTGTGATATTGCCAAATCAATACACAACACTGGATTGATTCTGCTGTCAGCGAGCCTTTCTTTGGGAGACAGGCTCAATCAGTGGCCTCTGACTTGCGGCATCTTGATCCTAATGTGTGGTCCTGTTCGAGTGCACGTGAGTTTCTCCTCTCCCGGGATGGGAGTGGCGAAGAAGGGGAAGAAAATATGATGTTGTTGTGGCATTTTTTCCCTCTGTCAATATTCCTTTAATTTACTTCACTGGAGAAGAGATGCAGGCGATTGGCTATAATCATATCATTGTGGATGCTTACAAAACCTCTGGTCAAATGACAGAAAAGAGAGATGAGCTTAAGTGAAATAGCCCCCATAAATCAATATGAAATATAATTTTTTCCCCAAGAGGTGATAGGCTGCGTTTGAAAAGACACTTACACAAGCCATGCATGCAATAATAAAAGATTAGGAGTTCAACAACCTCTGTCAAAACACTGAGGACGAGCACATTCACTAAAGGGAATCTTAATTAGCTGGTAACAAATGTAGTCCATGCCTCGCAAACACTGTAATTAGGATCACTCCGGAGTGGGCTTTCATCACCTGTCTGCACCCCTAATAATCTGTTCACCAATGGTTGCCCCATATGTACTGTACATGTGGATTCTCTGAAATCCAGATACATTTCACAAACTGACAAAAAAGCTGCAAATTCTCACAGCAAATAAAGAGTTGCTATGAGCGTAGTTTTAAAGTCTTCTAAATGTTTGAAGTTGTGATTCTTTGCTAAAAGGTATTCCTCTTCCCTCAAGTCAAAAATCAAAGCAATTTGAAGCAATCTTTGAACAGTCTTTTTGGTATTCTGACATTATCATCTCAACATCTTAACTTTGTGAGTATATGAAGAGCTTGGTCCTGAGGTCCAGACAAGTATTTACCAGGCAAACCTTTCCCTCATGACACAACCTCATCCTAGGCTGGCTTTCACAGTCTAACATCGCCATGGCCAAAGCTAATGAAGAGACGTGTCCGTAGCAGAGGCCTACCCATCCTCTTCACAGCTGAAGGGCCTTGAGTGGCGTCGCGGGACCAAGCAAGCACTAGAGGAATATTTAGACAGAGCCTCTTAACTAGAACAAAGGCCTCTTCATTTCCTCAGAGTGGTTCATCATTACCGTCTCCAGCTCCTGTCTTTGAGAGATCAACAGACATACAGCCACTCCCTATTTTCCGATTGGAATAAGGCCTTTTAATGACAGGCTCTTATTCAGAGCCGGCCACAGCTGAATAGAGTGCACGTCTTATTTGTTGTGGGATAAGAGGGGAATCATTTTAGACTCACACTGCTCTAGTAGAGGAGGTAATTAAAATGGCTGGCCTTTTAACACAAGGAAAAGGCCAGTGTATAGAAGGGAGAGTTGTTACAGACATCTTAAAGGTCTCCTCGACTATGACCCCTCACTTATGTCAGCAAGAATGATTTTGTTGTAAAAACTTTTTTGAAATAGAAAAATGGGAGGAAAAACTTTAATGGTGTATTGAATTGGGGTGACTTCATCCTTTGTGTCACCATTACTGGTCTTTATTTAAGGAATCAATTCGTATGACTGTATAATAGGCAGCAGGAAAGTGACAGCATCAAGAAGGGTTCAAAACAAAAGAAAATGGCATCGTTACATCTACAAAACATTTGAAAGAGATGAGAGCACATAATAGAACGATCCCTCTTTAGCATTTTCACTGTCAAGAATTATGAATGATACAAAACATATCTGAATCCAAAGAAAAAGGGAAATCTTGATTATACCGTGGCTTATAGCTGGATATCATTATGAACACCATTGGACACATGAGTTAACAGCATCCCAAACTCCAAGGGATTATGTTGAAATACATCAATTATTTAGGTCAGCAGAGGTTTTTAACTGTAATTGAAAACAAAATAACCCTTAATCCCATAATATGCTTTCTCCCATCTCTTTCTCTCTCTCTCTCACACACACACGCACACACACGCACACAAAACATAGACAAATAAAGGTTTACTATGGCGCAACTATATTATAGTTGTTGCCTGGTTTTGGCTGCGTATACGTGTGGCGTGGTTAGTAACTACGTATGTATGACATGTTTTGCAGTGCGATGGGAGTAGTTATAGTGGGGAGGGCCCCTTGCCCCTCTATATACTCTCTACCCCACCAGCCCCTCCATTCAGCTCGGCGTACTGCGAGTGATTGGGGTGATTCTGCGGCACTCTATTGAAACCATGGCAGGTGTTCACTCAACATCCCCTCTCCTCTCCCTAGGAGCCACTAATCCCATTCAGGAGACCTGGCTCCATCCCCCCCCAGCCCTCCCCAGCCCCGGCCCACAAACAAACACCCACAGCCGCTGGGCTTTGATACCCCTAGCACCGCACCATGGACCTGGGTGAACATGAGAGAGAGAGGGCGGAGGGGCAGAGGGGGTGGAGGGGCCACAAGCTGGGGTTTAGCTAGATATAGTGCATACTTTCATCTTGGAGGGCAAGGCATCATACATTGAGAGCAGTTTTACTTTTTGATCAAGATTGAAACGCTCCATTAATATTGATGGTGTTAATAGATTTGAGTCATGCTCTAAGACTCATACATTGGTAATGGAAACATCAAAGCAATGACAAATTCAAACACATTTTTGACCCGCACAAATCATTCAGTGTGATGCGTACTGTGTGCAGGCACTGGTAGGTATACATACTGTAATCTTCATACTCATAGGTATATCTATAACACTCCAAAAGCTCTGCTTGATGTCAACCACTTGGATTTCAAGCTATCCTCGTATCAGTGGAGGCTCCTCAGGGGAGGAAGGGGAAGATTATCCTCCTCAGGAGATTTCATAAAAATAAAATTGTAAAACATTTAGATAAACTATACTAAATATAATCATGTCACCAAATAATTGATTAAAACACACTATTTTGCAAAGAAGGTCTACAGTAGCCTCAACAGCACTCTGTAGGGTAGCACCGTGGTGTAGCCAGAGGACAGCTAGCTTCCGTCCTTCTCTTGACTTCAATACAAAATCTAAGAGGCTCATGGTTCTTACCCCCTTCCATAGACTTACACAGTAATTCATTCACAGGCTAGGTTGTAGCAACGCCATGATGGGTATAGGGAAACTTTGAGTATCATGTAGTAGCATGAACCTATCGCTGTTACAATGTACTGGGTGAATGGACTATGAATGACAGTCATCCAATATGCTGTAATAGAAATAAGGCCATGCTCATAAAAATATATATATAATCGTCCTCCCTCATCTTAAACGGCACTGACCGCCACTGCCTCGTATAGGCTAGTTATACCAACAAAATATTGTTATTCCCTGTTTAACCTGACTAATTGCCTACTTGAACAGTTAAGGTGCTCTCGGTTCTCCAGACACTCCCTGAGCTGTGAACACTGAAAAACACCACCCCCAGGAGCAATTATGTATTTCATATCTGACTGCCACAGAGCCATTATCATAGCCTGTCAATCACCAAGTCTCAAATTACAACTGCAGCCGTGTGCTTGCAGTCATAATAATGTGGGAGTATCCACAGCAAAAGTTGGCGGAAAAAAATGAACACTTGTTAATAATACTTGTCTGCTTGTGCATTAACATATGGAAATAAAACAGGGAGCTAAATGGTGAAAATGGAGAGAGGATTCATGCATGGCACCCATATTTTCCCCTCCTGCTGGGCAATATTAATGTTGCTTCTTCACACTTCAGAGGCTGCCATTGTGTTCACAAAGAGCCAGTGTCAGGACAACAAGGAGCAGGTCAAGCAGAGACGGGAGAGGTTTCCCAAGCTTCTGCTGGAGGACACCTCTGCCCTGTGTCATTAGACCATCTATACCTTTTACTCCCAACACACACACAAGCACACACTTATGCACCTATGCACACACGCAACGACACACACATGCATGCAAATACACGACCTGCGTTTACCTCTTGTTTGTCTGGCCTTCCAAGTCATTTGGCCTGAAATTAATATAATTTGTCGACTAATAATTACATTGCCATTACTAGTCTATGAGAGAGTTAAATCATTGTATTGATCTATGTAAATCATGGTTTACAGGCTGCACTTAAGGAAAACCGTTTATAAACCAAGTTTAATTATGCTTTTTTCATTTTATTTCACTGTCACATATTACAAACCAATGATAAAACCCGAGTTCACTGTAACAATGTTCCGTTTTTTTTTTTCTAAGAATAAATGAACAGTACGCCCATTCAAATAATGTTGTTTGTGCTGGCTGTTCATTTTACTTTATGAAAAAGGTGAGTGAGTTTCCTTACTAGTCAATCATTCAATATGCCCTAATACACATTATTTGATATGCCAGGACGTACATAATACGACATGCAATATATGTATACAATTCTACAGAGATATTTCTTAGGGTCTCACTTCACTGGGCCGTGATAACAGAGCTGACCTCAGTTGGAGGATGCAGTCCGAGCCTGGGTGAGCTTTATTTTGTCAGAGATATACAGGGACTCCGGCTCCAGCTGAACCTAGCATATGAACCTGGTTAAGAAGAGAAGACTGCTAGTATGGACTGATGACCCAGTTGGTCCAGTGCCAGCCATGACAGGCCCAAGGCCATCATCACCCATCTGGTCAAGTGGATTATTCAAACACAAATATAATGTTACAATGCAAAACACTTGTTTTCCCCATTACATTATTCTACCTTTATTGGACTTTAGTGGTCTGTGAAATGCAGTTAAAGCTACAGTACAACTTTTACACTATCATAAACATTTCCCCCCCGCGAAAGAGCTTTTGACTCCCTCCTCCACTTTGTGCGCTAGCTGAAGGAACTCGAGACAGGATCTGCTGTATGAGGAGGATGTCACATGGCGGATGGATGCTAATTGTTGTTATGTTTCAGGTCTAGCAAGCATGCCCCCCCTGCTGCTCGGAGAATGGCTCTGACTTTTGATCCTGACATCTGTGTTGAACAGGAATTTCACTCTACCTCCACTTCCTTCTGATGTTGCTCCAGGAACTAATGGATTGTGAAAAAGCTGGCAGGATATCATCTCAAAACATGTTGTTCTTTTACAATCAAGTATGTGGGAATAACTTGACAGCTTCACACAACTCTTGGCAAAGAAAACAGTGACTTGAAAGTTTTGGAGGTTCACAACAAGTGACAAAGGTGACTGTTTGCATTCAAATATCAACTTTAAGTAAAAAAAAAAAAAAAGAAAACAGATAAATACGATAACACATTTAATGTTTAGTCATATATATCAAAGCACATTGTACTATTCTGAGCAGTAAGCTCCTTCCATAATCCTATTAACATGTGACTCTATAATGAGTCTACATATTATCTGTTGGAGAATTTACAGTAGACATGCTATTCCATGTTTTCTTACAAGAGGAGTAATAGCAAATTAAGGTTAAATTCATTCATCTGTTTAAATTGAATATGTTGGATGTTATGCTTTGCTTTCCATTAGTTTTAATTATGTAATTAAACAAACCAAGTAAAATAACGCATGATCGTCATTGTAGAGCTCCTGACTTTCAGAATCTCAATCATTAGCACAGAAATGTAGCCAGTTTTGTTTTGGACATGTCGTTGTTACCAACATACTAATGAGTTCAAATAGCCTTAGAAGGACCATGTAACGGTAATACCAAAAATGGATTGAATAAAAATATCCATCATTAAATAAGACAAAATAAATAATAATGTTTTCAACTTTTTATCCAAATGGTGTAATTAATAGATGAATATGAAATTAGAACAAATAGCTTATTATTTAAATTAGCTTATTATGTATTTACTTATAATATCTATTAATTATTGATGACAGGCAGTTTTGAGCTACTAATAAAGAATGTTTTGGAGGCATTACTGAAAATCTGAATAATAACAGTTATTTAATAATGATAATAATACATTAATAATAATAATAATAATGTATATTTTATATTTATAAGGTCAATGGCTATGGTTAAAGAACAGCATAATCCACAGTGGCTTGGCCTACATCTTTGACGTGAGGATAGATATGTGAAATAGCCTCCAGAAAACATCTGCTTACTGATCCTCCGCCACACTAAAACCCCAACTGTAATTCGCAGATTAATTACCCTTCCGCTAATTAATAATCCCTCTTGTCGCCACAATCCTGACAATGCGATTCACAGGATCCGAGCAGAGGAAGAAGTTGTATCTTCAACACACTACACAGGCCACTGACAGACAAAGTCTGTCTTACATGCCCTCCCTGTTAAAAACAAACAATACCTCTGAACAAATCAGCTTTCATTTTGGTCATAAACAGTGTAGGAAGGGGACAAGTGGAGAGTGTAGACCGAAGCATGCTGTGACCGACAGGGTGACGGGCCTGAGCTGCGGTGCGATGACCGTGTTTGTATGCGGAGCGCGGCTGCCCTGTGACCTAGAGAGCCATCAGGCAGTGTTTGACGGAGGACGTGGCGACGGACTCTGATTCCCCCAGGTGCTGTAGAACGTGCTGGGAAGTGACAAGCAGCAGACGGAGCCCATCTCCTCTCATCCCAACTACAAGACCTAAACTGGTGTTAGCTAAATTGGATGACAGGGGGGAAAGCTAAACTGCCCTTTTGTCATGTGTTGTCGTGCAGGCCCTAAAACACACTGTGAGGGACTAACATTTTTAAATGTTAATGAATATCATGGCTATAGAAAACTAAAGAAAAATACATATTCCATCACGGCTAAATAAACAAATTATTCTGAATTCTTCTCATGGGGGTAATACCAACTTGACAGTCAGCTTCCTAACTAACTTCAGTTTAGCTCCATGCCTCCCTAACAGCTTCAGCTAAATAAACTGCACTTCAAGCCTTACTGAGGTCCCCGCTTAGGCCCTACACTATTGTGCTCTTGACGTTTAAAAGACAATGTAATTTTGTTTTCGGCCTGCAGCTGGGGATGAAATGACCAGTGAAATCCTTGGGCTGGTGTGTTATTTCACACCCTGGGACACAACTGCACATATTTAATTTCCACACAATGGAGACCGAGCTAGCCTGCGCTTTCTTTCATTTCGTTCCACGGGGTGTTAAGTCTCCACAGAGTGCAATTAGAGGTCATCACTTCCCCACCGCACCCCATGTCCCTCTCCAGTTAGACAGCATGGCAGTGGGCTGCTGGGCCGGCCTCCCCACAGCCTGACATTGATCCTGTGGAAACCCCTCCTCACATCTTAAGACCGATACTACTAAGTAAAAATACAAACAAACCTATTTATACTAAGAATGTAAACAGCAATTCTTTGGAGCATGAATTCTTTATTTTCCAGTTGAAAAGGAAAGTATGCTCCTGTAGTATCTATTGTGTGCTCTAAGTGAGAAGGGTGTTGTTTAGTTGCTATCTGCTTCATGGTTAGTCTGTTAAGAGGGAAAACATACCTGTCCAGATTGACAACGCTACGGAGCCTGAGGCTGACTACGTGCCATTGAAATGATAGCTAAACTGACCTCTCAAACAACGAGGGAGGTGTTACATGTAGTTTACAGAACATCAGTTTGGCTCAACTGTAGAGAGCAGCATCAGACTGGGTTATTATGTTCAACAGTAGCATCTTAACATGTGACCGTTCAGATTTTGGGCTGCTGTAAGTTATCGACTGACATGACAGGAGGTATTACAACTTTGGGGGTACAATAGCCTGATGTGGAAAGGTGTTCCAACATCCAATCAAAAGCCTGGCTAAACGTTATTATTAACAAATAGCCTGTCTTAAAAATAACTAAACTTGAGCAAATGTCTACATAGAACGATAGGAAAAGATCTTCGTAACTGACTCTGATCTTTTCATACATTCAAAACTATTCTGCTCCTCAAAGTACTCTGTGCTCACTGACATTTCGCTGTGATCCACTGGATACACTACATGGCCAAAGGTATGTGGACACCTGCTCGCCGAACATCTCATTCCAAAATCATGGGCATTAATATGGAGTTGGTCCCCCCTTTGCTGCTATTACAGCCTCTACTCTTCTGGGAAGGCTTTCCACTAGATGTTGGAACATTGCTGCAGGGACTTGCTTCCATTCAGCCACAAGAGCATTAGTGAGGTCAGGGCTCTGTGCAGGCCAGTCAAGTTCTTCCATACAGATATCGACAAATCATTTCTGTGTGGACCTCGCTTTGGGCACGGGGCATTGTCATGCTGTAACCGGAAAGGGCCTTACCCAAACTGTTGCCACAAAGTTGGAAGCACAGAATTGTCTAGAATGTCATTGTATGCTGTAGCGTTAAGATTTCCCTTCACTGGAACTAAGGGGCCTAGCCCGAACCATGAAAACCAGCCCCAGACCATTATTCCTCCTCCACCAAACTTTACAGTTATCACTATGCACTGGGGCAGGTAGCGTTCTCCTGGCATCCCAAACCCAGATTTGTCAGTCGGACTGCCAGATGGTGAAGCGTGATTCAACGTGTTTACACTGCTCCAGAGTCCAATGGCGGTGAGCTTTGGCATTGCGCATGGTGATCTTTGGCTTGGGTGCGGCTGTTCGGCCATGGATACCCATTTCAAACAGTTCTTGTGCTGACCTTGCTTCCAGAGGCAGTTTGGAACTTGGTAGTGAGTGTTGCAACCAAGGACAGATGATTTTTACTACATGCTTCAGCACTCTGCGGTCTCGTTCTGTGAGCTTGTTTGGCCTACCACTTTGCGGCTGAGCCATTGTTGCTCCTAGATGTTTCCACTTCACAATAACTGCACTTACAGTTGACAAGGGCAGCTCTAGCAAGGCAGAATTTTGACAACTGACTTGTTGGAAAGGTGGCATCCGATGACGGTGCCACGTTGAAAGTCAGTGAGCTCTTCAGTAAGGCCATTCTACTGCCAATGTTTGTCTATGGAGATTGCATGGCTGTGCGCTCGATTTTATACACCTGTCAGCAACGGTTGTGGCTTAAATAGCCAAATCCACTATTTTGAAGGGGTGTCCACATACTTTTGACCATGTAGTGTATACCATGAACCCAGGTCTCTGTGCCACCTCTGAACATCCATTGCCACCTTTCCCATTGAGGGAGAGAAGATCTGACAGAGCATGGCAAGGCCACACAGAGTCCACCATCTACAGTCAAAGAAAATCTGATGCATCTGTACAACATTTTCAGAGCTTGACGACACTGTATCAACAGACGTGCTAGTTAGAATGACGAATGCACATCATGAATTGATGGTGACACATTAAGAATCTTAGACAGGGAGGGTTCCACTTCAGATAGACACTTGAACCCTTTGAATGAGAGTTAAGATAAGTTGGTGGCCTGTGAGGATGAACACTTGTGCTGTTCTGGTTGGGCTTTGCCTGGGGATGCACAGTAAAAGGAGTGAATGTGACATTTGGCACTAGGAGTTCAAGACCCTCTGTGCACCCGACCTCTTCTCACAGTGGAGCCGTCACAAGGCTGGATGTGTGTGGATAAAATTGAACCCAGAATGATTTATTCTATTAGGGCTACAAGGCCATGACTGTTTAGTGACTAGCAAAGCACACTGACAACAAGATGTGGCATGTTACAACAGCCAGAGAGGGTCCTCTGGTTTCTTGGTTTTAAATGGTATTCACAAATTATCTATACGCCTTTAAACATATAGATACATTTAAGATCATACAAAATACAACTACATAAGGACACCACGGGGAACAAACAATAAGCTATATACTGTATGGCATTCTTTATATAGACATCGGACTCATCTGCCACAATAAATGGCACATGTCTGGCCAGCTTCCTTCCTTTGATAACTCATTCTATGTGATTGTGATGTGTATTTGTCTCTACCCTCTATGGAGGCATGAAAGCCTGGCCCCTAGCAGATGGCCTTCCTTACCTATAACACAAGGGTTCCTATGGCCGCTAATCAAACCTAGAGCCCTCTCTGGGCCTCGGCTTCAACCTGCCTCTTCCCCTCATCCTCCTCCCCTCATCCCTTCACCATCAGCCCCAGAAACCCACCACAACCCCAGACCCCATTGATGGCTCCATCCTCTCCCACACACTGTGTAGGATGCTGCTTCCCTGCCTGTGACCTGTGAACTGTGAGATAGTTGGCACAGGGCCCAAATACCTTCTGTTTCATCTTCAAAGCACCATAGCCCATTTACAGGGCAGGCCCAGCTGAGCTTTGTTCCTGGACTTGGAAATCAGGTTTCCTGAAGCTCCTGTGTTGCTCAGACATGCTCCCTGCCTCCCTGCCTGGCCTGCTTCTCCGACTCTCTCACCTGGGTTAATCATGGGATCAGATGGAATGAGGTGTGTTTGCCCTGATTCTGTTGCTGGATGGCTGAGTTCACAGTCTGTATTTGGTGGCCACTTCACCACCTGACAAACCCCTCTGTGTTCCTGTGAAATTAGTTCATGTTCGTCCCCAGAGAACCAGCGTGACTTAATGATTGATGAAAAAGTGCAACATATGTTTGATTTCTTTATAGACTTAATCTAATAACACAGCTCTCATTGATACAACATAACATTATAAAAGTACATTACAATGGCAGATTGTCATATTCCATTGTGTTCTATGTTGTATTGCTTTATAATACTGACTGAATTAAGTCTCTATTCTGACGCATGTTTCTCTACGCTTTGTTCAAAGGCAAACTCACCATGCATTTCACTCTTATACCAACCACATGCTAGATAGATAGATAGATAGATAGGTACTTTATTGATCCCTCGGGGGGGAAATTTCATTGTCAAGCAGCTACAACAAAACACAGGGCAGGTGCAAAATGCCACAACGAAAGTACACAAAAGACAGATACACGGTACATGATACATAGAGGCTGATGCCTGAAGCAACAACAAGCTATTTAAGAATTCACAAAACATGCTAAGAGCAGGAGCATTACATAAACATCACTAGTGTCTTTTACTGTCTGATCTGAGGTGAAAAGTAAGTGAGAAAGAGAGCAGCTGTCTCACACAGACGGTGAGGGTTTCGGTTGTGTAGCCGATTGCCTCTAGGTGGCAGTATTGTCATGTAAGCAGCGTCAAAAGCACTATGCCATACTGACACTTTGAGAGACCTAGATCTACAGCCTCTTATTACAAGACCAATGAAGCGCGAGGCAATGAAGTCTTTCATTGATCACATATATCACACTTTTTTCCTCTCAAAAGCCCTTCTGTCATGGCAAATATTCACCTTATCCACTGAAGCAAATTGCTGACATCTTTTTAAGAAGTGACAACTGTGTAGCCTATATTTCATGATTACAAATTCCATTTTCATATCAAGTCAGACGAGAATGCAATTTTCACTTCATTTAATCAGCATGGGGACTTGTGGGTTGGGGCACTTAGACCTGTCAGAAGTTTAAGACAGCCTAATGCTGTCGATCTCTCACTTCGATACCTAACGAGCTAGTGGCAGTTCCAGCGGGAGTTCCTCCAATAAGTTTGCTAATTAAACTCCACACCAGGGTTTGGCATATGAAGACAGGGACAGTAAAAAGTACATCAACATAGGAAAACACTTGCACAAATCCACAAGCAACTACACGCATCTCAATATCTAGTAAAGGACTTTGAGGACTAAAATATTAATTTGGGACAAGATAATATACATGACAAGCTAAAGCAAACAATTTCTATGGGATTTATGAAAAGAGGGAATGGGTATTTATTTAAAAATAAGAGACAGGTAAGGGGACTGTGGCTGGTTGAATAATCCAAGACAAATCTAACATTCTTCTGAATAAACGATATGAGACAATACTACCCTGTTTTCAAAACATCTTCACTGGTCTACATGAGATATAATACACCTTTTTGGTAATATTTTAAGGTGAGCAACATAACCGAATACCGTGTCTCTTTCGCCTCCCCTCCCTCCCTCTCTCAACATCTCTCTCTCTCTCTCTCTCTCTCTCTCTCTCTCTCTCTCTCTCTCTCTCTCTCTCTCTCTCTGCCTCCTGGAGAGCGGAGCATTGAGTGACAGCTCCCCAGCCTGAGAGAGGTGGTCCTCCCCAGCCCCTTCCATTCAGCGTCAGAGCACAGGCCCTTTCACACTCACCCCACTGTGGGCCTGTTTGTCCCCAAACATTACCCACCAACCCCCACAATGGCATTCCGGGCGTCTCAACCCCCCCCCCCCCCCTCACCCCACATCTCCCCGACCTCCCGACACAGCCGCATCGTAATGGGAATGTTAATGTGAAAGGACAGCCCCTGTCACCAAAAGTGTTAACTAATTTTGAAAATCCTACGAATATATACGTACACACACACTAAATGGATGACTAGACACACATGTAAACTCGCACGCACACACTCCCAAACAGTCACACCCTAGCATAAACATGTTCAGAACAAGACTGTGGCATCTTTTTCTCCATGTCACACTGGAGACAGAACTAATAGGAAACTGCAACATGTCACTCCGTCTGTCTGTCATTGTGGTTCTCCAAGGAGCTGAGACGAAGGCCACTTGTGAAATTAGAGGGATAGTCAAAAAAACTATGATTAATTTACATATTTAGGTATGCGAAATGTGTTTCGATAAAGGTTCTCTGGGATCTTTGCACCCATAATCAAAATATTGAAATAAATCAGCTAAAATATGAGTCACTCCTATCTGAAATGCTCTACTGTGACAGTTAACTTCCCCGACCCTATGTAAAAGCCAAAAGAATAGAAATGAATATACACATTTATATCGCAAGTCGAACTAATTTCAAACACCCTGAATATTTTCACCCTGAGGCTTTTCATTCACAACAAATAATGTTTCTCCTCGGAAAGAAGTGATATCATAATTGCATGGAGATTTGCAGAAGAGCTAATGAATGGTTGAAGAAGCAAATTTAAAATGCACCTAATTTCCATCGCAATGTAAATTATTTTTCCCTGACCTTTATTTGCCAAAATAATCTTCAAGGTAATCATATTTGAAAGTATTAGCATCTCATCTTGTAAACCACTAAACCTCAGTTTACCTAAGCTATTCCACATACAGTACAGCCAAGGAAGGCAGCTCTACTTGGGGAAAGGGTGGGGGGACAAAATGATGGAATTACCTGTGAGATAGGAAATCAATGAGGCAAAAGAAAGAAGCCCAGAATAAAACAAAAACCCAGAAGAAAGGGATAGGAGCTGTAACATGAAAGGGAAGACAGACACTGCTAGGTTCACCTACAGTAACCCAGTCACTCTCATCACGTTCACAGTAATCAACCTAAGGCCAAACCCATGGCAACGTGGTGCAGCTGCATCTCTCTCTCTCTCCTAGTCCATTCACCCCCTCTCTCACCTGTGTCAGGTGGTCCTCGGCCGACCGCAGCCTCGCCCGCAAGGCCCCCAGGACTCCCTGGATGTACAGCCTGACCCCGTCTGGGCTGAACTTCTCCCCCCTGGACACCCACAGTGGCCCCCCGCAGCGGGGTGAGGAAACTCTGCAGACAGCCATCCAACAGGGAAACTGCACCATTAGGAAAAACACACAGGCAGATGAGTCCACACTGCCCTGGTCTGATCCACACATCTCCTCTGGTGCTGCATAGGGAACAACATACGCTCCAGGTTTGCAGGCATTTTAGATACCACTGATACAGTGGGGCCTGCTGCACACAAAAAGATGAGCACGATAAGAAGAAAACTGGATAAAGTAGCCACCATCAGGGGTGTGTGTTACATATATATATATATGGAGGCCCCCCCAACCGTAGTGCTCTACAAGCACACCTGAGTGGTCTCGAAGTGTGCCTAACTAGCTGCACACAGTGTCATGGTGTGCACTGATTGCCTTATCTTCTCATTTATCACAGATGAATTGGAACCAGCCTTGCTGAAAGCTCCTTTCATTGTTGGGCTGGAAACTGTGAGTCTTGGTGTGCATCCGAACAAGGGGGCCTCCTGCTCAGGAACTCTTAGTGGGGGAGGAAAGGTGAATGGAGAGGAAATGAGAGAGAGAGGGAGGGAGAGAGATGGAGAGAGAGGAGGATGAGAGAGAAAGAGAGAGAGAGCAATGATAGATACAAAAAAATAGAGGTGAAAAACTGGATTATATAAGCCTCAGAGGTTATCGAGTGTAACAAGAGCCATGATGCTTAAAAACCAGCTCCACTCAAACCAACCGTGGACCAAGTGAGCATGTTTCCGCTAAGTCAACCCCCTGCTTAGTTCCCAAACAACTGCTTTCATTGGCTAAAACATGACGCGGGTTGCTCCCACAAGACGTGCGGTGGATGTTGATAGGTCTAAGATCTCATACAGAATATTTATGATGTTCCACTGTGCTCTAGTCTACACCCATTTCACTTCTTGGCAGGTTTGTGGTTGAAATAGAACTACTGCTGAAAATGTCAAATACATGCTTTGCTACACAGTTTATGGGTACAGGAGGAGGAGATACTTAATTTACATTTTGGAATAATCATAATATGTACTCATATAAGTACAAGTATATCCCAGGCCTAGAAAAACAAAAATAATTATGCAAATGGCCACATCTCCAAGATGTCTGGAGTCCAAAATAATTCTACATCCCTCAGTCTAAAGCCACTCATTTGACAGCTGTCCTGTTTTGTTGACAGTTTCCGTGGTGGCCCTATTGTCCCCAGGTGTTTGCTTTACTGCTTGTTTTCTTAAACATTGATGCCTCTCTCAATCTGGATCTCTGCGGTGACGAGTGGAGTGACAAGTGCATGATAGACATACTTAAAGCAATCTTTCACAGCGGCTTTGCTTTCCAGTGATCCCATTAAATTGACAACGTTCACCCGAGGGGGCCAGCAGAACTACAGTCTACCACAGCAAGCTAGTGATTTGCCAGCAGAACTACAGTCTACCACAGCAAGCTAGCGATTTGCCAGCAGAACTACAGTCTACCACAGCAAGCTAGCGATTTGCACATTGTAACCTAATGGGACATGACGTAGCTTTATCCGCATGGTATTACTATAAAAGCAGGTCTTTTTATTGTACCTGGGGGAATGTTTTCTTATTGGATGAGGTGTGTTCTCAGCAAATAATTGTTTAGTGGGAACTGGGAAGGCGACTGTGTAACCCCCTGTCAGTGCTATAGAATTCCTCATGAGTCATGCTTTCCTTTAAATTGAGTGAGAGAGTTTGTGTATTAAATATGCCGGCTGATCTTCTGCTCGGGCGAGTGGACTGAAAACGATGGGAACTGTTAATGCATTGACGCCTCAGTTCACGCCTGGTGATTGATCACTTGCAACTATATCCACTTTCTTCCATTAAATCTGATGTTAGTGTGTGTGTGTGTGTGTGTGTGTGTGTGTGTGTGTGTGTGTGTGTGTGTGTGTGTGTGTGTGTGTGTGTGTGTGCGTTTGTTTGTGTGATAATAGGTTCATCAGATTTCGGCTTAAATTGAGAGTGAAGGGGTTGGCTGTGTGGGGGAACAAGAGGGGACATGTTGGGGCCCTGCCTCTAAGCAGCATGGGCGCAAAGGGAGACATTCAAAGCCACTCCACCAATCACACGCTCCCTGAACCCCAATGGGACCCAAATTACAAGGGATGTGTGGGGCTTTTCCAACATATTTATATCTTTTACTCCTTACAGACCCACTCAAACGGGTTTGTATGGTGATGGGGTTTCCAAACAGTGACAGTTCTGTGGCGGTATAGGGGGCCAGAGAGTGGGGGTTAAGAGAGAAGTAAAATAACAGACATTTTTACTTTGGGAGACATGGCATTGTCTTATAAATTATTCATGCCAGTGTATATCAACGGGGGGAAGATGAGCTGTGACTTGTTGCATTGTCTTTGATTCTATAGGAAGGCGAGATTGACTATCTGTTTTATTTCCTCACCAAGGTAATTACAAGAGAGTGGGAGCGAGTAAAGAGTTTATTTCCAAAACACTATATCCACCAATGAATGCTTATGGGTACCTTTATGTGTGTAAAATATTACTGTCCTCTGATTTTTTATTCATGGGTATAAGATGTGTATTATAATTGGGTTTGTTGCAAAACGCTATGTATCCATTGTTTAGCTAGAATGGAATCTTCATTCGTACCTTGCATATTTATCATAGAAATTAAACACATCATAAATCTATGTTATAGTGTTTGGTCAGAGTTAGGCCTCGTTCCAAATGACACCATATTCCCTATATAGTGCACTACCTTTGACCAGAGCCCAGAGCTCATATTATTGTATTGATTAATTTTTAAATATATATATTCTTAAATATTGATGTCACAAATGTATAATTAGTTCAGTTCTTTATTAAAATTAATTATGTGTCACATTTGACTGTGTAAAACCTTGCAGTGCTACTTTTTTCTGAGAGTGAGGCGGATATACAGTATGTTAATACATTTGGCTATTTAAGGCAAAATATGACTACATTAAAGATTTATATACCATTAAACAATATTTTCCATCACATGTAAACGCTTTTGATCCATTTTGATTTGATTTGATTAGAATTTCATAGTTTTCTTAACACAATGTTTTCCTATTTACCAACATTTATGTAAAATGATATATAGTATTAAGAAATGAAAGAGTTTCAATCCAAAACGCTATTTATACATTTTCAGAAATGTTGGTAAATTAGCTTTTTTGGTTAAAAGAACTTATGAAGGAGATTGATGTGTTTTTTCCCAATTTAATCATGTCCTTTATATATTTAATATACAGTGCCTTCGGAAAGTATTCGGACCCCTTGGCTTTTTCTAAATTTTGTTACGTTACAGCCTTATTCTAAAATGGATTAAATATGAATTTTTTTCAGCAGTCTACACACAATACCCCATAATGAAAAAGCGGAAACAGGTTTTTATGTTTGCAAATTCTATTAAAAATAAAAAACAGAAATACCTTATTTACATAAGCATTCAGGCCCTTTGCTATGAGACTCAAAATTGAGCTCAGGTGCCTGTTTCCATTGATCAAACTTAGCATGTTTCCACCTGTGGTAAATTCAATTGATTGGACATGATTTGGAAAGGCACACACCTGTCTATATAAGGTCCCACAGTTGACAGTGCATGTCAGAGCAAAAACCAAGCCATAAGGTTGAAGGAATTATCCGTAGAGCTCAGAGACAGCATTGTGTCGAGGCACAGATCTGGGGAAGGGTACCAAAATATTCATGCAGAATTGAAGGTCCCCAAGAACACAGTGGCCTCCATCATTCTTAAATGGATGAAGTTTGGAATCACCAAGACTCTTCCTAGAGCTGGCCGCCTGGCCAAACTGAGCAATCCCAGAAGGGCCTTGGTCAGGGAGGTGACCAAGAACCTGATGGTCACTCTGACAGAGATCTAGAGTTCCTCTGTGGAGATGGGAGAACTTTCGAGAAGGACAACCATCTCCGCAGAACTCCATCAATCAGGCCTTGTGAAAGAGTGGACAGACGGGAGCCACTCCTCAGTAAAAGGCACATGACAGCCCGCTTGGAGTTTGCCAAAAGGCACCTAAAGACTCTCAGACCATGAGAAACAAGATTCTCTGGTCTGTTGAAACCAAGATTGAACTCTTTGGCCTGAATGCCAAGCGTCACATTTGGAGAAAACCTGGCACCATCTCTACGGTGAAGCATGCTGTGAGGATGTTTTTCAGCGGCGGGGACTGAGAGACAGGATCGAGGCAAAGATGAACGGAGCAAAGTACAGAGAGATCCTTGATAAAAAAAACCTGCTCCAGAGTAATCAGGACCTCAGACTGGGGGCGAAGGTTCACCTTCCAACAGGACAACGACGCTAAGCACACAGCCAAGACCACACAGGAGGGGTTTCGGGGCAAGTCTCTGAATGTCCTTGAGTGGCCCAGCCAGAGCCCGGACTTGAACCTGAAAATAGCTGTACAGCAACACTCCCCATCTAACCTGACAGAGCTTGAGAGGATCTGCAGAGAAGAATCGGAGGAACTCCCCAAATACATGTGTGCCAAGCTTGTAGCAACATACCCAAGAAGGCTTGATGCTGTAATCACTGCCAAAGGTGCTTCAACAAAGTACTGAGTAAAGGGACTGAATACTTATGTAAATGTAGTATTACATTTTTTGTATTTTTTCTAAAAACCTGTTTTTGCTTTGTCATTATGGGGTATTGCGTGTAGATTGAGGGAAAAAAAAGTTAAATACCTTTTTTATAGGAAAGGGAAGTAAAGTAACAAAATGTAGAAAAAGTCAAGGGTCTGAATGCTTTCCAATGGCACTGTATAAAAGACACACCGACATAAAGTGTCTTAATAGGGCGTGGGCCACCACGAGTCGCCAGAACATCTTCAGTGTGCCTTGGCATATATTCTATATAGTGTCTGGAACGCTATTGGAGGGATGTAACACCATTCTTCCATGAGAAAATACCATCATTTGGTGTTTTGTTGATGGTGGGGGGAAAACGCTGTCTCAGGTGCTGCTCCAGAATATCCTATAAGTGTTCAATTGAGTTGAGATCTGGTGACTGAGACACACACACACCCTTTAAAACCCCATGCTCATTTGAGACCCCTCTTTCAAAGTCACTGAGATCTCTTCTAGTCATGGTAGACAAATTAATTGGCAACTGGGCATTTTATACATGACCCTAAGCATGATGGGATGTTGATGGGATGGGATGCTTAAATGATGCTCCAGAACTTTTGTATAATTTCAGCCAGTAGTTTTGAAAGTGGTGCTCATGAGCGAAAACGGGTCCCCATTTTTTGTGTAATACGTCATCCAATTGTGTACTACGTCCTCCAGTTCATATGATATGTTATGAATCCAATTCGTATAATATGTTACAAATTTGTTGTTCATCTTTAATTACCTCAGGAATTACACCTGTGTGGAAGCACCTGCTTTCAATATACAGTGGGGAGAACAAGTATTTTATACACTGCCGATTTTGCAGGTTTTCCCACTTACAAAGCATGTAGAAGTCTGTAATTTTTATCATAGGTACTCTTCAACTGTGAGAGATGGAATCTAAAACAAAAATCCAGAAAATCACATTGTATGATTTTTAATTAATTTGCATTTTATTGCATGACATAAGTATTTGATACACCAGAAAAGCAGAACTTAATATTTGGTACAGAAACCTTTGTTTGCAATTACAGAGATCATATGTTTCCTGTAGTTCTTGACCAGGTTTGCACACACTGCAGCAGGGATTTTGGCCCACTCCTCCATACAGACCTTCTCCAGATCCTTCAGGTTTCGGGGCTGTCGCTGGGCAATACGGAATTTCAGCTCACTCCAAAGATTTTCTATTGGGTTCAGGTCTGGAGACTGGCTAGGCCACTCCAGCACCTTGAGATGCTTCTTACGGAGCCGCTCCTTAGTTGCCCTGGCTGTGTGTTTCGGGTCGTTGTCATGCTGGAAGACCCAGCCACGACCCATCTTCAATGCTCTTACTGAGGGAAGGAGGTTGTTGGCCAAGATCTCGCGATACACGGCCCCATCCATCCTCCCCTCAATACGGTGCAGTCGTCCTGTCCCCTTTGCAGAAAAGCATCCCCAAAGAATGATGTTTCCACCTCCATGCTTCACGGTTGGGATGGTGTTCTTGGGGTTGTACTCATCCTTCTTCTTCCTCCAAACATGGCGAGTGGAGTTTAGACCAAAAAGCTCTATATTTATCTCATCAGACCACATGACGTTCTCCCATTCCTCCTCTGGATCATCCAGATGGTCATTGGCAAACTTCAGATGGGCCTGGACATGCGCTGGCTTGAGCAGGGGGACCTTGCGTGCGCTGCAGGATTTTAATCCATGACGGCGTAGTGTGTTACTAATGGTTTTCTTTAAGACTGTGGTCCCAGCTCTCTTCAGGTCATTGACCAGGTCCTGCCGTGTAGTTCTGGGCTGATCCCTCACCTTCCTCATGATCATTGATGCCCCACGAGGTGAGATCTTGCATGGTGCCCCAGACTGAGGGAGATTGACCGTCATCTTGAACTTCTTCCATTTTCTAATAATTGCGCCAACAGTTGTTGCCTTCTCACCAAGCTGCTTGCCTATTGTCCTGTAGCCCATCCCAGCCTTGTGCAGGTCTACAATTTTATCCCTGATGTCCTTACACAGCTCTCTGGTCTTGGCCATTGTGGAGAGGTTGGAGTCTGTTTGATTGAGTGTGTGGACAGGTGTCTTTTATACAGGTAATGAGTTCAAACAGGTGCAGTTAATACAGGTAATGAGTGGAGAACAGGAGGGCTTCTTAAAGAAAAACTAACAGGTCTGTGAGAGCCGGAATTCTTACTGGTTGGTAGGTGATCAAATACTTATGTCATGCAATAAAATGCACATTAATTATTTAAAAATCATACAATGTGATTTTCTGGATTTTTGTTTTAGATTCCGTCTCTCACAGTTGAAGTGTACCTACGATAAAAATTACAGACCTCTACATGCTTTGTAAGTAGGAAAACCTGCAAAATCGTCAGTGTATCAAATACTTGTTCTCCCCACTGTATGTTGTATCCCTCATTTATCCTTGCAACTCTATTTCTTTTCTGGGCTGATATTACATCCTTACATCTTCAGAAGAAACACAGGCACTGCCTCTTCTCATTTAAAACATCTTAGGGACGCAGCATGTGTGTGGAGTGGTAAAAGAGACTGAGAACAAGACCAATAAGTGTGAAGACCAGAGCAGGTGACGAAGTACAATTCACAGTGCCAAATAGCACTCAAAGGATTTCAATTCCGAGGTTTTTGGGTGTGTGTGTGTGTGTGGGGGGGGGGGGGGGGGGGGGGGGGGCTACTCCAGTCAATAATCACATTCACTCTCTGCTCCAGGGCAGCTACGCGTGGCAAGCAGGGCAGTGAGAGACGGTTCATCTCCCACATGTAGGCTTTATGCTGAAGTGTCAGAGAGAAAGAGAGGATCCCTGGCACAATATCTGCTCATACTGAGTGCCTCTCCTGACATGCAGGGCACAGCTCTTGTGGCCATCGCAGCAGTAGGCAACAAAGATGGCCACCGGCCACAGCATCCACAGCAACCACTGTCAGAGTTGGGGTTTATTCCAATTTAAAATTTGAAATTATTGAATTCACCCCTGAAGTGGAGAATGAACATTCAATTAAATTCAAATGTCAAAAATATTCAAGTTATAGAATTGAAATTGAATTGGAACTAGACTGTTTGGACTGTTAAAATTTGAATTAAATTGGAATTGGAATCTTTGGAATTTAATTGTAATTCAATATTTGTACATTTTCCAGTTAATGGAATTGTAGTGTAGTGCTAGGGCAAAAAACAAATCGTGCACCTCTTGGGGTCCCGAGGACCAAGTTTGGGAAACCCTGAGCTAGGCTGTCTGAACAGTAACATGCTCAGCCTGAAAGCCGGAGGGAATTGAATTCGAATTTGTGGAATTGTTGGGGATAATATTGAATTGGGAATTGAATTCCTGGAATTTACCTAACATTTGAATTGAGAAGAATTCAATTATCGCTGAATTGAATTCAATGGCATTTACAGGGAGAGGATTTGTTTTAAATCATAAGGGGTTCACAGCGAAGGTGTGAAACCTGTTGTTATTCTCTGATTTGTTTTTCTTCACATGGTCAAATAACCTAAGTGTAGATTGGCACACAGAAACTAGAGGCCATGAGTACTTTCGTCGAAACTAATGGCACCTTTGATTTGATTTATTAGGATCCCTGTGCAACTACAGTTTTAACAGTGGCCAAGTAGGCTACTTTGGCAATTTTATCATAATGTAGGCCTACCAGAGTGGCCTACTGTACCATCAAAAACAATGGAGAAGATGCATCCCATAACATTTTAACATGGAAATAGCTGTTCTATCATTCAGCCTACAGTAGCAGCCATTGTGTGGTGTTCAATATAGGCCAACATTCCATGAGACTTTTGAAAAAAACATGCAGGGCTTGACATTAAACCGTCTATCCACCTTCAGACAAGGAGGTGACTGAAAATGTTGTTGTGTTTTTTGACGCAAGAAACCACTTTACAAAATAAAATGCATTATTATTACCATACCATTATAACAGAGAAAAAATATGCTACCCTCTGCCTACTGGCTACTTAGCTTATTCAAGCCTGTCTCAAAATACAAAACTGCCCCTTTAAGACAAAAAAAAGCTGACCTGACTTGCTTTTCAAAGATCTAGAAATGTACACGTTTTGTGCTCTTTTAGGAAGCAATCACTCCCCTATTGCTGATTACAAATGATCTATAACTGGGCTAATAACTCACTAACTAGCAAAGGATATGAACAAAATGTGCACACGTGGCTACATGCAGCACTCGCTTTGATCTCAAAACAAGCACATTTACTCACAACCGCTCATGCTGTAAACACAGCCCAGTTCAAAGTAAATGGAACAGATCCACATAAGGCAATGGTCTATTTGTTTATAGGCCTACTGCAGCTCTGATTGTTTATGCTGCACTGGTCTGTGTAGAGTAGGGGCTGAGTCATAGGCTGTCTCATTGTTGTCGTCGGTAAACTTAATGATGGTGTTGGAGTCGTACCTGGCTATGCAGTAATGGGTGAACAGGGAGTACAGGAGGGGACTCAGCACGCACCCCTGAGGGGCCCCCCGTGTTGAGGATCAGCGTGGCAGATGTGTTGTTACCTACCCTTACCACCTGGGGCGGCCCATCAGGAAGTCCAGGATCCAGTTGCAGAGGGAGGTGTTTAGTCCCAGGGTCCTTAGCTTAGTGATGAGCTTTAAGGGCACTATGATGTTGAACGCTGACCTGTAGTCAATGAATAGCATTCTCACGTAGGTGTTCCTTTTGTCCAGATGGGAAAGGGCAGTGTGGAGTGCAATAGAGATTGCATCATCTGTGGATATGTTGGGGCGGTATGCAAATTGGAGTTGGTCTAGGGTTTCTGGGATAATGGTGTTGATATGAGCCATGACCAGCCTTTAAAAGCACTTCATGGCTACAGACGTGACTGCTACTTGTCGGTAGTCATTTAGGCAGGTTACCTTAGTGTTCTTGGGCTCAGGGACTATGGTGGTCTGCTTGAAACATGTTGGTATTACAGACTCAGTCAGGGACAGGTTGAAAATGTCAGTCAAGACACTTGCCAGTTGGTCAGCACATGCTCGGAGTACACGTCCTGTCTGGCCCTGCAGCCTTGTGAATATTGACCTGTTTAAAGGTCTTACTCACATCGGCTACGGAGAGCGTGATCACACAGCCGTCCGGAACAGCTGATGATCTCATGCATGCTTCAGTGTTGCTTGCCTCGAAGCGAGCAAAGAAGTAATTTATCTTGTCTAGAAGGCTTGTGTCACTGGACAGCTCGCGGATGTGCTTCCCTAGTCTGTAATAGTTTGTAAGCCGTGCCACATCCGACGAGCTTAGGAGCCAGTGTAGTACGATTCAATCTTAGTCCTGTATTGACACTTTGCCTGTTTGATGGTTCGTCGGAGGGCATAGCGGGATTTCTTATAAGCTTCTTGAAAGCAGCAGCTCTACCCTTTAGCTCAGTGCGGATGTTGCCTATAATCCATGGCTTCTGGTTCGGGCATGTATGTATGATTACTGTATGGTCATCGATGCACTTAATGATGAAGCCAGTGACTGATGTGGTGTACTCCTCAATGCCATCGGAAGAATCGCGGAACATATTCCAGTCTGTGCTAGCAAAACAGTCCTGAAGCTTAGCATCTTCGTCATCTGACCACTTCTTTATTGACGAGTCACTGGTGCTTCCTGCTTTAGTTTTTGCTTGTAAGCAGGAATCAGGAGGATGTCTGAAGAAAATCCTTCACGTCCCACTCGTTACAGAAGAACTCTTTGTCCTGTACGAGGTGTGTAATCGCTGTCCTGATATCCAGAAGCTATTTTCGGTAATAAGAGATGGTGGTAGATACATTATGTACAAAATAAGTTACAAATAACGCGATAAAACACACACAATAGCACAATTGGTTAGGAGCCTGTAAAAAGGCGGCCATCTCCTCCGGCGCCATTCTTTACCATGATCGCACCGGTAATAGATCCGTTGTTGTATTACACAGTTGAGTGAGCATACATTTATATAATTAGCTTTTTATTTTTAATTTACTGGGCTGATGGTGCCTACATCTGATGGTCATTCTCAGCGGAGGGAGAGAGCAGAAGACTGAGGGTCCGTCTCTCAACATCCCTCCACTCTCCCTTTCCTCCACTGATACTGACCAAAAAGGGACCCCGTCTTCCAGCTGAATATTTGCATGGTTAACTATAATATACAGGTCGATGGCAGAGAAATACTTAAATAGCTAAATGTGCGTATGATATAAGTGAGGGTAATAAGAGTTTACTTAATATACAGTCTGGTTAAATTAACTGTACAGGTAAATGTACAGTTAAATGTACAGGGAAGTGAATATTTGCAGGGTTACATTAACTATCTATCTCTACAGGTAAATGACAGGAAGAGATACTTAAATAGCTAAATGTGCATATGATATAATTTAGGGTAATAATAATAATTCCCTTAAAATACAGTGCTTAGTGCAGGGTTTAATTACAGATAAATGCACGTATTGCACATTCGATATACTAAAAGCAATGAAAAAAGATACAACTGACAGGATACTAATATGCATTCCTGAGTGAATGACTACGTAAGTTCAGTCCAATAATTACTTACAATATTGCACGTGATATGATATAAAAACTGTACATTAATATGTATATACAGTCCTGAATGAATAAGTCCTGAGTGAATGAGTGATCAGAGTTACTCACGGATGGATGCATAATTGTTAAACGAGGTCCTAACACCCCAACAGTTCCAGGTCTATGTTGCCAATGGCACGGCACCCCGGTGAGGCATTATATAGTCTAATAGCTGCTGATAGGAAGGACCTCCTGTAGCGCTCTCTGGCAGACCGTGGTGGGATCAGTCTGTGACTGAAAGAGCTCCTCTGCATCATAACCATGGCATGCAGAGGGTGGGTGGCATTGTCCATGATGTCCAGCAGTTTGCCCAGGATCCGACTCTCCGCCACCTCCTCTAGAGTGTCAAGGCTAATCGCCAGAACAAAGCTAGCCTTCCTGATCAGCTTATTTACCCGAGAAGCATCACCGGCCTTTATGTTGGCGACACAGCACACAACTGCAAAAAAGATGGCACTGGCCACCACAGACTGGAAGAAAGTATGCAGTAGTTTACTGCAAACGTTGAAGGACCTGAGCCTCCTCAGAAAGTAGAGTCGGCTCTGGCCCTTTTTGTACAGATCCCGGTGTTACCAGCCCATTCCAGCCTGTTGTCCATATGGACTCCCAGGAATTTGTATGACCCAACCATTTCCACATCCATCCCTTGTATAGGGACTGCAGTCGGTTGGGCCTTGGTTCTCCTGAAGTCCACCACCATCTCCTTTGTTTTGTTGATGTTGAGCTGAAGGTGGTTCTGCTCACACCACACCACAAAGTCATTGATTGTGCTCCTGTACTCCTCCTCCTGCCCACCCCTGATGCACCCCACAGTGCAACCTGCGTTGTCCAAGTGAGAGTGGACCCCCTGCAGTTCGCATACCAGCGCAACATCGGGTGGATGATGCAATCATCTACCTTCTGCAGGGGGTCCAGTGATGTACACACCAGGGGTCTGAGGTGAGCGAGGACTAACCTTTCCAGGGTCTTCATGATGTGGGATGTTAGCGCTACAGGTCTGAAGCCTTCTTGGAAACTGGGACCAGGCAGGATGTTTTCCACAGCACAGGGACCCTTTCGAGGCTCAGGCTAAGGTTGAAGGGTCGCTGGAGTATTCCACAGAATTGGTCAGCACAGACCCTAAGCACCCTTGGGCTGATGCCATCAGGGCCCGCCGCTTTCCGCTGATGTAGTCTCTCCAGCTCTCTCTTCACTTGGTTGGTGGTGAAAGCCAGGTGGGGAGGTGGGGGGAAGGGGGGTGTTGAGGATCAGTCCAGAGGTGGGGGGAAGGGAGGTGTTGCAGATCAGTCCAGACGGAGTGGGGCGAAGGTGGGGAGGGGTTCGCTGATTGTCTCAACAGAGGTGTTGTGAGCAAAGTGGGGGTGGGACAGCCGTGAGGGTGTGTGGCCTGGGGAGCTGGAGGGGAGGTGGACAGAGCCAGTATCGAACCTGTTAAAAAATTGGTTCAGCTCATTGGCTCGGTCCTGGGTCCCCTCCGTCTGCCCACTGTTTGACTTTTTGAAGCCAGTGATATTTTTGCTTGTTGTAGCGCTGAGTGGAAATAGAACAATGCTCATTTTATGGCCCTTACAAAAGAAGATTGCAAGATTTTGAAACTGCAGTACAAGTGCAGTAACTGCAGTCAACTGTGATATTTTGGACGCAGTAATTGCAGAATAACTGCAGTGTGTTATACTGCATTCTAACTGCAGTTACACTGCAAAATTACTGCAGTAACAAAAACTGTGTTATTTTGGACGCAGCATTTGCAGCATACTGCAGTTATACTGCACTCTGACTGCAATCTTTTTTCGTAAGGGTTATAAAAGTGTTGAATACAAAGTGTTGACAGTGCTGAGTAAGAACTTAAATATGAACTCACTCATAAAAACAACAGATCTTTGCTGTATTCTTTGACAGTATCTCGCTAGTCATGGTTTTAAACATCTTGAAATCTCATATTATTATCTTTGCTGTAGCTTTGTTTTATGCCTGCTACGTTACTGCAGGCACAGTAATATGAGCCATCCGATTGGCCAGCGGTAGGCCTATAGTGCACTTGATTTGCCTGCCGGGAAGGCAGTGTTTGTATCTTCAGACACATTAAATGTGGGCTAATATTTATTCTGCGTGACAGTCCCGGGGCTACTGCGCGTACATTGTTAATGGCTCTGCATAATTCTGTACATTTCCTTGAATTTGTTCTGGACCTGGGACTGTGAAAAGAACCCTAATGGCATGTCTAGTGGGTTAAGTGTGTGTGTGTCAGTGCTGTGTGTAAATTGACTGAAAACAATTAGGAATTTCCAACAGATTAATGTTTCTTATAAAAACAAAACGTGACACAGTCAGTCTTTCCTCAACTCTTAGCCAAGAGAGACTGGCATGCATAGTATTAATATTAGCCCTCTGACTACAAAGAAGAGCAAGAAGTGCCACTCTGTTCTGGGCCAGCTGCAGCTTAACTAGGTATTGCTTTGCAGCACTTGAACATATGACTGGACAATAATCAAGATGAAATAAAACTAGAACCTGCAGGACTTGCTTTGTTGAGCCTTTACAACCATTGAATCTATATGTTTTAACCATGACAGTTTACAATCTAAGGTAACAACAAGTAATTTAGTCTCCTCAACTTGTTCAACAGCCACACCATTCATTACCAGATTCAGCTGAGGTCTAGAACTTGGGGAATTATTTGTACCAAATACAATGCTCAGGACCAGTTTATTACTGGCCACCCATTCCAAAACAGTCTGCAGCTCTTTGTGACGGGGGGTTTCAGTGACTTCATTAGCTGTGGCTACTGATGCGTATATGGTTGAATCATCAGCATACATGGACACACATGCTTTGCTTAATGCCAGTGGCAGGTCATTGTTAAAAATAGAAAAGAGTAGAGGGCCTAGAGAGCTGCCCTGCGTTACACCACACTTTACATGTTTGACATTAGAGAAGCTTCCATGAAAGAAAACCCGCTGAGTTCTATTAGATAGATAGCTCTGAATCCACGATATGGCAAAGGTTGAAAAGCCATAACACATACGTTTTCTCAACAACAGGTGATGGTCAATAATATCAAAGGCTGCACTGAAATCTAAAAGTACAGCTCCCACAATCGTCTTATTACTAATTTAATTCAACCAATCATCCGTCATTTTTGTTAGTGCAGTACATGTTGAGTGTCCTTCTCTATAAGCATGCTGAAAGTCTGTTGTTAATTTGTTTACAGAGAAATAGCATTGTATTTGGTCAAACACAATTTATCCAACAGTTTGCTAAGAGCTGGCATCATGTTTATAGGTCTGCTGTTAGAACCAGTAAAGGCTGCTTTACCACTCTTTGGTAGCCACGATTGGCTAGCCACGATTGGCTGAGATAATTGATGGCTTCCCTCCAGGACAAAGACTTTCCTCTAGGCTCAGATTAAAGATATGTTCAAATAAGTCCAAATAACCAAAGCCCCATGGTACATCTCTTAACTTAGTTTGAGAAAAGGGATTGGTTAAGAGATGGCTATTGAAAGGAAATCTGATTTTATGTGTCCATTTAATCCTTTGTAAATCCACTCCACAATGGCCTATCAACTTGAAACTTTTTAGGGTAATCAAAGACATTACCATGATGCACCGTGTTAAGTTTGGCATTGATAAGGAAACTATAGTATAACAGCTCACTTTTTTGACTATGTAACGCTAATGCTTAAAATAATCATAAAGAATCTTCTTCTCATAGACTAAAAGTCAGATTCACTCCAAATTTGGTCTTTGGAATCATCACAAAAGTCCCTAAAGAGTTTGAGAAAATAACGTTGATGCATTCAAAGAGGGCCACTCTATACCATTAGATGCATACACTAATAAATGACCCGTTTCAAGAAGCTAGGCATATGTCGCACGCCACTACTTCACAGGAGAGGTATTTTAATCTATATTTTATTTTAATTATATTTTTATCAAAATGCGTTTTTTGCCAGAAATGCCTTCTGGAAGATGTGAACTTTCATGTGCCTTAATAAGAAACTTGTATGCCATCTGTAAATACGAATACAATTGTTAAATTACGAGCCTAGTTGGTTTAGCCATGGAAAAAGACAGGACCCTTCCCGCTAGCCACGATTGGCTGAGATAATTGATGGGTTGGACATGCCGAGAGATGAGTTCTGCCATGTAGCAAGCTTCTGTCTATAACATGAGCTGCTCAGTATGTGCATATAATCTACTGCAGCTTTTTTTTTTAAGATCTAACGTTAGCACGGAGAACTGCAAAAGTGTTGCTACTGCTCTCAACAACATTGCTGCCCAGAATTTAGCAGGCGCTATCGACAACGATCAGTGGGAAAATGTTGTGATGGACTACTTTCTGCACACGGTCAGTGTGAACCGGAGTGACTTGACACAACAACAGGCCAAACAAGCTGTAGCTAGCTACAAACCAAACGTAAAAGACACACTGCCGTGAAGTGTTCATCCATGTATACCGGTAAGAGTCTAGCTACATTTTCAGATATTATATGTTTCAAATTTTGTCAGAAAGTTGTTTTCATTGCAAGTTAAAGTGTACTGTTAGCTAGCTAGTGAATGTTAGCTTGCTGGCTCGCTAGCTAACGTTACGTATATGATCTGTGTTGTAATATTATTCGTATCTCAGAAAACCATTTGCATTGCTTTTAATAGCCTAATGTTAGCTAGCTAGCTAACATCGAATCTAGTTGGTTAGCTTTAGCTACCTGCAGATTCATACTCCGGCATTTCATGCATGGTGGCTAGCTATGACAATCTGTTTGTGCTGTAGTTATGGGTTGGGACTATGGTTAATTGTTTAGCTAGCTAGCGACATATCTAAACAAAAGACTCCACTTTGCAAGAGAATGATTACATGACCCATCAAGTTAGCTAGTTGTGTCTGGGGGTGATTACGGCCATCTATTGTATTTCATGAACATGTGTACATGTCTAGACAATGGTTACCCATGCACTTCGCTAGATGTGGCTGGGGGTGGTTGTAGCATTTCTTTCACATGACCCAACAATTTAGACAATTGTCTGGGTAAGCATCATCTAATTATTATAAATTATTTATACAATATTTTTACCTGGACACTTTCAAAGTCAGATTAGGATATAGGCCAAGGACTACATAAAGTGTATTTTTACCTGGAGTTTTTCCTTATTATAGACTACTACTTAAACCACGTTTCGTTTTGAAATCTTTCTTTGTTTACTACACTACTGTTAAGGTTGCGTCAATTCAAATCTGGTATTGGAACAAAAGGATTACTACACAGTTTAAATCATCCATGTATTTTATTCTAGCAAACCCTTAAATGGTAAGTATGAAGTTCGTATATACAGGCTCACTGTGACACCACGCAGGGCAAACAGCTAGCAGGACTCGAGAAGAGAGAGGGAGAGAGAGTCAGCGAGCAGCGCTATAGAAGAGCGCCTAGACCTTGCCGAATCTAATTACTAAGCCAATTATTCCCTCCTAATATCTAAAAATATTCCGCCGAACCTAGCCGTACCCTCGTAGTTACGGACCTTGCCGGTGTAATTTCCTCGAACCTAGCCGTACCCTCGTAGTTACGGACCTTGCCGATGAAACAATACTCTAATGTATTAGGGCTTAACATTCACATTATGCATCTCAGGTTTGCATGTCATCATCACATTTAACAACATCTCAGGTCTGCATGTCATCATATTACTTAATTCAGTTCACTTACATCAAACGGGTGTTTCACAAAATTAATTTGGATAAAGCCTATGTGCAGAACTTTAGTTATTCACATTAGGTGTCTGCTTACCCTTTTTAGTTAACCGGACTCTTGATGAAACACACCGTTCAATCTCCAGCAAAGTTCCTCTACCAGATCACGTCGGGGTCACCAATTGTTAAGGTTGAGTCAATTCAAATCTGGTATTGGAACAAAAGGATTACTACACAGTTTAAATCATCCATGTATTTTATTCTAGCAAACCCTTAAATGGTAAGTATGAAGTTCGTATATACAGGCTCACTGTGACACCACGCAGGGCAAACAGCTAGCAGGGCTCGAGAAGAGAGAGAGAGAGAGAGAAAGAGAGAGAGAGCGCAAGAGAGCTCGAGAGAGAGAGTCAGCGAGCAGCGCTATAGAAGAGCGCCTAGAGAAGAGAGCGTAGAGAAGAGCAGAGCGAGAGTCCTATCCTTTGTCCTTCCTTAAATACTCCCGACAGAATAGTTCCCGCTCCTTGCTGGCCTGTCAGAGTAGAGGCTGAGTGTGGTTTAAACTTACTCAGCCTATCGTTGGCGTGCAGGCTGGTCCCAGCCTCGTGACGCAATCCAGTTGCCAGAAGCAGTTGTAACTCTTGTTGTAGATTAACATATTAATTAGCTAAGCATGTATCAGCCCTTACACTACCTTACTCACTCTGTTTAGCATGTGGTCTCAAATGTGAATCCTTAAACAGATGCGTGGGGCTAAGGCTTAAGACGGTGTGAAAGATGCTGAATAGCTCTAGACAAAGAAGAGCTCTCCAGAAGGTGTACCAAAACATTCAAGGAACATTTTCTCAAAAGTGGGGTTACAAGTTTTTCAACTGTTATAGCAGAATTACTTTCCCATTGTTCATCAACTGCAGTGTATGATATACAATTTCTCTACTTATATCCAATGTAAACAAAAAAAAAAATGTTGCTACATAAGATCGAATCGAGACGGTCGGTGACATATGCTAAAAACTCTAGAACCAAATTACACCAAATGTGGAATTTACAGCGATAAGGAATTTCATTAGAATTGAATTAGTGGAATTAACCCCAATACTGACAAACGTGCCCCCATGCAGCTAATATCTGTGCTCCCTCCAATGTCCTTAGTTGAAAGAAGAACATTTGAAATGTTGATATAGGATTGTCTTCTTTAATTAGATTTTCTATTAACCATTATTAGGCATAATAATAGGCATATCAAAAACTTGATATCATAGTTAACTCCTGGTTGGTCATGAATAACTAAGAGGAGAATTATAGGGTGAAATAACTTCTCTGGTAACTAAACTGTACAAGACCATTGGTGCCAGCCAGGCCATGGCAAGTGGGGAAGGGCTTTTGCCTGATCTTTAAAGCGACAGTCCTGGTGTGTGGAGGAGGGGCGAGTGTGATAGCTTGTCCATCACACTGGGTTATGGCAAACCATGTCACATCATGGTGGCCCTGAGAGCGGGCACTGCCACTGGGCAGAACGTGCCCGCCACGCCTCAGAACGTGCCCGCCACGCCAGGAAGGCCCAAGCGGGAGCGGGCAGCCCCACGCCCTTCTGGGGACAGAGGAGAGGGGACCAGGCAGCATGTGGAAGCTGTCCACCCAGACTCCATTCCCCCCTCTGACTGTCATTTCAGTATCACAAGGCCCCATCCACTCTGACACTACACACCTCAGCCTCTCAAAGAGCTTATTGTCACCAACACGCGCAAACTCTGCATTTTACCACATCAAATGACAGACCCTGAGACATCTCCAAAATGATGTGTGCTGTATGTCTCTGTTGAGCATATTTGCTGTGTAAGGAGACAAAGCCGCTAATGTATCATTTAGTATACAGTATTTTAAATCAACAGTAATTATTATAATATGGTCACTCATTTATCACAAGTAAATGTCCTGTAAATGTAATATTGACAGAGGGGACTACATGGTAAAACATGAGGTATACTGTACCTTGACGGATGTCCTCCAAGCATCTCCCATCCAAGCCGTAGACAAGCTTAGCCACATAGGTGAGATGCAACTTGCTGGTGCATAGATCCAGGAACTGTAGATTATGGAGAAGAGCAGCATATCATAAAGCATGTACTGTACCTTAGCAGAAAAATAAAAAAGAGCCAGTGTTTCACTATACTGTTCGTCCAGCAGCCCAGGCTACGATACACAGTTACCTGCTAGCTAGGATATTGGATAAAATGTTACTGTGTAGCATGGGACTGTGGGACACCATGCAATTAAGTGTTGATGCTGTGTCGCTCTCTCCCTCTGTGTGTGTGTGTGTTAGTCAGTTTTCAGGGTCCTTTGGTGTCAGTGGATGAAGCCCTATCCTCTGTGAAATACTAATTCATCCTCCAGGGTCCTAAAAAAGGTTGCAAATGATCTCTTGAAATTCATAGGTCTTACATCAGAGGGCCACGGTGCTAGCTACAGCAGTAGCAACCTTGTGCGGTGGATAGTGTGTGTTTTTAGTGAGTCATAACACAGTAAGAATAAAACCGTGTGGTCTAGCAGAAGGAATGCGACGCATCAGGGAGATTCTTTTCTACATTTTAACGCATACTGAGGAGAATCTTCACCAAGCTCTCGGAGGACGCCAGACAGAATGGATGTGAAAATTGACTGGCAATGGTTGCAGAGGCGGTGTGAAGAAGTCAAACACCACGTTCTCCCAAAGAGCTGTTTGAATTCCTGAAATCCACACTTCAATATCCCACTATTGTGGACCTGTCTACACTTAGAAAAAAAGGTGCTATCTAGAACCTAAAAGGGTTCTGCGGCTAACACCATATGAAAACTCTTTGAAGAACCCTTGTTGGTTCCAGGTAGAACCCTTTTTGTTCCAAGTAGAAATGTTTGGGTTCTACCTGGAACCAAAAAGGGTTTTACCCGGAACCAAAAAGGGTACTCCTATAGGGATAGCCAAAGAACCCTTTTGGAACTCTTTTTTTCTAATGGTGTGGGAAATGTTTTTAGCACACACACACATACACACACAGACTTTGCTCCAGTTGGATCCCCTCAGTCGGTATATGGACCCGTGTTAGGCTAAGATTAGGTTAGTACACATTTCGCACCCACTGGAGGAAGAAGAAAAGGACAAAAATCCTTTCACCATGTAAATTCCAACACCCAAACCTACAGTAGGATCAGACGACCCCAAAAAAGAGGGGTTCCACTTCACAGATCAAAGCTCTTCATTACATTTAACTCATGTCATCTGGGGCAGTTCCGTAGGCCAGGGGATTTCCTTCATTGCACAGAAAAATGATGTGAATAAGAACATGAGAAAATATGTCCTCTTCAGTGTGATGATTAAGGCCAAATACATAAATATCATACATCATTATTTTATTGGCATCTTCTTAATTCAATAAAACATATTTGAATGAGACAAATGACTCCCAACATGCAATGAGCCCCAACCAGAGTTAGAGTAAACAACCTGATTGGTTCTCCTCCAGGCCTCATGCTGTGTGAATGTGACTACCTGTTCTAAGTGGTCAGTGGCAGAGGACACCTCGCACCCCTTGCTGCCCGTCCCGTTCTGAAAGACCAGGATCCTCAGGGTGGGCGTGGCCTGGTACAGGCTCTTCATCCGGCGGGAGAGGCTGGCCTTGGTTCGACCCCACCCCTGGTCCATTGGAAGCTCCACCCCTTCCAGCGTCCAGCTCGACTGCTCACACAGTGACAGATGGGCTGGGGAAGAGGACAGGTGAACACACACACACACACACATTTTTGGCTTGAAAATCAGTAACAGCCCCCTATCTCCCGCCTCTCTACCTCTCTCTTTGTGATCACTCCATCTTAACGTACACAGGCCATCTTACACATGGCGGTGCGTATCATAGCAGCAGTACTGTCGTCTCCCACTAAGTTTAACATAAGCTGCTGCAGCAGGCTGGCCGCACTGATAGGGACCATAAATCACTAGCTCTGAAGGGACCAGATGCCGCGGGTTCAGGGGGTATTACCACAATTTAGCCCTAATTAAAATTCACCTTAGCATGCCTCTGCCACTAATCAACTGATTATTTCCCTCTGATTCAATATTGTGTTTGTTGAGAGGGACTCCTTCCCCCTTAGGGGGACACCGTCTTTATGGAAACATCTAGCCACTTACAATAAACTGTTTGTCACATTTTTGTACCCTCTTTCATATACATTGCATTGCATATACTGTGCATCTCAGTCAGTGGCCTCTTTGTTAACATCCAATTTGATGTATTTTTACATGTCATTCTCTTGTTTCGACTCTACCGCAGTTTGCTTACAGAAGAATCAGGTTCACCTGCTTCAGTGTTGTGACAAGGGGCTGAATTCTTATTGGATTACAGACTGTACCTCTTGAGGAAAAGGTAACTGACACACATAGGCTTTTGTCTGGAACACTGAGAACCATATACAGGTAACTGCCCAAATAAAGGAAACACTAACATAAAGTGTCTTAATAGGACGTTCTGCCCAGTGGCAGTGCCCGCTCTCAGGGCCACCATGATGTGACATGGTTTGCCATAACCCAGTGTGATGGACAAGCTATCACACTCGCCCCTCCTCCACAAGCCAGAAAAGCTTCAATGTGCCTTGGCATAGATTCTACAAGCGTCTGGAACTCTATTGGGGGGATGCAACACCATTTTACCATGAGAAATTAAATCTTTTGGTGTTTTGTTGATGGAAAAAAAAAAACACTGTCTCAGGCACTGACCCAGAATCTCCGATAAGTGTTCAATTGGGTTGAGATCTGGTGACTGAGACGGCCTTAGCATATGGTTTACATTGTTTTCATGCTCATCAAACCATTCTGTGACCACTCATGTCCTATGGATGGGGGCATTGTCATCCTATGGGGGCATAGCCATGATAGCCAAAATAATAGGCAACTGGGCCTGCCCAGCATTTTTATACATGACCCTAAGCATGATGGGATGTTCATTTCTTAGGATTTGCTTAGGAACCTGCTTTCAATATACTTTGTATCCCTCATTTACTCAAGTTTCCTTTATTTTGGCAGTTACCTGTAGATGTGTGTCTGAGTGAGAGATACAGAAAACTACCATGGGCATTGCCAATGTTTGTCTATGAGAGGGAGATTAAAACAAACACAGGCCATAAAAGGTTCATAGAAGTGTTATGGAAGCCCTGGGGCTTGACTTGTGAGAATACTGCCTTTAATAACTTGGCATGGTCTCTAGGCCTATGTGACTGACATAGCATTCAGTCCCTCATTATGAGCAGCCCATTAGCTGTGCCAATCAACCTGTCAGAGGGAGCACAGAGCCACAGCACTAAAGGTAGGAGCAGCACATTCTTTAAGAATTTTCCCAGGTGAGCCTGCTTGCCTGTCGAGCCCCAGACAAGACAGGTGTGAGCCTTACCTCAGACCTAGTGTCTCTCACATATACACAAGCATGCACGCCAGAGGAGGTTGGTGAGGGGAGGACGGCTCATAATAATGAATAGGATGGAGTGAACGGAATGGCATCAAACACATGGAAACCAGGTGTACGATGTGTTTGAGACCATTCCATGAATTCCGTTCCAGCCATTTCTATGAGCCTGTCCTCTCCATTTAAGGTGCCACCAGCCACCACTGATGCACGCACACACAGGCATGCCACGCACATAAAAAAAGACACAAACATATGCATGCGCATACAGGCATGCACACACACACAGATACACACACACACAGCCTAAATGACAAACTAATCACGGGTAAATGATTGATTCAATTTCAAAAGGCAAAAATTATACAATTATCATTACACCACCAGCCAATACTACTTTGATGGAATCAATCAAACAATTAAGATTCAAGTGAAGAAGTTTCATTCTAATATAACAAATAAGGAACAAATATATAACAAAAAAAGCACCTCATTTGTTATTTTGTGATGAGAGAAAAGGTCATGACCCCCAGAGTGTAGGAAAAGAAATGTGTGACACCATATTGCAATTACGTGAGTGTCTGTCTCACCTCACCTCCTCTTACTCTACACGCCGCTTGATGAAAAAAAAAAGTGGAGAACATTCTGGAGAACATTTGCTGCACAAGGCGGGAGCCAGACATGCTTCATTTAGCAGCACCCCGGCTCTTCCTGAAGTACAGAAAATGACAGAGCAATTAAACGTTGCCTGTGTGTGACGCGTGGAGTGTTACAGCACTACCTGGCTCCCTGACTGCCGCCGTTCCGACGTCGAAATAAGTCAGCAATTAGAGCGATGTAAACACGTCGCTTCTCCAACAAAACAGATGACGGCTGCAGCTCGCCAGTCACACCTCTCCGTGTCAATCCCGGCCTGTCAAAATACATCAGCTCCGTGGGCAAACAGTGGAAAACTCTTCCTGACAGCCAGGCCTGTTTCTTACAGCGCTATGCCTCACACCTGTGGCAGCCTTCATTTATTGTGGCCCTGCACTCAGCCCCGAGAGGCTCCAACACACGTCATACATATACTTTTCATTTGGAGAGAATTAAAGTTAATGACAGCCTCAACTTTGACTAATTTCTTAAATAAAATTCTCTTTGAGTTATTCATAATGTCTATGAGGGCAATTCCAAGACAGATTTTATTGTCACTGGCCTAAACACAATACCCCATAATGTCAAAGTGAAATGATGTTTTTCAATTTTTTTGTACTAATTAAGAAAAAATGAGAAGCTGAAATGTCAATAAGTATTCAACCCCTTTGATATGGCAAGCCTAAATAAGTTCAGGAGTAAACATTTATTTGCTTAACAATTCACATAATAGGTTTAATGGACTCAGTGTGCAATAATAGTATTTAACATGATTTTTTAATGACTACCTCATATCTGTACCCCACACAATTATATGTAAGGTCCCTCAGTCGAGCAGTGAATTTCAAACACAGATTAAACCACAAAGACTGGGGAGGTTTTCCAATGCCTTGCAAAGAAGGGCACCTTTTGGTAGATGGGTAAAAAAAAGAGAAAGCAGACATTGAATATCCCTTTGAAGATGGTGAAGTTATTCATTACACGTTGGATGGTGTATCAATACACCCAGTCACTACAAAGATACAGGCGTCCTTCCTAACTCAGTTGCTGGAGAGGAAGGAAACTTCTCAAGGATTTCACAATGAGGCCAACGGTGACTTTGGAACAGTTACAGAGTTTAATGGCTGTAATAGGAGAAAAATTAGGATGGATGAACAACATTATAGTTATTCCACAATATTGACCTAATTGACAGAGTGAAAATAAGGAAGCATGTTTTCTCCAAAACATGCCTCCTTTTTGCTACAAGGCACTAAAGTAATGCTGCAAAGAATTTGGCAAGCAATTTGTCCTAAATAAGAAAGTGTTTTGTTTGGGGAAAAATACAACACATTACGGAGTACCACTCTCCATATTTTCAAGCATAGTAGAGGCTGCATCATGTTATGGGTATGCTTGTAATCGTTAAGGACTGGGGAGTTTTTCAGGACAAAAAGAAACGGAGTGGAGCTAAGCACAGGCAAAATCCTAGAGGAAAACCTGGTTCAGTCTGCTTTCCACCAGACACTGGGAGAGGAATTCACCTTTCAGCAGGGCAATAACCTAAAACACAAGGACAAATCTACACTGGTTGCTTACCAAGAAGACAGTGAATGTTCCTGAGTGGCCGAGTTACAGTTTTGAAAATCTATGGCAAGACCTGAAAATGGTAGTCTAGCAATGATCAACAACCAATTTGACAGAGCTTGAAGAATTCTTTAAATAATAATGTTGTAGAATCCAGGTATGGAAAGCTCTTAGAGATTTATCCAGAAAGACTCACAGCTGTAAGGTGCTTCTACAAATTATTGACTCAGGGTGGGAATACTTATGTAACTTTAAAAAGTTGCTAAAACCTACAGTGTCAAATTAAAATGTAGTGGTTGGTGTTTCCATTACCCATTTAGGCAAATTGCGCATTAATAAATTGCTGACAGCCTTTATGCCCTCCCACCTATCTGTGTGATATTGCGAGGGGTGAAAGTGAGTGATGAGGCTAAAAATGAGAGAGAGAGGTTTTTAATGAAGAGCGAAAGACAGCAATACACAATTAAATAATAATAACCCACAAGGGTTGAACAGAAACATATGGAGTTAAATAGTGACCCTGATGTGGAACAGGTGTGGGTCATCAGGGTGTTGCTACCATCTTCCCCCGACCGCCGGTTAGAACGCCGGCGAGGATGATCGCTGGAGTGGAGGAGGGACCGGTGCTCTGCGCGGGGCATTCGTTACAGTACCCCCCTCCCTAGGCGCGGCTCCCAACGTCGTCACTCGCCGGCGCCCTGGACGACCCCGAGGGCGAGGTGCTGGTCGATCCGGACGGCGAGCATGGAACTCTGTGGTAAGCGACGGATCGCAGATGTCCGCCGCCCGAACCCAGCTACGCTCCTCAGGGCCGTATCCCGCCCAGTCCACCAGGTACTGGATCCGACCCTGCCGTAGCCGAGAGTCCAGCACCTTGTCCACTCTATATGCCAGACCCCCAGCTACCTCTGTTGGTGGTGGAGGCGCCACTGCAGGTCCGGACCCCCCTAGTGGACCAGGAACCACGGGTCTGAGGAGAGAGACATGGAAAGAAGGAGACAGGTTGTTATAAGGTGGTGTGAGTCTCAACCTATAGGTGACCTCGTTCACTCTCCGAAGGACCGTGAATGGTCCCACATACAGGGGTTCTAGCTTATGACTGGGCAAACGGAGCTGGAGGTTCCTCGTGGACAGCCAGGCTTTATCCCCTGGGTGGAACACTGGAGCCTCACTCCGCCGCCTGTCCGCCTGCGTCTTTTGCTGTTGGACTGCCTGTTGCAGGCGGACCCTAACAGCGGACCAGACTCCCTCAGCCCTCCCAAACCACTCCTCCACTGCCTGAAACTCACCAGAACCCCTACCCCAGGGGCACAAGCGGGGCTGAAAACCCAGTACCACCTGGAAGGGGGTCAGACCAGTGGAGGCGTATACCGCCCAGGGAGTTCTGAGCGTATTCCGCCCAGGGAAGGAAACGGGTCCACTCACCTGGCTGTTCCATGCAATACGCCCGCAGGAACCTCCCCAGTTCTTGGTTGGTGCGCTCCGCCTGCCCATTCGCCTGAGGGTGGTACCCGGATGTGAGACTGACCGCGACCCCCAGTTTGGACATGAACGCCTTCCACACACGAGAGGTGAACTGGGGACACCGGTCAGACACGATGTCCTCCGGAAGTCCATACTGTCGGAAGACCTGTTGAAAGAGTACCTCAGCGAACTGGAGAGCAGAGGGGAGGCCGGGTAGTGGTATGAAGCGCACCATCTTCGAGAACCTGTCCACTACCACGGCGATGGTGGTTTTCCCCTCTGCTGGCGGTAGATCTGTGAGGAAATCTACCGCGATGTGAGTCCAAGGCCGCTGAGGTACTGGTAGGGGATGGCGCTTTCCTGTTGGAGCCGTTCTCGGCGCCTTGGACTGTGCGCACACCACACAAGACAGTACATAATGACAGTCCTCCCCATGCCCGGCCACCAATACTTCTCCCGGAGCGCCTCCAGGGTCCGACTGATACCTGGGTGCCCGGTGGCAGGTGTTGTGTGTGCCCAGGTTACCAGCCTTCCCTGCACTCTCCTCGGAACGTAAACCTTCTCCGGAGGGCAGGTTGCTGGGGTAGGATCCCGTCTCCCTGCTCGTAGGATCTCCGTGTCGATGTCCCAGGAGGCGGGTCCCACAATACATGATGGAGGCAGGGTCGGGATGTCCTGCCTCGTCTCTGCCCCCCGGTCGTGGATGCGGGAGAGTCCCTGCCATTCTTTGTTCCCGGCGATAGGTCAGGGTGAACTGGAAGCGCTCAAAAAAAAAAGTCCCGCAACGGCAGCCGGAGAGCGTCAATTAAAAGTCAATCAGGGCTGTGGACACATGATCAGGGAAGTTACCAGACAGCACAACTGAGCAGCAGAAAGGTCTGGCGATTTTCTCAGCCTGTAAAACACTTACTGTGCCCACCTGGGCCATCCGTTCACTTACCCCTTTCCTGCGTCCTGCTGGCACAGAGGGGCATGCCCTCCTGACATGACCCCTCTCTCCGCAGTACAGACAAAGCCCCTGACGACTCCGTCGCTCTCTCTCCTCCGCGGAGAGTCTCGTGATCCCCACCTCCATCGGCTCATGTTCCGGCTCGGATCGAGGAAGGGGAGAATGCGCGTGAGACTCTCCGCGCGAAGTAACAAGGTTTTTAATGAAGAGCGAAAGACAGCAATACACAATGAAATAATAATAACCTGCAAGGGTTGAACAGAAACATATGGAGTTAAATAGTGAGGGTGTGGCTACCATCTTCCCCCGACCGCTGGTTAGAACGTCGCTTAGGGGCCCTGGCTGCTAGGGGGCCCTGACCCCAATAAAACAAACTCAGTCGGAGGTTTAACTTACTGTTGAGAGTTAGAATAGTAGAATACATAAAGTGCAAGTTAGAAATGTGGTTGTGCATCAGCAGTTTATTATCTTTTTATTTTTAGATTGGGGCCGAGCAGTTGCCATACCAGGAGGTGATGCAACCAGTCAGGATGCTCTCAATGGTGCAACTGTAGAACTTTTTGAGGATCTGGGGACCCATGCCAAATCTTTTCAGTCTCCTGAGGGGGAAAAGGTGTTGTCGTGCCCTCTTCACGACTGTCTTGGTGTGTTTGGACCATGATAGTTTGTTGGTGAACTTGAAGCTCTCATACTGCTCCACTACAGCCCCGTCGATGTAAATTGGGGCGTGCTAGGCCCTCCTTTTCCTGTAGTCCACAATCAGCTCCTTTGTCAAACTTCCTCCCACTTAAGTTTCTATTTGAAAATTGCCAGAACAATCTGAGATTAACTTTGATTAACTTTGGTCCTCTTTTCTTTCCTGCTTTGAAGCCCTTTAATCTAAATCAACATGGAAAATGAATCAAAGACAAGGATCAAAAGGTATAACATATTTTAGATAATTTCTCCAGATACAGTACAAGAAATCAAAAGCTAATTTAACTTATAAAGTGTACAATAGACATGACACCACCCACTGGGCACACACTGGTTGAATCAACGTTGTTTCCACGTAATTTCAATTAAATTACGTTGAACCACCGTGGAATAGATGTTGAATTGATGTCTGTGCCCAGTGGGCAAACCATAGGCCTAGTCTTGTCACCCCAGATAACTATGGCTTATTGTCTGTATTAGCCCTTACTCTAAGTTTGCTAGGACCCTCTTCTCCTCCCAGTTCCTATCTGAGGTGTGCTAATTTTGGGCTGTGCCCTCCACTTTGCCCGGCATGGGCACACACACACACCTAGCGGCTTGGGTCTCTGCAGACAGGGCCCATCTGCCACCTGCTCCGCTCCCTGTCCCAGTGACAACTGTCGAGGAGCGTGCAAGATTGATTATCAGTCAAAACCCATCGTGCTGCACCAGATTTCGCTGGGTTAAGCTTGCTGATCCAGCAAAGAGCCGGTGCAAAGCCTCGGTGCGTCGTGCCAACGGCGCCGGCATCATGGCGCTCAGAGAACAGCAGTGCGTGTCGCCATGAAACCCAGCCAAGGAAACACAGCTGCAGCACAGAAGTTCCGGGCTTCAACTTGGCGCTCAACAAAGGGTTCATAAATAAACTTAGCTGTCGGATGGCACAGTTTTAGCATCTCCAGGGGCAGGATAAATGGCACATGAACTTTTGAAACCGCTTTCTAAAAATAAATAGAAAACTAGAGGAACATCTCAATAGGGTTTCTAATCAGGTGTTCACTGTAACTGGATGTATAGTATTTTCTTTTATCAAAAATGTAATTCATTGTTATTTAGAAATAAGCTAATATATATATTTTTTTATTACAATTTAAACCTAATTTTGTCCCATGTCCCATGCATGTTATTTGAAGAAATACAAATACCATTTAGATTAAAATCTAATCTGATGCTAATAAGGGTATTGTGTTAACCTCAGTAGAGCTCCTTGACAAAAATCTTGTCATCTCTTCAGCTCCCCCATGGCTGAATAGTGATTAACCACTCTTCCCTATTGATGAAAGCAGTGCTGTGGGTTTAGCTTGCGGCTCCATACATCGGATTTCTCTCTGTGGTTCCAGGAAGGCCTCTCCCATTGAGACGAACACCTCTGAGTCAATGGCCAGGTCCTCAGTTAGAGAAACCGTCGGACAGGAATATCCTTCTGGCTGCAGAGTTCATCTTCAGTTTAGATGTGCACTCCTCCAGAAGCTGAAATATCAAGAAGTACAAGTATCTTTATGATTCAAGGGAGCTTTGAAGAAATACAATATGTCAATGTCTTAGTCTTTTCAAGAAAATATTTGTTAAGAGGTTTGTCTTGTTCCATTCTTGTAAGAAATCACTCTGATTGTTTGTGGCTGGCGCAGGAAGATGGGAAGCTTCCCAGCATAATTTATTCTTAATAAACACAGGATGATATAGTAATATAGAGAATAATATAGTGAAATAAATCAACTTTCATACACTCACACCATGCTTACTGTACACATCATGTCAAAATGTAAAATGATCCTAACATTTATTTTAGTACATTAAGTTAGTATTGTAAAATTGAAATGAATTGTTGGTATTCATCTCCTCCTACACTGTATGTAATGGTCATACATGCAGTAATACACTACACTACAGTAGATGGAACTTGGGGATGGTATAGATGAGGTGGAAACACACTATAGTTCTGGGTACCTGAGTCCAGAGACAGGGGTACTATGGGGTCTTCTTCCCTGGGGTGGGGGTCCTGAACATGACTGCTTCTGCCACTCTCTTTAAGGTCAAAGGCCGTCTGAGCATGGTGCTTTCTCCTCCTCCAAGAGCTCCTGTTGCCAGCATATGGGGAGGAGGATTGCCTGTAGTCAGAAGAACACAAGACAAGACAATGATAGCTTGTACCTTATCTCATACAAAAGCTACGAGAAATTCCTTTACATTAAACACGTTTTTAAGTATGGTGAAAAGGAACACTTCATACATTAATTAAAGTTAAATTAATGTGATTTTGCAATAGTAGATCACACCAGTCCCTCATTTCTATAAAAGCATTCCCTCTGATGCACCATCAAGGCAGTGGTTGTATACCTAAACCCACTCTAGTCAGTTTGCCTGCTCTGAGGAACCATTCCCCAATGAGGCCAGAGATTTCATTGAAAAACAAAACAAAAAGAGAAAGTCTGCTCCTCCACTGTGACAACTTACTCCAGGACAGGTATGTGGTTTGGGCCCATGAAGCAGCACTCTGGTGGTAAATTCACTCCATGGATAATGACAGTTGGCAGGGGCACCGACGTTCCCCCTGGCTCCCAGCCAAACGGCTGTCGTTCAAACTCCCCTCCTCTGCCTCTCCTTTTATTCTGCAGAGGGGACTATTGTGAGAAATTTGCATTGGCTGGTAATGCTGTGTGGACACAGTGTTTCATGCTGCGACATAACTCTTTAATCCGTCATTACTCACGTGTGTCCCTTTCTCTCCGCGCTCCGCTGGCTTACCTCTGTATCATCGCAGGTGCTACAGAGACCTTTGCAACAAGTGTATTCTCTCCTTGGTCCTCTTTCACTCGCTGACAAGTAGGGGCTATGCTATCTTGTGTTACATTTCACTGTAAAGGGAAAAGCAAAGGGCCTCCCATTCTGACGGAGACATCAGCCGAATAGCCTGGCAGCCAGCCAAGACTTCCACATTCCTCCCCCTCTTGGATGCTGGGGCCAGGACATAGAGACCTTTTCTTCTTTCTTTCTCTGGATCTTCTCTACCTCCCTCCCTCCCTCCCTCCCTCTCTCTATTTTTTTTTCTTTCTTTCTTTCTTTCTTTCTTTCTTTCTTTCTTTCTTTCTTTCTTTCTTTCTTTCTTTCTTTCTTTCTTTCTTTCTTTCTTTCTTTCTTTCTTTCTTTCTTTTTCTCCACTCCTCCCAGTGTCAGTAGAGGCCCTCCGCTCCGCACAGCCTGAGTTAGGGGGCACGTAGGTTGGTGAGAAACAATGGGGAAAATGTAGGACAAAGCTGCCCACTCTACTTGAATTACAAGTGGTTGGTACTCATTGTGAATAATAGGTGCTTCAATGGCCTATTCAAGAGGCATCATCGATCCTCACCTTAGGTACAGGCTCTGTCGTGCTGGGCAGAGACACACAAGCTGATAAAGGTCAACAAACAACCCTGAGTGGCAATCTCATTGTAATTACTGTACAAACAGCCTGGGTCTCTCTGGACATGTTGACCTGGTTATATTGTGCTTACACAAAAAGGCCTGGCATTATAATGCCTTTGGAGAGATTTGCCAGACTGCTCTTTGTTGGTCAAAAGTATATTTAAACTAAAGTATTAGGACAAACTATACTATAATCTGAGATGCAGTGCACAGGGATTTTAGGTAATTCTTAGGGTAAGTAGAAGAGGTTTCTCTATTCTAAATAGAGTTACCATGTAACAACTGTACCCATGTAACAGCACATCTACTGAATTAAATGTACAACATTACAAAAGACTGCACTCGCAACTCATCTTCATATGTGAGGGTGTGAAGATGCTGCTCTGTATGAATGATATCAGGGCAGGTTACCTAGGCAGTTAGAGGCGAGATGAGGATGTTGGAAGGCTTGCAGTTGTACTGAAGTGCTGGCTGTACTCCTTCACCAGCTCTTCCTCTAATGTGTGCCCAGGAGAGGAGGATGACATGCTGTTTCTTTTAAGTCTGACCACTGGCTGCCAAGGGCACTGCCACTACCACTGGCCGCTCTTCTCACCTCAGCCATCACTGGAAGGAGATCATCATATCATGATCATTATTGCCAAAACATTCATATCATATTCTGTTAGCAAATGTTTTGACAGAGCCAGGTTTAGGCAGGCAACCTGTAGGCCTAGCTTCTGTAAAAAAGTAAATAATTATAACACAATCAATGTTGTACAATTGTAGCAGCATTTCTACAGTATAGGCCTTGGCTATATCAACCATTTTGTAGGTCATGTGTGTGTAACAGTGAACCATAATACCAGAAAATAGTCTTATATTTCCACTGTGGACCTGAATATAAACAATAGGCCTGATTTGACAGTATATTTGTCCTATTTCACACATACTGTATACTAGAGTGTATTAATACACAGGTGAATTGGAAATGTGTTTTTTGCATATCCCAACTCCCCCTGAGGCACCCTTGGAGAATGGGGTCACAGCCAGGGTCTATTATTATCAACAGCACCCCTGGAGCAATTAGGGTTAAGTGCCTTGTTCAAGGGGATTCAGGGATTCAAACTAGCTAACTTTACATTACTGGCCTAACACTCTAATCACTAGGCTACCTGTCGTAGGTCTGTGATGAGGTCTACAGCCAATCCATCTGCATTTCCCCCCTCTAAATGGTTTCATGTGCGTTTGTCCTAATATTCTATAACGAAACTGTATATACACCCAAATTAGTGTAAAATCGACCACACAGCCATGAAATCTCCATAGAAAAACATTGGCAGTAGAATGGCCTTAATGAAGAGCTCAGTGACTTTCAAAGGTGCACCGTCATAGGATGCCAGCTTTCCAACTAGTCAGTTAGTCAAATTTCTGCCCTGCTAGAGCTGCCTCGGTCAACTGTAAGTGCTGTTATTGTGAACTGGAAACATCAAGGAGCAACAACGGCTTAGCGCGAAGTGGTAGCCCAGACAAGCTCACAGAACGTAGCGTGTAAAAGTTGTCTGTCCTTGGTTGCAACAATCACTACCGAGTTCCAAACTGCCGCGGAAGCAACGTCAGCACAACAACGTTTAGTCGGGAGCTTGGGTTTCCATGGCTGAGCAGCCGCACACAAGCCTAAGCTCACCATGCTCAATGCCAAGCGTCGGCTGGAGTGGTGTAAAGATCTCCACCATTGGACTCTGGAGCAGTGGAAACGCGTTCGCTGGAGTGATGATTCACGCTTCACCATCTGGGTTTGACGGATGCCAGGAGAACGCTGCCTGCCAGAATGCATAGTGTCAACTGTAAAGTTTGGTAGAGGAGGAATAATGGTCTGGGGCTGTTTTTCATGGTTCGGGCTAGGCCACTTAGTTCCAGTGAAGGAAAATCTTAACGCTACAGCATACAATGACATTCTAGACAATGCTGTGCTTCCAATTTTGTGGCAACAATTTGGGGAAAGCCCTATCCTGTTCCAGCATGACAATGCCCCTGTGCACAGAGGTCCAAACAGAAATGGTTTGTCGAGATCGGTGTGGAAGAACTTGACTGGCCTGACCTCAACCCCATCAAACACCTTTGGGATGAATTGGAACGCCGACTGCACCATGTGCTCTTACCACTGGTGTACCCCAGGGCACAGTTTTAGGCCCTCGCCTATTCTCTCTATACACCAAGTCACTTGGCTCTGTCATATCCTCACATGGTCCTACCTACCATTGCTCCCTTTATGAAATTTCCCCCTCGGGGATCAATAAAGTACCTATCTATCTATCTATCTATCTATCTATCTATCTATCTATCTATCTATCTATCTATCTATCTATCTATCTATCTATCTATCTATCTATCTATCTATCTATCTATCTATCTATCTATCTATCTATCTATCTATCTATCTATCTATCTATCTATCTATCTAAGTAGACAACACTTAATTCATTTTCTCATTTCCCCCTTCTGATAAATAGGTTGCACATCTCTGCATGTCTGGCAGACAAATCAGTTTGGATGTCGGATCATCACCTCAAACTGAACCTCAGCAAGACGGAGCTGCTCTTCCTCCCGGGGAAGGACTGCCTGCTCCATGATCTTGCCATCACGGTTGACAACTCCATTGTTTCTTCCTCCTAGAGTGCAAAGAACCTTGGTGTGACCCTGGACAACACCCTGTCGTTCTCTGCTAACATCAAAGTGGTGACCTGATCCTGCAGGTTCATGCTCTACAACATTCGTAGAGTACGACCCTACCTTACACAGAAAGCGGCACAGGTCCTAATCCAGAAACTTGTCATCTTCTGTCTGGATTATTGCAACTCGCTGTTGGCTGGGCTCCCTGCCTCCGCCATTAAACCCCAACAACGTATCCAGAACGCTGCAGCCCGTCTGGTGTTCAACCTTCCCAAGTTCTCTCATGTCACCCAGCTCCTCCGCACACTCCACTGGCTTCCAGTTGAAGCTCGCATCTACTACAAAACCATGGTGCTTGCCTACGGAGCTGTGAGGGGAACGGCACCTCCCTTCCTCCAGGCTCTGATCAGACCCTACAACCAAATGAGGACACTACGTTTATCCACCTCTGGGATGCTAGCCAACCTACCGCTACGGAAGCACAGTTCCCGCTCAGCCCAGTCAAAGCTATTCGCTGCTTTGGCACCCCAATGGTGGAACAGGCTCCCCCACGACGCCAGGACAGCGGAGTCACTGAGCACCTTCCAGAGACACTTGAAACCCTACCTCTTTAAGGAATACCTGGAATAGTATAACAGTAATTATTCTACCCCCCCCCCCATTAAAATATAAATAAATAAATGTATTTTGTCTAAACTAACACCTGACTTATTTCCCTGCTAGCACTGACTTTCCTCACAGCTGCTTGTTTAAGGAAATGCACTTATTGTGATCTAGATGTGGTTGTCCCTGATAGCACTGACTTTGCTCACAGCTGCTTGTTTAAATAAATGTACTTACTGTGATCGAGATGTGGTTGTCCTACTGGCTATCCTAAGTTGAATGCACAAATTTGTAAGTCGCTCTGGATGTTATAGCAGCAAAGAGTGGACCAACTCCATATGAATGCCCATGATTTTGGAATGAGATGTTTGACGAGCATTTGGTCATGTAGTGTATATCAACCCTGCTACTCAGACACCAAAAACGGCAGAGATTGGCCCATAGGTGGCGCTGTAATAAGCATTCAAGGTCTAAGGCTCAGCCCCGCTGCCCTGTTTGACATACAAACACAAAACTTGGTATATACAGTGAATTGTGGCGGCAGGTAGCCAAGTGCTTAGAGAGTTGGGCCCGTAACTGAAAGGTTGCTGAATCGAATCCCTGAGCTGACAAGGTAGAAATATGTCATTCTGCCCCTGAACAAGGCAGTTAACCTTGTAACAAGGCAGTTAACCGTCATTGTAAATAAGAATTTGTTCTTAAATAAAGGTAAAAAGCTTTTTATGAAAGTATTCAGACCACTTCATTTTTTCCACATTATGGTCACTCTGATGGTCACTCTGACAGAGCTCCAGAATTCCTCTATAGAGATGGGAAAACCTTCCAGAAGGTCAACCATCTCTGCAGCACCCCACCAATCAGGCCTTTATGGTAGAGTGGCCAGACGGAAGCCACTCCTCAGTAAAAGGCACATGACAGCCTGCTTGGAGGTTGCCAAAAGGCACCTAAACATCTCTCAGACCTTGAGAAACAAGATTATCTGGTCTGTTGAAACCAAGAATTAACTCTTTGGCCTGAATCCCAAGAGTCACGTGGGGACGTTTTTCAACAGCAGGGACTGGGAGACTAGTCAGGATCGAGGTAAAGATGAACGGAGCAAAGTACAGAGAGGTCCTTTATGAAAACCTGCTCCAGAGTGCTCAGGACCTCAGACTTGGGCGAAGGTTCACCTTCCAACAGGACAATGACCCTAAGCACACAGCCAAGACAATGCAGGAGTGGTTTCGGGGCAAGTCTCTGAATGCCCTTGAGTGGCCCAGCCAGAGCCCGGACTTAACCTTTTCCGCCATATTGTATTTTCCACCATATTGGATTTTTAAAAAAATAAAATCTTCACAAATCTTATTTTCTTGAACCTTACACCCAATGGACTCCAAACTCAGAATTTTGTTAATCATGTCAATCATAACTAAGTTTGAAAAAAACTAAGCGATACACAGATTGGCTCATAGGTGACGGTGTAATAAGCACTCAAAGGCTAAGGCTCAGCCCCACCACCCCGTTCAACAGACAACCAAATACAGCACAGTATGAAGATAGGCAGAAACTGCTTCTCCAATAGAAATCCCAAACCGCTTGTAGGCGATGTCATGTCGACGTTGGCTAGTTAAGCTCAAGCGCAGAAACAGGTCATCGGGCCTAACACTAGTCTAGCGCCAAACTGTGCATGTGCAGGCCATCAAATCAAATGCACTCCTTCGATATAAAATTGTATTTGACCATTTAAAACATGTGAGTTTGTCACTTTCAAGAGTTGGAGTAATAACATGTTCATGTAAGGGGCCTGCTTAGGCCTTCTGCTGTAAGTAATACCTGCTTAGGCCTCTTCTTTGACTATGTTCAGTGTTTCGTTTGTTTTTATCAATATTTTGCTGACATGCATTTTGTGTCAACTTATTATTTAATAAACCTATTTTTCACCTTTTTAACTTTGCCTTCATCTGTGTAATGCCCTTAAGAAACACTGACTACCCCTTTCACTACGCCTATTCCAGCATATGATGCGATGAAAATGGCACATGCACATCAATGTCAAAGCACATTTCCAATTTGATCAGTAGCCTACATTCAAATGTTTTCACACTATTGAAGCGAAACTCCACTCATGGTACTTTTCCAGACAAAGACTGGCTCGCTCCTTATTTAATTAGTGTCTTGGCATCCACAGGATCCATCAACCCATGCATCTGCTCCTGAAGATGAATAAGTTTGTAGGGAGCGGCTTTGCCTTTCTCACTCTGGGAAGAGAGCCACATTGAGCACCACCTGACAGTTCTCTGGTTCGACCCGCACACCTTTGCAAACACCTAGCCCACGGCTGTGCCGCGCTCACAGCTTCAACAATTTCTGCAAATTGAGACGGGTAAGATGTGTGATGTAAAACTGACACCTTTCTACACTACTTTAATTTTCAGAGACAAAACATCTGCAAGCTAAATCTTTCAGGTCTCACTGTATTTGGTTTTTAATAGCTCATTAAGCTATTAACACTAATTATTGTAAAAATAATGCAAACTTAATACAATAAAACTAAGTTTGTGTTTGGAGATTCTCATAAATCTATGCTAGATTTATATTATCATACGTCTGAAATGTTTTCTTGAAAGAAACAAATACATTCATGTAAGAACCTTTTGAAAAGGTTAAACCGAAGGGGATTTCAGACACGAACCAAACTACAGGTGGGAGAGAAATCCAGTCCAAGTCCAACAGCATTAAAAATGGATGCATTCTTGAGCCATGGACACCACAGGTGATGGATATCATCCAACTTCCAGGGGCCAACTTTAAGAGAGCTTTATCAGCATGCTAATATGTTTCATGATTCAGACATCTATTCACTCACCTGTGATTTTAATTTCAAATGTTAGTTAAAGGTTATCAAAATCTTATCAAATTACAAAGAAAATAATGAAAGGTATTTACACGAACTTTGTTTGTTTCAGATGCAAGGAAATATCCTGCCAGCAGCATAATCAACATATGACCAATTCAGTACAGTAACTAATACAGGCACAGAAAGGGAAACATCCTTTCAATTAAAACTGAATAAATATATATTTTATATATATATATATAAATATATATTTTGATGCCAACTGAATGACTCAATGACTCATGGGTCAGTAATTCCATACGTTATTGAGACTGACAAGAACCCAAAGAACAGTAATGAGGTTTTATTAATTTACCTTTACGCTTCCCTACTAGCATGCACAATTCCTGTTAAGAATCACTTCAATCACAAGTCAGATGCAAACATGTCACAAATGAACAGTGGGTGTAACATTCATTGACCATTTTGATACTTTCTGGAAACAAAGCTTGTTTTATATGGAGGATGGGATCCACCCAAATCATTTGGGTTCCTGGATCCTTCACAGTATTATAAGGCTGCGTTGAGACTTATCAATGACCCAAGCCCAGCTCAGTTAATCCCTACCGTTGTGTCGCTGAGTTGTCATAATGATTCAGCAAATGTACATTATCCCAGGGGCGTTGGAAGACACAATGTAAGTAACCTAATTGATGTCCCTCTAACTGCCCTGAATGCCTCTGCTGATCCTACAGCTATTGTATGCAGTAATAATTTTTTATATTTTTTATTTAACCTTTATTTAACTAGGCAAGTCAGTTAAGCACAAATTCTTATTTACAATGACGGCCTACCCAGGCGAAACCCGGATGACGCTGGGCCAATTGTGCGCCGCCCTATGGGACTCCCAATCACGGATGGATGTGAAACAGCCTGGATTCTAACCAGGGACTGTAGTGACCCCTATTGCACTGAGATCTAGAGCCTTAGACCGCTGTGCCACTCGGGAGCCAAAATCAGGTGCCTATGAACCAGAGTGATACTGTTAGCACTGAGACAGTGTGCCCTAGTAGGAAGTCCACACTAACATAAATAACATGAGCATGTCTACTTCTGCTAAGCTTCCCAGTAAAGCAATGAAAACAATCAAGCATCCCAGAAAAGTGCTAAAAATAGCCCACATTAACATATGTAGTTTAAGAAACAAGGTTCATGAAAAAAATAATTTGCTAGTAACAGATTCATATTCTGACAATCTCTGACACTCACTTAGATAATACCTTTGATGATACAGTGGTAGTGATACATGGTTATAACATCTACAGAAAAGACAGAAATGCCAATGGTGTTGTTGTTTATATTCAGAACCACAAACTTGTAAAGCTTAGAGAGGATCTCATGTTAAACACTGTTGAAGTAATATGGCTACAGGTTCATCTGCCTCACCTAAAGCCCATTCTTGTGGGAAGCTGCTATAGACCACCAGGTACTAACAGTCAGTATCTGGATAATATGTGAAATGCTTGTAATGTATGTGATATCAACAGAGAGGTATATTTTCTGGGTGACTTAAAAATTGACTGGCTTTAATCAAGCTGCCCACTCAAGAAAAAGCATACAACTTGCTCACAATATAGTGCTCACAATATAGTAGCCATATCTATCATATTCCTATGTTGTTGATGTAAAGAATATTTGTTGGTAGGGTTGCACATTTTGGGTAATATTCAGAGGTGGAAGATTTCCGTGGGAATTAACGAGAATATATGGGAATTAACAGGAATATATGGGAATTTAACGGAAATATATGCAAACTAATATTAATACCATTTGATGTTTTTTGCATTGGATATATTTACCATATCATATGGAGACAGAAACATAAACCTTCTACCTTATGATAAGTAGACATAATTGCAAATGATTCAATTCTTCTAATAGAAATTTAAAAAACGATTGAGTAAGAAATTGAACTTTAATTAAATTAGTTGACTCTTCACATGGGATGATTTCACTGAACAACAAAAGAAAGGGAATATTGAATGATCCCCAATGATCCATCTCCCAAAAACGTTTTCAACATACATCTGTAAAATGTTAGTCTAGAAACTAAAGGTTTATTTGTCTTACTCTCAGGCTTCCACGTCTTCTCCTTGGACCTCCTCAATGTTCACCTCTTGAACATCAGACTCTGAGGCCTCATCTTCACTGTCACTTTCCAACCTTGTTGAGGATAGCTCGTTGTCAGGCTCAAAAAAACTCAAATTTGCCCAGATGGCCATTTTTCAACCTTTGTATTGGTCAGCCTGTTGCTTGCTTTGGTGTGTGTGTTCCCAAACAAGGACCAGTTTCACTCTGAGGCGGCTGATGTTGGTGGGATTTGGAGGATGATGGAGGCAACAGGGAAAAGAGCCTCAGATCAACAAAGTCCCTTCCACCAGGTGGCTGATGAGATATGTTGGCACGACTGCCATATTGCATCTACAGTGGGGAGAACAAGTATTTGATACACTGCCGATTTTGCAGGTTTTCCTACTTACAAAGCATGTAGAGGTCTGTAATTTTTATCATAGGTACACTTCAACTGTGAGAGACGGAATCTAAAACAAAAATCCAGAAAATCACATTTTATGATTTTTAAATAATTAATTTGCATTTTATTGCATGACATAAGTATTTGATCACCTACCAACCAGTAAGAATTCTGGATCTCACAGACCTGTTAGTTTTTCTTTAAGAAGCCCTCCTGTTCTCCACTCATTACCTGTATTAACTGCACCTATTTGAACTCGTTACCTGTATAAAAGACACCTGTCCACACACTCAATCAAACAGACTCCAACCTCTCCACAATGTCCAAGACCAGAGAGCTGTGTAAGGACATCAGGGATAAAATTGTAGACCAGCACAAGGCTGGGATTGGCTACAGGACAATAGGCAAGCAGCTTGGTGAGAAGGCAACAACTGTTGGCGCAATTATTAGAAAATGAAAGAAGTTCAAGATGACGGTCAATCTCCCTCGGTCTAGGGCACCATGCAAGATCTCACCTCGTGGGGCATCAATGATCATGAGAAAGGTGAGGGATCAGCCCAGAACTACACGGCAGGACCTGGTCAATGACCTGAAGAGAGCTGGGACCACAGTCTCAAAGAAAACCATTAGTAACACACTATGCCGTCATGGATTAAAATCCTGCAGCGCACGCAAGGTCCCCCTGCTCAAGCCAGCGCATGTCCAGGCCCGTCTGAAGTTTGCCAATGACCATCTGGATGATCCAGAGGAGGAATGGGAGAAGGTCATGTGGTCTGATGAGACAAAAATAGAGCTTTTTGGTCTAAACTCCACTCGCCGTGTTTGGAGGAAGAAGAAGGATGAGTACAACCCCAAGAACACCATCCCAACCGTGAAGCATGGAGGTGGAAACATCATTCTTTGGGGATGCTTTTCTGCAAAGGGGACAGGACGACTGCACCGTATTAAGGGGAGGATTGATGGGGCCATGTATTGCGAGATCTTGACCAACAACCTCCTTCCCTCAGTAAGAGCATTGAAGATGGGTCGTGGCTGGGTCTTCCAGCATGACAACGACCCGAAACACACAGCCAGGGCAACTAAGGAGTGGCTCCGTAAGAAGCATCTCAAGGTCCTGGAGTGGCCTAGCCAGTCTCCAGACCTGAACCCAATAGAAAATCTTTGGAGGGAGATGAAAATCCGTATTGCCCAGCGACAGCCCAGAAACCTGAAGGATCTGTATGGAGGAGTGGGCCAAAATCCCTGCTGCAGTGTGTGCAAACCTGGTATAGAACTACAGGAAACGTATGATCTCTGTAATTGCACCAAATATTAATTGTACCAAATATTAAGTTCTGCTTTTCTGATGTATCAAATACTTCTGTCATGCAATAAAATGCAAATTAATTACTTAAAAATCATACAATGTGATTTTCTGGATTTTTGTTTTAGATTCCGTCTCTCACAGTTGAAGTGTACCTATGATAAAAATTACAGACCTCTACATGCTTTGTAAGTAGGAAAACCTGCAAAATCGGCAGTGTATCAAATACTTGTTCTCCCCACTGTACATCCTAAAGCCCTTGCTTGGAAGTGTACTTCGCCAGACTGCCAAGAACCTTGCCCTCATCCAGGCCAAGGGGGTGAGACAGTAGTGATGACACCATAGGCCTTGTTGGCTACTGCTATAGGTTTCAGGCTGCTTACCACTCTCTCCCAAAATACATCATTCAGGAGGATCCTCTTGATGGGGCTGTCCATATGGGCAGACTGTGCTATGGCTATTTCTTGGAGACTCCTTCCCTTCCAGGAGACATGATGACAACACCAACTCTACGGGTGTTGCTGGGCAGCTTCAATGTAGTGCTCTTATTCTAGATTGCTGCTATAACTTGATGACCCTTCACATACCTATCCATTTCCTTGGCTCTCTTGTAGAGTGTATCCATTGTTTTCAGTGCCATGATGCTCTTGAGGAGCAGATTCAATGCATGAGCAGCGCAGCCAATGGGTGTGATGTGAGGGTAGGACTCCTCCACTTTAGACCAAGCAGCCTTCATGTTCGCAGCATTGTATGTCATCAGTTCAAATACCTTCTGTGGTCCAAGGTCATTGATGACTGCCTTCAGCTCATCTGCAATGTAGAGACCGGTGTGTCTGTTGTCTCTTGTGTTTGTGCTCTTGTAGAATACTGGTTGAGGGATGGAGATGATGTAGTAAATTATTCCCTGCCCACGAACATTCGACCACCCATCAGAGATGATTGCAATACAGTCTGCTTTCTCTATGATTTGCGTGACCTTCACTTGAACTCTGTTGAACTCTGCATCTAGCAAATGAGTAGATAAAGCATGTCTGGTTGGAGGGTTGTATACTGGGCAAAGAACATTCAGAACACTCTGCCAATACACATTGCCTGTGAGCATCAGAGGTGAACCAGTTGCATACACAGCTCGAGCAAGACATTCATCAGCATTTCTCTGTTGCTATCAATAAGGTGTCTGATTCATCATTTTCACCTCGAATAGAAGTAGAGGGACTTTTGTCAGAGGTTGCTTGATATGAGCGCTGAGGGAACTTTATGCACTTGGCCAGATGATTCTGCATTCTTCACATACTGTATGATTTGGCACAGTATTTGCAAATGTACACAGCTTTTCCTTCTACATTAGCTGCAGTGAAATGTCTCCACACATCAGATAGTGCCTGTGGCGTAAAGATTAGAAAATATTTTGTAAAAAAAATAAAAATACAATTCCATGTACAGATAAATAGTTAAGCAGTTAGATTAAACAACTCCTTTGTAAGATAAATGTTTTAAAAAGAAACATGATTGGAAGCAGGTGAACTAACACTCCTCAGTAACAACATAGCAAAAACTAACTAGCAGAAATTGTTAACAAGTTAGAAATGATTTAAACACACTTTGCTGTAGGCTACTATTTACTAAACAAAAAATCATGTATGTCATATAAATTATATTCACCCCACCCAGTATTGTAATAAAAACTTACCAGAAAGCATGCAGTCCTTGGCTCAGACAGTGTAGTAGTGTGGGCTCAATAGCATCTCATTGGTGTGCAAGATCTTGAGAATCAGCTGTACATGTGATGAAAGAATGCACTGTGCATGCAGAAGGTTGCAATTCCATTGAATTGGGGATAGTTTAACCAAAATATGCCCCAAGACCTAGAATTGCCTTATGTGTATCCCACAAAAAAGATTCACTGTTATAAGCTAACTTTCTTGATGAATTTAAGCAAAATTCCCAAAACTTAACTTAACTTTCTGGAAATTTCCTGGAAAGTTTTCGACCCTTTGCAAACCTATTTGTTGGTCGGTGGTGTGTAATGAGGAGCAACCAGACGCAGCACTTGACACTTTTATGAAAAAAAGGAATCACCCATTAAGAAAATTACTGTAGAAACTGTTAAATCCCTGTAGATTGATGAGGAACTGAACAACTTTATGGTTGAGAGGGATGAGGCAAAAGGAATGGCAAATAAATTTGGCTGCACAACCGATTGGCAAATGTACTGCGAATTGAGAAATCACTGAATTGAATTAAAAAAAAATAGACTTTACTTTGAAACAAAGATAAATGATATAAAGAATGATAGTTAAAAGCTTTGGAGCACCTTAAAAGCTTTGGAGCACCTTAAATGAAATTTTGGGCTAAAATACAAACTCAGCTCCATCATTCATTGAATCAGATGGCTCATTCATCACAAAACCCACTGATATTTCCAATTACTTTAATGATTTTTCCATTGGCAAGATTAGCAAATTTAGGCATGACATACCAGCGACAAATGCTGACACTACACATCCAAGTATAACTGATGAATTCAGTGAGTGTGGAAGAGGTGATATATTTTTTGTTATCAATCAACAACGACAAGCCAATGGGCTCTGACAACTGGGATGGAAAATTACTGAGGATAATAGCGGACGATATTGCCACTCCTATTTGCCATATCTTAAATCTAAGCCTACTAGAAAGTGTGTGCCCTCAGGCCAGGAGGGAAGAAAACGTAATTCGGCTACCCAAGAATAGTAAAGCCCCCTTCACTGGCTCAAATAGCCGACCAATCAGCCTGTTACCAACCCTTTGCAAACTTTTGGGAAAAAATGTGTTTGAACAGATACACTGCTATTTTACTGTAAACAAATTGACAACAGACTTTCAGCATGCTTATAGGGAAGTACATTCAACAAGCACGGCACTTACACAAATGAGTGATGATTGGCTGAGAGAAATTGATGATAAAAATATTGCAGGAGCTGTTTTGTTAGACTTCAGTGCGGCTTTTGACATCATTGATCATAGTCTGCTGGTGGAAAAACGTTTGTGTTATGGCTTTACACCCCCAGCTATATTGTGGATAAACCAACAGAACACAGAGGTTGTTCTTTAATGGAAGCCTCTCCAACATAATCCAGGTAGAATCAGAAAAGTAGAATGAGTAAAGCCAGTGTGTCTATGTACGCGGATTACTCAACACTATACACGTCAGCTACTACAGCACGTGAAATCACTGTAACACTTAACAAAGAGCTGCAGTTAGTTTCAGAATGGGAGGCAAGGAATAAGTTCATCCTAAATATTTCAAAAACTAAAAGCATTGTATGTGGGATAAATTATTCACTAAATCCTAAACCTCAACAAAATATTGTAATAAATAATATGGAAATTGAGCAAGTTGAGGTGACTAAACTGCTTGGAGTAACCCTGGATTGTAAACTGTCATGGTCAAAACATATTGATACAACAGTAGCAAAGATGGGGAGAAGTCTGTCCATAATAAAGTGCTGCTCTGCCTTTTTAACAACACTATCAACAAGGCAGGTCCTACAGGCTCTAGTTTTGTCACACCTGGACTACTCTTCAGTCGTGTGGTAAGGTGCCACAAAGAGGGACCTCGGAAAATTACAATTGGCTCAGAACAGGACACCATGGCTGGCCCTTAAATGTATACGGTAAGCTAACATTTAATACTATGCATGTAAATCTCTCATGGCTCAAAGTGGAGGAGAGATTGACTTCATCACTACTTGTTTTTGTAAGAAGTGTTGACATGCTGAATGCACCGAGGTGTCTGTTTAAACTACTAGCACACAGCTCGGACACCCATGCATACCCCACAAGACATGCCACCAAAGGTCTCTTCACAATTCCCAAGTCAAGAACAGACTATGGGAGGCGCACAGTACTACATAGAGCCATGGCTACATGAAACTCTATAACACATCAGGTAACTGATGCAAGCAGTAAAATCAGATGTAAAAAAACAAACAGCTGGGGCTGTGAAGAGACACACACAAACACAGGAACAGGCACACATGATAAGACACACATGATTTATGAAGGTGGATTTATGAAGGTGGATGATAATTCCAATACATTGGGATTCTAAACTAGCAATAATAAAAGTGTTATAGTATCTCAAATGTCTATGCTATAAAATGTTTTTTTGTTTGTTGTTGTTGCAAATGTCTTATAGAAAATACCCTATAGAAAGGTGCATACAATGCCTATATGTTAACAGGGCTCATTCTCAGGATGACCCTTTTTCCCCCCACATCCCTATGGATGGCATGCAATGTGAGGAGAATATTTTGTCACATTTCTAATTGCTCTGTAATTCACCCAAAATTAGGAAATAATTAAAAGGCAAACAATATGCCACGTGTCTGCTACATGAGCTATCTATCTATCACAGCACTAATTAAAGCATTTTGCTAATGAGCTAAGAAGACATGAGCTGAAGGTGTGTGTAGGATTTCTTGGCCACTATATCACCTTAAAATCTTTCCTGTTGCTGTATTCCCAACTCAATTAACAAATTACAGCTTCCTTAACAGTCATGCTCAGGTTAGTATTGTATCGTTCACTGCAGTTCTGCAATATGCAATAGAATTGTCATGGTTTGCATTAGCCTACATTTCAGAATAAGTCAATGGTATCTTATAACAAGTAATTTATATTTAATCAAATATACAATACAATTTTCTTCATCTGATATAGATAATACGTCTGGGCTGAGATGATGCAGGCCAACCCTCATGCATGTCAAGTCTTATTTCATACAACCTAGTTGGTCATTTAGATTAATTAAATATATATTCCAATCAATTCAGCTGTTATCTATTACATATTGTATTAGCTCTAAATGCCTAATTCAAGCCTTGATTTGAGGATTTACACTCTCCATATTTGTGTTGAAAAAAACATCTAATGCACATTTTGAGAGCTTTTGAAAGCCTGGAAATAAAAAAATATGTATGAAAAGTGGCCTCATAAAAGGGTCATTCCTAAAACGTGATGCCATTTGGACATCAAAACATTTTTTGATTTTAAAAATATATATATATTTGTTTGTATTCTATCAGAAAAAGGACATGTTTGGCTTTCAGAAAAACATATTGGTCAAGCTCAGGCAAATAAACATTTTTTGGGTGCATTTCCCCATTTGTTAGGTGCATAATCATAACAGGGAAATTTAGAGACTTAGCCAAAGCTCTGTGAGTGAGCAAGATTGACAAGCCAATGGGGTCTGACAACTGGGATGGAAAATTACTGAGTATAATAGCGGACAATATTGCCACTCCTATTTGCCATATCTTCAATCTAAGCCTACTAGAAAGTGTGTTCCCTCAGGCCAGGAGGGAAGAATTCGGCTACCCAAGAATAGTAAAGCCCCCTTCACTGGCTCAAATAGCCGACCAATCAGCCTGTTACCAACCCTTTGCAAACGTTTGGGAAATAATGTGTTTGAACAGATACACTGCTATTTTACTGTAAACACATTTTCAGCATGGTTATAGGGAAGGACATTCAACAAGCACGGCACTTACACAAATGGGTGATGATTGGCTGAGAGAAATGTATGATAAAAAGATTGCGGGAGCTGTTTCCGATACCCAAGAATAGTAAAGCCCCCTTCACGGCATACTAGGAATTATATTTTTAAAAGGAGTGAGGGAGAGAGCGAGAGACAGGGGAATATTTTATGTTGAATTAAACATGAGCATGTACACTTCTTTTTATATTTCTTGAACTCAAAACAAATGCCATTTGCAGAGACATGCATTTAATTTGCATCCAAAGCTATTCCTGGTTTTCAAAATGTTTTACAACACAATGGAAAGATGGTAACTCGATGATGGAAGTTCCTTACTCCAGACTGGCTAGGCGCGTACCCTTTGTTGTTACTAGTTTCCATGGAGATCCTCTCATCCGCGTTCTTATGTCTGTGTTACAATATTTACTATTCGGGTAGAAAAAGGAAATACCCCGTTCTCTCACTGTGAATGGCTCAAACTGATTATAAATTAGTAGTTGTACAAATATAGAATTTATATGCATAATTCGTTGACTATGATCTATATTTATAATATATCATATTGTGGCCAGCTCAGCCAGAAGAAGATGGCAAGAGACAGAGATTGATTTTACCGGAGAGTTCCTGTGCCCCATACACCGCACGACTCCAGGAACGTCACACTTTTATTCTTACCTCCTTCAACTATCAACAATGAACACATCCTCCGGCCATGCAAGGCTCGGTCACGGTAGGCATTTTAACATTCCCCCTACCCCCATAACCTGAACTAAGACAACTTAAAGAAACATAAACACATAACATTAGCTTAACTACTAAAACGTAAAGACATAACACAACCATTTTAAAACCAAAACATGAGCTACCCACAATCCCCTTGCTCCCTACAGTTATCACTCAACGTGTGGCTAGCGTATGCCGGCCAGATCGCTACATAGCCCCCACCAGAGGGGTCAGTCGCCCCCGACGACCCAATCTCTAAACACAAAGTCCCTCAAATGTCCAGGACGCCTACACCGTGCAGTCTCGGCCAGGCATACACACCCTGTACCCACCCCCGACAGTCGGCCCAAAATCTCGCCGGGCCCCTGCCAATGGCTGTAGAGCTTGGGAGAAACACCCTTTTGGGGCATCGTAGGTCTGCTTCTGTCTCGCCCCGGAGTTGGCCTGGGCTGGAGCTCCCTGGTTCTCGTCACCCAAGTATGGGGGGTAGCGTGGTCACGGGCTGGGCCCCTCCTACGGGGGTACCGCCTGTAGCGGTTCCGGCCAGCGGCATACTTGCTCCCCTGGACCGAGACACCCGCTGGGCCGGTGACATTGGCTGCCTCTGCTCCCTTTGCCCCTTCAACCACATCAAACTCCACAGTTTCTCCATCTCCAACACTGCGGAGGTATTTCCTGGGGTTGTTTTTCTTTATGGCGGTCTGGTGGACAAAGACGTCTTCTTTTGTGTCATTCCTGTTGATGAAACCGTAGCCATTTCGGACGTTGAACCATTTGACCGTCCCCAAGACCTTAGTTGGTTGTGTTTCGGCCTCCTCTCGTCTTTCTGTCGTCTCGGCGGAGGGAAGGGCAGCAGACACAGTGGTTGGGGCTGAAGCGGGCTGATGCTGGTTGGGCCCATGGGCAACGGACGGCCGTTTGGGCTGTCTGGTTGCTGCTCGACGACTGGCTCGCCTGTCTTTGGGCCAGTCCTTCTTCTCTTTACCAGACTGGAGCGCCACGGTCTCTGTGCCAAGAGTGATAGATGTCCCTGACACATTAACACGGGCGCCCCAGCGTCTCAGCAGGTCCAGGCCAATGATGCATGTGTCACGGATGTCGGCAAGCCAGAACCCGTGCTCCAGCTCCTGGTCTCCAACCTGGACTTTTACTGGCTTCTTCCCTCTCATGCCAACCTTTTCTCCCGTCACTGTGACCATCTGCGTGATGGTTGGCGACCAAGCCTTGGAAGGTGGCCCGGTGGTATCCGGAAGGACGCCAGGTCGCACCAAGGAAATGGTTGACCCCGTGTCTACCAGGGCTCTACAAGGTCGGCCGTCCAGTCGACATTGCAGGTATAGTCCCTTGGTGTGGCCGAGGCGTCCGACCACAGTGCATCGGCCCTGGAGGGGGGATGGAGACCGGAGTGGTGAACCCCTCGTTAGACCACTCCTCCGTCGTTTCCCCCAAACGGAGAAGCTCTGGCTTTTGGCGCTGGTGTTGGGCAGTCGCGGGCCGCGTGCCCAGGTTCGTCGCATCTGTAACACCGGTCTGTAGACCAGGGTGGGCGTCGCCTGGGTGGTGGAGTCTGGTGCTGGAATCGTCGTAGCGGAGGCCGAACCTGACAGACCTCTTCTGTCGTTTCCCCCTCGTCGTAGTCGGTCACCCGGACACATGGTTGGCGTGATGTCACCCTCTGCTGGGTGGGCCATCTGGAGAGTACCCCTTCGGCTTGTTCGGCCTCGTGGAGTGCCTCGCCGAGAGTCTTAGGCCTGGCGAGGCAGACGTGTTGTCGCAGCTTTTCTGGTGCGAGCCCCCGCAGGAAAGCGTGGAGGGCCAGCTCCTCTTGTGCAGCTATTTGGAATTCGGGGTAGCCCTGTCGAGCGTGCAGCCGCACATCTGCAGCGAAGGTGCCCAGGTTCTCTTCTCCTTGGCGATGGCGGCTGGCCAGTTGTTCCCTGCTCTGGTCCGCGAAGAGTCTCTGCCCAAACCTCATTTCCAGCGCCCCGGTCAAGGCTTGGAGGTCCCGTTGTTCCGCTGGGGCTAGGTCGAGAAGCACCTGTAATGCGTTCCCCTCTAACGCTAGTGCCAGGTGAGTAGCGGCTTCCTCACTGCTCCAGCCGCTGTGTCGGACCGCCAGGTGGACTTGGGCGAGGTAGGGCTCTAGCTGCGTCGTCCCGTTGTACTTGGGCAGCTTGGCAGATGATCCTGGCACCCCTGCAGAACGTGGTAGGCTGGGCGTGCCGAGTAGGGGTTGTTGCAGCTCTGGACTGGTAGGTAGCCTGACGTTGCTGGTTGTAGCCACGGGTTGTGGGCGTGGTCTTGCAGTACCCTGCTGGGGTAGCCGTGGGACACTGGCACCGTCTGGGCATGCCATGTAGCCACCACCTCTGGCAGACTCCATTTTCTGCCGCAGTAGGCTCTTTAGGTGCCCCTGGGTCTGTGTGAGTGTCCTCTCCAGCTCATCAATCTCTCTCTCCATCCTCTTCTGCTCGCTAATCCCACTTCTGACACCAATGTGGCGAGCTCAGCCAGAAGAAGATGGCAAGAGACAGAGATTGATTTTACCGGAGAGTTCCTGTGCCCCATACACCGCACGACTCCAGGAACGTCACACTTTTATTCTTACCTCCTTCAACTATCAACAATGAACACATCCTCCGGCCATGCAAGGCTCGGTCACGGTAGGCATTTTAACATTCCCCCTACCCCCATAACCTGAACTAAGACAACTTAAAGAAACATAAACACATAACATTAGCTTAACTACTAAAACGTAAAGACATAACACAACCATTTTAAAACCAAAACATGAGCTACCCACAATCCCCTTGCTCCCTACAGTTATCACTCAACGTGTGGCTAGCGTATGCCGGCCAGATCGCTACATAGCCCCCACCAGAGGGGTCAGTCGCCCCCGACGACCCAATCTCTAAACACAAAGTCCCTCAAATGTCCAGGACGCCTACACCGTGCAGTCTCGGCCAGGCATACACACCCTGTACCCACCCCCGACAGTCGGCCCAAAATCTCGCCGGGCCCCTGCCAATGGCTGTAGAGCTTGGGAGAAACACCCTTTTGGGGCATCGTAGGTCTGCTTCTGTCTCGCCCCGGAGTTGGCCTGGGCTGGAGCTCCCTGGTTCTCGTCACCCAAGTATGGGGGGTAGCGTGGTCACGGGCTGGGCCCCTCCTACGGGGGTACCGCCTGTAGCGGTTCCGGCCAGCGGCATACTTGCTCCCCTGGACCGAGACACCCGCTGGGCCGGTGACATTGGCTGCCTCTGCTCCCTTTGCCCCTTCAACCACATCAAACTCCACAGTTTCTCCATCTCCAACACTGCGGAGGTATTTCCTGGGGTTGTTTTTCTTTATGGCGGTCTGGTGGACAAAGACGTCTTCTTTTGTGTCATTCCTGTTGATGAAACCGTAGCCATTTCGGACGTTGAACCATTTGACCGTCCCCAAGACCTTAGTTGGTTGTGTTTCGGCCTCCTCTCGTCTTTCTGTCGTCTCGGCGGAGGGAAGGGCAGCAGACACAGTGGTTGGGGCTGAAGCGGGCTGATGCTGGTTGGGCCCATGGGCAACGGACGGCCGTTTGGGCTGTCTGGTTGCTGCTCGACGACTGGCTCGCCTGTCTTTGGGCCAGTCCTTCTTCTCTTTACCAGACTGGAGCGCCACGGTCTCTGTGCCAAGAGTGATAGATGTCCCTGACACATTAACACGGGCGCCCCAGCGTCTCAGCAGGTCCAGGCCAATGATGCATGTGTCACGGATGTCGGCAAGCCAGAACCCGTGCTCCAGCTCCTGGTCTCCAACCTGGACTTTTACTGGCTTCTTCCCTCTCATGCCAACCTTTTCTCCCGTCACTGTGACCATCTGCGTGATGGTTGGCGACCAAGCCTTGGAAGGTGGCCCGGTGGTATCCGGAAGGACGCCAGGTCGCACCAAGGAAATGGTTGACCCCGTGTCTACCAGGGCTCTACAAGGTCGGCCGTCCAGTCGACATTGCAGGTATAGTCCCTTGGTGTGGCCGAGGCGTCCGACCACAGTGCATCGGCCCTGGAGGGGGGATGGAGACCGGAGTGGTGAACCCCTCGTTAGACCACTCCTCCGTCGTTTCCCCCAAACGGAGAAGCTCTGGCTTTTGGCGCTGGTGTTGGGCAGTCGCGGGCCGCGTGCCCAGGTTCGTCGCATCTGTAACACCGGTCTGTAGACCAGGGTGGGCGTCGCCTGGGTGGTGGAGTCTGGTGCTGGAATCGTCGTAGCGGAGGCCGAACCTGACAGACCTCTTCTGTCGTTTCCCCCTCGTCGTAGTCGGTCACCCGGACACATGGTTGGCGTGATGTCACCCTCTGCTGGGTGGGCCATCTGGAGAGTACCCCTTCGGCTTGTTCGGCCTCGTGGAGTGCCTCGCCGAGAGTCTTAGGCCTGGCGAGGCAGACGTGTTGTCGCAGCTTTTCTGGTGCGAGCCCCCGCAGGAAAGCGTGGAGGGCCAGCTCCTCTTGTGCAGCTATTTGGAATTCGGGGTAGCCCTGTCGAGCGTGCAGCCGCACATCTGCAGCGAAGGTGCCCAGGTTCTCTTCTCCTTGGCGATGGCGGCTGGCCAGTTGTTCCCTGCTCTGGTCCGCGAAGAGTCTCTGCCCAAACCTCATTTCCAGCGCCCCGGTCAAGGCTTGGAGGTCCCGTTGTTCCGCTGGGGCTAGGTCGAGAAGCACCTGTAATGCGTTCCCCTCTAACGCTAGTGCCAGGTGAGTAGCGGCTTCCTCACTGCTCCAGCCGCTGTGTCGGACCGCCAGGTGGACTTGGGCGAGGTAGGGCTCTAGCTGCGTCGTCCCGTTGTACTTGGGCAGCTTGGCAGATGATCCTGGCACCCCTGCAGAACGTGGTAGGCTGGGCGTGCCGAGTAGGGGTTGTTGCAGCTCTGGACTGGTAGGTAGCCTGACGTTGCTGGTTGTAGCCACGGGTTGTGGGCGTGGTCTTGCAGTACCCTGCTGGGGTAGCCGTGGGACACTGGCACCGTCTGGGCATGCCATGTAGCCACCACCTCTGGCAGACTCCATTTTCTGCCGCAGTAGGCTCTTTAGGTGCCCCTGGGTCTGTGTGAGTGTCCTCTCCAGCTCATCAATCTCTCTCTCCATCCTCTTCTGCTCGCTAATCCCACTTCTGACACCAATGTGGCGAGCTCAGCCAGAAGAAGATGGCAAGAGACAGAGATTGATTTTACCGGAGAGTTCCTGTGCCCCATACACCGCACGACTCCAGGAACGTCCAGGAACGTCACACTTTTATTCTTACCTCCTTCAACTATCAACAATGAACACATCCTCCGGCCATGCAAGGCTCAGTCACGGTAGGCATTTTAACATTCCCCCTACCCCCATAACCTGAACTAAGACAACTTAAAGAAACATAAACACATAACATTAGCTTAACTACTAAAACGTAAAGACATAACACAACCATTTTAAAACCAAAACATGAGCTACCCACAATCCCCTTGCTCCCTACAGTTATCACTCAACGTGTGGCTAGCGTATGCCGGCCAGATCGCTACAATATGTTACGCCTATAAAGCTATAGGACATGTTTCCGAGGGGCTGTAAAAACTGTTACACATGCTTACACAGGGGCGTCACATGACACGTATGGAAATTAAACGTTCAAGATATTTGTGTAATGTGCTGGTTTGAGCTTGATGGTTTGCTAGATTTGCAGTGATTTTGCATAAACTATTTTTTGAATTACGATAACTAATGCAGTTGAACAAACGAATATTTTGCTGTCATGTTTAAGAAAACGAATGTATGACAGGCTGCGACGAACACGTGGACATTGTTGCTGTCATTCATAAGGCGCAAAACTGCTATTGCGCACTATTCTGGTAATAAAACTACTTCGCTAGGCTTACATATTTCATTAGAATTTTTTTTTTTCTCAGTATGAAAAGTGAAGGCAGATCTCGGAAAGGGTGGTATTCTATACTTGAAGCCAGTCCATCAGATGGGCTACAAGATCTTAAACAGAAGTACAAAAGACTGGCTTTATTGGTATGTCTAAGCTCTTTAGCTTTACAATGGCGTTCTCCCGTGTCAGTTGTACTGATGAATAATTAGTTGCATCTTGATGAACCATGTCAAAAGAGGTCCCAGGAATTGAGTAAGAAACGGCGAGAGAAAGTTATAACGTTACTGTTGAACCATTAGCCCCTTGCTAGCAGGGCCGTAGCCAGGGTTTAGAAATTAGTGAGGTCCAGATTTTCTTCTCTTTTAATAGAGTTTATTTACATCAATTAATACCTTGAGAGCTGGATCTCTTTTTAGGCTGTGCCCTGTGAGGACAGGTTTACATATAGGCTACAATGAATACACAAACAAATGAACATAAAAAAATACAATTCAAGAGAAACAATTACATATAACACCATATTAATTTTACATAACAATACATCGGGAAAGTAACAACTTGAGTGTTTAACTTGAGTTTGGTCTGCAAAAGAAGTGCTTTGTAGATACATCGTCTTTCCACTTGGCTCACTGAAATTGCATAAAATAAGAAAGACGGATCAGACACACAAGTTATGATCAGGTAGTGCAAATGTAACAGGGAAATCTTGGTAAACTAATCTTCACAACATGCATTACCTTTTGGAAGGCTAGTTGGATCCTCCTGTGGCCGGAGGCATCCCACCGCTTGAGAACTCTCTCTTTGTCAATTTTCGCTTTCCAGTGAACATGCATCAGCATCAGTCCTGTGAGCCGTTCATTGGATATGCTAGCTCTGAGCCGTTCTGAGCCTTCGCATGGCAGAGAATGACCTTTCACAGGCACATGTTGTCACTGGAAGTGTAGAAACCGTTTCAACATACATTCTATGTTGGGAAAAAGGGCATTTGTGTTGTTTTCAGAGTTTCCAACACTGATGTAGGCATGGACTCCTCTTCCGAGTGAAACTTGTGCCTCCAGCGTTGTACCTTCTGCTCCACTGTGTCTGGGTCAGGTAGGTCTTCTCGATACCACTCTACCAGCTATTCCTCCCTTTCTTCTGTCAGCGTTTTTAGAGCTTTTGGTACCAGGTAAGCTGCTAGCATCGCAGGAGCATTCCTTTTAGAGAACCTGGCATCAAGCTCACTAGTGATGTGCTCTATAAAAGGATAAAATGCATTTACCCTGTATTGGTCTTCCACTGACTCTGTGGGTACATTGGACCTGTAGTTCTGTTTCACAGAAATTCTCCGCTTGGCTGGGACCACATCGACAGAGTTGGCCAGAACTGTGGCTTTTTGAAAACATGCACTGAATCCTTTCTCACATCTCTGTTTAGCTATGACTTCACATACATGTCTTGCCTTCTCATATGCTGTGATGATGTCCAAGTTAGTAGCCTGCAATTGTTTGGTGAGGGGCTGCATGTAACCTAGGACATGGTTTGTCATTACAGCAGTAATGATAGTCTTGAATGATTCCATACTATGCCGGAGATTACTAGCCTTTCCAGAGATGGAGGTTGGTTCTGTCTCCATGCTCATTAAAGCAGAATGTGCAGCCGTGAACTTTTCTACAAAAGCGGATAATGTGGTTGATCTGGTGCCCCATCTGGTGTCCGACATCAACGGGATCCCTGCTGTCCTTGACTGAACATCTGCTCTTCTGCTCTCTTTCTGCAATGCATCTTTCCTGGCACCTGTGGCTGAGAAGAACACAGCAATCCTTTCAATGATGGACATGGTGTTCCTCAGTAAAGTAATGTCAGAACAGCCATGCACCACTACCAAATTGAGAGCATGGCTCCTACAGTGGGTGTACACTGCCCTGGGGTACAGTTCCTGGATTCTCTTTTGCACCCCATCCACTTTTCCACTCATTGTAGAGGCCCCATCATAGCCCTGACCTCTAAGGAAGGTTGCATTAAGACTCCACTTTGCGAGCTGCCTGAGAATGGCTTCAGTTATTGTTGCTGCATCTTGTTTTTTGTAAGCGACAGAAACCCAGAAAATCCTCTCTTATCTCAGTTTTTTTCCTCACTGATGTAGCGGACACATATTGACATCTGTTCAATCCCACTTACAGTATGTCCATGGACTCATCGGCTAATACAGTAAAGTACTTGGCCTTCTTTATTTTGCTTAACAGGGTCTCTGACTTCTTCTGCACAGCATTCTATCAACTCATTCTGAGTTTGGGGGGAAAGGTACATTCCATTTTTGGGTGCTGTCTGCAAATGTTTTAGGGCTGAATCAAATTCTGCTTTCCAATAACAAAGTGCTTAAAGTTCCCATTCTCACCTGTTTCTCCGTTCCAGCTCCCCCGGAATGCCACATTTCGCTGGCCAAGACACACGATTATGTCAATGATGGATAAGAGACTCTTATGATTGGCCATAACGATTTCATTATATTTTTGGCTAATAACTGAGCTAATGTTCTTTTTATTTCCTTGGACTACAGACAGGTAGTTCTCTGCCATTTCAGTGGTTCTTTGACGACAAGCTATGTCTTGGGATAATACCTCTCTTTTCACCAACAGCATTCTTCAAATCAGTGAAACCCTTTGTAATGAAGCTAAAGTTGGAACCCTTAATCTTATTAAAGGCTAGGCAATGAGCACAATAGGCTGCAACTTCATGAGGTGAGCATTCATATTTCTTCTCCCACCGGACATTATATTTTAGATGCTTTCCTCCAAATGCCCAATGGGGATACCTATGCTGCTCTGTTGGCACCCACTTATTTAGGAGCAAACAGGTTTTTTCTGTATCTGTAAGTACCTGATTCTGTGTGACTTTATTCTTTAATTTCATAGGATCCAAAGGATGTAAAGTGACTCCTGTTTCTCTGTCCTGCTCATTTCTGTTGTCCTCCTCTCTATCCTCCTCTCCTCCTCTCTGTTCTTCTGTCTGTCCTGCTCATCTCTGTTGTCCTCCTCTCTATCCTGCTCATCTCTGTTGTTCTCCTCTCTATCCTCCTCTCTCTTCTTCTGTCTATCCTGCTCCACTCTGTCCTCCTCTTTGTTCTCGTCCTCTCTGTTCTTTTGTCTGTCCTGCAACTCTTTCTTCTCATGGTTACATTTTTCTCTAGTTTCTTCTGGTTTAGATTTTGTATTTACAAATAAATCTATAGTTTTCTGCAGTAATCTTTTTGGCATTCTTGTTTCTCTCACTGTCCTGTCTGACTTTTCTGCGGGAGGATGGATCAGGAAGGTTGATTAGACCTTAATTGAATACATCACAACATGTTGCTTAAAAATAATTTACTAAGAGTTTGAATGAATTAAATCCTGCACATATTAACAAGCTATTTGGCCATCATAGCCTCAAGACTAGCCTTGCTTGAGTCCCTATTTCTCTAGTTAATGTTGTTAATGATAACTTCTTAGGAATAACATATTGTTTACAAAGTATTTGGTTTTAACTATACTTAAGTATCAAAAGTAAATGTAATTACTAAAATATACTTAAGTATCAAAAGTAAAAGTCTAAATCGTTTCAAATTCCTTATATTAAGAAAATATTTTGAATTTACAGATAGTCAGGTGCACACTCCAACACTCAGACATAACAAATGAAGCATTTGTGTTTCCTGAGAATGTGACCACCAGATCAGAGGCTGTATGCATGACCAGATATGTTCTCTTGATTAGTGTGTGAATTTGACAATTTTCCTGTCCTGCTAAGCATTAAACATGTAATGAGTACTTTTGGGTGTCAGTGAAAATGTATGGAGTAAAAAATACATAATTTTCTTTAGAAATGTAATGTAGTAAAAGTAAAAGTTGTCAAAAATATAAATAGTAAAGTAAAGTACAGATACCCCCAAAAACTACTTAAGTAGTACTTTAAAGTATTTTTACTTAAGTACTTTACACCACTGCGTTTTTCACACATGCTTTATAGAGCTGATCAGTGTACCAAACGCTGCAGAATCCAGATCATAAGGGGATATGTGAAAGCGCTCTGACTAATGAATACACCCCAGGAAATGATGTTAGGGAGTGTCTTCAAGATCTGTCTTCAGTCGTCAGGCTAGCTGCTATTTGCAACGCTGGTGTATTTCCAATACAGCGTTGCTCCCTATTGTTGCACTAAAACAGTCTGTGGGAAGCCAGAAGTTAAATACAATTTTATTTCAACTTACTGTGCTGGTGGGCAGGACGGTTGGTCATTATTACAGGGAATCTGCTTACCTCGTCAAAATAAAAGTCCTGCACGTTCACCATGTGGACAAAAAAGGAATAACTTGTGGGGGACTTTTATTTTGACATGAGGTAAGCAGAGAGGAAGTGGGTCTACAACAGACCCAAGTTTGGAAAGTCTGTTTAATGATACGTTCCTTTAGATATTTTGTCTCAATTTCCCCCGTTTTAATGGCCAACTGTCCATCCCACCTGGACAGTACGTTGAAATGGAATGTTATTTAACTTCCCACAGACTGTTTTTGTGCAACCCAATACAGTAGGGAGAAACCGTAGTAGCAGCTACTTAACCTTGCAAGCTTAGATTGTCAATGTGATGACTGTATGATGTATTAACTGCATCTTGCCCTTTTACCTTGGAGTAGGATATCTGTAAATGTCTATTAAAGGGGCAGTGCACTAAAAAACGTGATTTTCCTGTGTTTAATATATATTTCCACACTTTGAGGTCGGAATAATACTGTGAAATTGTGAAAATTATGATAATGTACTTTTAGTGCAAGAGCTTTTTGAAATTTTTGCATGTTTGGCTGGGTGGTGTTTTGGACTGACACAATCAAAATGTAGTTTTTATGACTTGCGCCCCATAAAAAGTCCGCTAGTCGACCAGTATCCTTCACATGTGTAGCTTGAGGTTGGAGTGACACGTTGAAATTGTGAAAGTTATAATAATGCACTTTTAGTGTAAGAGCTGTTTGAAAAGACCGCCTGAAATTTCTGCTTGTTTGGGGTTTCTGGACCTCCTGGTGATATCATCAAGCAGTGTAAGTTAATAGACCAATAACAGAGAGTTTGCCCTCCTCTCATTTGACATTTTAGTCATTTATACAGAGCGACATACAGGAGCAATTAGGGTTAATTGACAGCTTTTTCACCTAGTTGATTCAGAGATTCGAACCAGATACATTTTGGTTACTGGCCCAACGCTTTTAACCACTAGGCTCTCTGCCAACAGCTAGTTTTCAGTTGTGCAGTTATTTGAATATCCTAACAGGTATTAAAATACTTGTGAGTATTCAGACTGGAAGCTTTAAAAGGAGGGTGGTGCTTGAAATCATTGTTCTTTCTCTGTCAACCATGGTTACCTGCAAGGAAACACGTGCCGTCATCATTGCTTTGCACAAAAAGGGCTTCACAGGCAAGGATATTGCTGCTGGTAAGATTGCACTTAAATCAACCATTTATCGGATCATCAAGAACTTCAAGGAGATAGGTTCAATTGTTGTGAAGAAGACGTCAGGGCGCCCAAGAAAGTCCAGCAAGCGCCAGGACCGTCTCCTAAAGTTGATTGAGCTGCGGGATCGGGGCACCACCAGTGCAGAGCTTGATCAGAAATGGCAGCAGGCAGGTGTGAGTGCATCTGCACGCACAGTGAGGCGAAGACTTTTGGAGGATGGCCTGGTGTCAATAAGGGCAGCAAAGAAGCCACTTAACTCCAGGGAAAGCATCAGTGACAGACTGATATTCTGCAAAAGGTACAGGGATTGGACTGCTGAGGACTGGGGTAGAGTCATTTTCTCTGATGAATCCCCTTTCCGATTGTTTGGGCCATCCGGAAAACACCTTATTTCACAATTCCAAACATTTAGCAGCCTGCGTAATAGGTTAATCATCTCTCTATCTGTCAACTGTATTGGACTGGCCTACTTACTCACATAGACCGCTGAATAGCTATAGCCTATTTCCCCAATCTTATGTTATGAGAAAGGAACACCAATTTGTCAACATTTTCGGGCAGTTGGCAGCTCCACGTTTTATTGACTATAAACCCTGCCTTGGAAAAGATCTTCTCTGATGGAGTGGAGGTGGCCGGGATGGAGAGGAGGTATTTCTCTGCTCTGGCCAGCTTCGGTTACCTGTCTTAGTTTTTCCCCAGCAAGCTAGCGGTCCAGCGTCGATATTCGTTCTATCTTTGAGATAATTTCTTCTTTGCTATCCCCTTGATCCTCTTTCGCTCCATCTCCACACATGAGCATATTGATCTCACGTTTCTTGTCCATTTTCTATTTTTTTTGTGCGGTTTCCTCCTTGTCTCACTCAGCGGGCTTTGGCTGCTCAGGCTGCACCTCGCTCAAATTGTCGGCCAGCTGGGACATGTTGATGTAGGCTTCATCTCATTTTGCATCGTCTACTTGCGAAAGCAGCTTGAAGTGGGGGTCTACGACTGTTGCTTGGACATATAGACTACTCTCAGGTAGTCGGTCGTTGAGCTGCCATCTTTATTCATTTTCACCCACCCGCTTTGTCTTAGTGGTGTTGCTGTCGTCCTCCACTACGGCCAAGTGGCAGCGTTTCAGGTTGGCCAGCAGGGGTATGGTTGCAGATAAGGATGCGTTGTCCTCCTCGGACAGCAGCTCAGTCAGGGTGATTCAAAATGTCCTCTGCCATGTTCCATTGTTGTTGTTTCTGTTCCTCTTTTAGTCCCTTTCTGGCATTTGCTCCCTTCTTAAAATGAGCCACAAGGTGTCTGGCTGCAGCCACAGTGCGACAGATGGGGTCTTGTTTGAGAGCGCCGTTGATGCACAGCTGTAAGGTGTATCCAGCACATCTGCCCATTCCACTTCCTACTCCAGTATATCTGCACAAATAAAACCATGTTTGCAGCGTTGCCATGTACCACAGCGCAATGTTGGCTGCAGTGTGATTCACCAGCGCAAGACATTGCAGTTTCCAGGCCTCAGTAATTAAATCATGGTCATGCAAGACCATTCTCAGTGAGGTCCACATGACAGCTGTAAAAGTTACAGCGTGACTGTTTTTGATAACACAAAAGAGGAGGTTTTGGAGTCTATCATATTTCGCAATCAGAGCATGCGTAATAGTTTCTCTCTTGGGAACGGTGTAGCCAGGATTTTCATCATCATCTTGAACCCCACGCCCTCTGTCAGGTTAACAGGCCTCCTGTCCAGGCAATGAGGTCCATGATACCATTGGTTATCTCTCTTTCATTTTTCTGAGATGGGGGGCTTCAGGTCCAAGGTGGTTTGGGTTAAACCTGAGCTAGCAGTGGAGGCGCTTAGAACCGAAAATCTCAAATTTGGACTCCACCGGTCTAATGTCCATTGCTTGTGTTTCTTGGCCAAAGCAAGTCTCTTCTTCTTATTGGTGTCCTTTAGTAGTGGCTTCTTTGCAGCAATTTGACCATGAAGGCCTGATTCACGCAGTCTCCTCTGAACAGTTGATGTGTCTGATACTTGTAGTATGTGAAGCATTTATTTCTTTCTGAGGCTGGTAACTCTAATGAACTTATACTCTGCAGTAGAGGTAACTCTGGGTCTTCCTTTCCTGTGGCAGTTTCATCATAGCGCTTGATGTTCTTTTAGTACAAAGTATTAAATAAATATCAGTAAGTGTGTTCAATACTTTTTCCCTGTGTCATTTCACATTATTACACATAACTTATTTGTTTTGGTTTCTTTGTATGTATGGATTACTTGGGTTGTTACCAACATCTGGTGAACATTTCATGTCAATAGCACCTTTGGAAATATATTTACTGAGAAAAATGGTGACGTGTTCAATACTTATTTCACTCGCTGTATATGTATAAGAAATAAGACAGAGCTTGCAACTGTTGCCTTTTTGAGTGTTTGTTTAATAGCCTACTGATTTCGTGAGCACCAAGCCTCATGCAAAGGCAAAATGTTGGATAAAGCAATTTCACAGATTTGGCCATTTTTAATATTTGCAGTGCTGTAATAAAGGCTTTACAAATGTTTTTGTTAGAACAGACTGGTATTACTTATCATTTATTTTGTGTTGATCATTAATCATATTGTAATCTGTAACAGCAGTCAACATAATATGCACGCAGCTCTCGCTCCTATACCCTCCTTTTTCTTGATCATCGTCTTATTGTTATTATTACAATTATTATTATAATTGTCATTATAATAAGTTTGGCTGGGTGGGCTGTCATTGTAAATAAGAATTTGTTCTTAACTGAATTGCCTAGTTAAATAAAGGTTAAATGTAAATACCCTGGTAGGTTGACTGATGACTTGAACCAGATTGTAGGCACTGGTTACAGCTTGAAGCTTCTTATTGAGTGAGCAGGTTGATGACAACTAGTCAATATTTAGGTCACCCAGAATATATACCTCTCTGTTGATGTCAAATACATTTTCCAACATTTAACACATACAGTATAGTCCAAATACTGACTTTTAGCACTTGATCTATAGCAACTTCATATGAGAATAGTCTTTAGGTCAGGCAGATGAACCTTTAGGCCCAACATGAATATGACTCTGGACATACATGGAAACACCTCTTCCATTTGCATTTCTATCTTTCCTATATACAGTGGGGAGAACAAGTATTTGATACACTGCCGATTTTGCAGGTTTTCCTACTTACAAAGCATGTAGAGGTCTGTAATCTTTATCATAGGTACACTTCAACTGTGAGAGACGGAATCTAAAAAATCCAGAAAATCACATTGTATGATTTTTAAATAATTAATTTGCATTTTATTGCATGACATAAGTATTTGATCACCTACCAACCAGTAAGAATTCCGGCTCTCACGGACCTGTTAGTTTTTCTTTAAGAAGCCCTCCTGTTCTCCACTCATTACCTGTATTAACTGCACCTGTTTGAACTCGTTACCTATATAAAAGACACCTGTCCACACATCAATCAAACAGACTCCAACCTCTCCACAATGGCCAAGACCAGAGAGCTGTGTAAGGACATCAGGGATAAAATTGTAGACCTGCACAAGGCTTGGATGGGCTACATGACAATAGGCAAGCAGCTTGGTGAGAAGGCAACAACTGTTGGCGCAATTATTAGAAAATGGAAGAAGTTCAAGATGACGGTCAATCTCCCTCGGTCTGGGGCACCATGCAAGATCTCACCTCGTGGGGCATCAATGATCATGAGGAAGGTGAGGGATCAGCCCAGAACTACACAGCAGGACCTGGTCAATGACCTGAAGAGAGCTGGGACCACAGTCTCAAAGAAAACCATTAGTAACACACTACGCCGTCATGGATTAAAATCCTGCAGCGCACGCAAGGTCCCCCTGCTCAAGCCAGCGCATGTCCAGGCCCATCTGAAGTTTGCCAATGACCATCTGGATGATCCAGAGGAGGACTGGGAGAAGGTCATGTGGTCTGATTAGACCAAAAAGCTCTATTTTTTTCTCAACTCCACTCGCTGTGTTTGGAGGAAGAAGAAGGATGAGTACAACCCCAAGAACACCATCCCAACCGTGAAGCATGGAGGTGGAAACATCATTCTTTGGGGATGCTTTTCTGCAAAGGGGACAGGACGACTGCACCGTATTGAGGGGAGGATGGATGGGGCCATGTATCGCGAGATCTTGGCCAACAACCTCCCTCCCTCAGTAAGAGCATTGAAGATGGGTCGTGGCTGGGTCTTCCAGCATGACAACGACCCGAAACACACAGCCAGGGCAACTAAGGAGTGGCTCCGTAAGAAGCATCTCAAGGTCCTGGAGTGGCCTAGCCAGTCTCCAGACCTGAACCCAATAGAAAATCTTTGGAGGGAGCTGAAAGTCCGTATTGCCCAGCGACAGCCCCGAAACCTGAAGGATCTGTATAGAGGAGTGGGCCAAAATCCCTGCTGCAGTGTGTGCAAACCTGGTCAAGAACTACAGGAAACATATGATCTCTGTAATTGCAAACAAAGGTTTCTGTACCAAATATTAAGTTCTGCTTTTCTGATGTATCAAATACTTATGTCATGCAATAAAATACAAATTAATTATTTAAAAATCATACAATGTGATTTTCTGGATTTTTGTTTTAGATTCCGTCACTCACAGTTGAAGAGTACCTATAATAAAAATTACAGACTTCTACATGCTTTGTAAGTGGGAAAACCTGCAAAATCGGCAGTGTATCAAATACTTGTTCTCCCCACTGTATATATATATATATAGCTAATACTGCATCATCAAATTAATTATCTAAGTGTGTTTCGGAGATGGCCAGAATAAGATTTTTTTTCTGACTTTAATAAGTTGTCAATTTCATGAACCTTGTTTTTTCATGCTACATATGTTAATATGGGCTATTGTTTGTCCTTTTCTGGGTTGCTTTTTAGTTTTTAGTGCTATTCATAGTGACAGGTAATTTGAGTCAATAGTACTGAGTGGGCTGCCCACAATGGGCTTCTTCCTAAGTGTGCAAACAGTGGAAGTGTCCTGTTTCAGTGCAAACAGTGGAATTCAATTCTATGTGCATGTGATTATTGCAGACAATATCCTCTGAGCTAACAGTTAAATTAACATAGATTAGGTTACTTACATTTACAGCACTTCTCTTTCTCTGGGATATAATACGATTTCCATGTCCTATGTTGACAGGGAGGACTGGAACACTACCAAACTCACACTGTCAGTCTCTTAAGCAGTTCGCTATGTTGATGGAGATAATCCTGGAACCCCTGAGGTTTGGGTGAATCCCATCTCTTTTAAAGAGTGTTGGTTGCTCCCACTCCAAGTCAAAATTGTCACAAAAGGAGACATTCCTGTCTTTGCAGGGTTTCTTCAGGAACTTGTTTAGGGCAGCTAGGAGGCTGTAACGTTACCGGATCCCTTCTATAGCACGGCAGGAGGCCAGAGATGACTGTTCTCTTCCCTGTGCAAACAAGGGTGTTTAAGAGAATGTTGTAGTCCTTCTTCAGTTCCTCAGATTTCCGAAAGTGAATGTTGTTAAATCCAACGTGAGTGACAATGGTGCCAATATTAGAGTAGTTGGCTAGAACTGTGGGCAGGAGGGAGTTGATGTCTTGGACACGGGCGCCTGGTTGACAGTGGACCTTCGTCGGCCCACAGGCCGCAGGCAGGCCAAAATCTCTCATCATCGAGCTGCCCACGATGTTGTGTTCATTTATCAATTCCACCTTATTTTCCTCCTCTTGCGTAGATATCATCTAGCACCTAGCGCATTTGAGCCGAGACGTACAGTAGACACAAATACCACTTGTGTTTTAACTCTAGCACTGCTAGCATTATCTTGCTCTGTTAGCATGATAGCTAACCACTAACTGTCATGTTTTTTTTTTGCAGGAATCCAGGACAAAAACTTGCGGTCCCAGCTGAAAAAGCTAACTGCGTCGCAGAATCCTTAGCTATCAGAACTTGCAATGGTTAAAGATGTTGTTGTTGACATGATTGAAAACTATTTAATGAAAACTATTTCATAAAAACAACAGACCGAGTGTAGACAGTACACTGATCTGTTTTTCTAAATTAAAATTACAATACCCATCTGACATTGTTACATACAGGGAAATACCATGATATTTCAAATTATTAATTTAATAAAACAACAATATATAGTTTTTATGATGTGCGCCCCATGAAAAGACCGGTAGCCTTCACGTGTGTAGCTTGTTGTTTATGTTGGCCATTCAAAGCAGCAAAGAGGCTCAATGTGTAGCAAGTTCACTAATGCAATGCAAGATGTAATGATATTACAGAATTAAAAGTGAGCAAAATGAGAAGGGGTAGGCTATGACGAGCAACAAACCGGAAAGCTAGTGTTTTATCTGAATGGGGTTGGGAGAAAAGCGCAGCATGTGGCCTCAGTTAGCCTAGCTATATATAGCTAGCTAGCTTCTCTAGGCTACTCCAGTCAAGACAAGCACTGTTATATGGGATGATTATAACATTGTGGCTGCTACAAGTTAGCTAGTCTTGGCTGTAGCTAAGTTTCCTTGGCTACATCTCTCTCTCCCACCGTCTGCTCGCTCCCATGATCACACACCTCTCTGCAGCTGCAGCAATAAAGCGCCAGCCTCTCTCCCTTGCACCTCAGTGCTCAGGTTAAAAAATGTAAATAAAATAAAAAACATGTATTTAGAATATTGGGATATCCAACATAAATGTATGATACTATTCGAATAGTGCAATTATTTCAAGCCCCCATCCTTGGTGTTCAGGTTACGGAACACATCCCAACCCATTAGGCTACTCCAATTAGTCCTAGCGCAATTCTTGCTTGAGAAATTGCATTTAGATAAGAAGTGAAAACAATAACAGTAAGCTACTTAATTATTACCCAGAAATGATTTGATATTGAGATAAAAACAGCTGCATTGGGACCTTTAATACTTGGCAGAAGAGTACAACATAAGCTGGATTTGTATAATCCAAAACCCATTTTAATTACTGCAATCACCTAGCAACCGCCAAATCAATATGTGTACTCTAATCAATAGGTTATAACCGGAATACTCTTATGGTGTTGATTTTCAGAATAATGTTTGTCTGAAAGTAGCCTCACGTGTACTGTTCTATAGAGACAGGGCTTTGATCAAGAGTAGGTTAGGTCTAGTAATAAGGAATGTTTATTAGATCAGTAGGGCACAGATACCACCATTAACTGATTACTGTGTATTATTTTGTCAGACTTTCTGGATTCAAGGTGTTGTAGGATTTCACATAAACCATAGACTCTGAGCTTATCAATTGTAAAAACACACATCAAACCTCAAGAAACTACTATTGATGTCAACAATAAATAAAATAAAAAGATTGTATCAATCCAGTGTAACTTTTAATCAAACAACCTAGACTTGGCTGGAGGCAGTTTGAACACAAAGCTTTCCACATCCCCCATTTAGTAATGCCCACTGGATTGTCCAGCCTCCCTCAGACATTAGGGGGCAGTATTGTGATGATGGTGGCCTTTGCTCTGCCCCCTGTTCCTCTGCTCTCCTCTCCCATCCCCTGAATGCCTGCACAGCAGATGCATCACCCGCCTGATACAGCACAGCACAGAGGCAGTGAGAGAGAAGATGTATGGTCAGAAGCGCCAAGTGCTCCAAGTTGCCAGCCGTTTATATTGTGTTCCTGACTCTCTAAGCTCCATTAGCCCCAGTAAATTAATATTTTACAATGCGTGCAAAGAGACAGCAATTAAAGCACGTAACTCCATGGGGAAAGAGGGTGGGCCATTTTATAAGAGCTGGGGTTTTTCATTGGGTTATGTATTTATGACAAAATACCTGCGCTGCATAAGGACTCAGAAGTGGGGGGAAAATAACAGGAAATAGGGTTGCTGCTGTAAAATGTCAAAATATTGTTTTTTATACAGTAAATTAAAATATTTGTTGAAATCTGAGATTCAAACATAAAAAAATACTGTGGCATTGACAAATAGTCGAAATCACCAGGCTAATGGGCGATTCCACGCCAGGATAGCCCAAAAATATTTTGGGTGTCAGACTGCTCTGGAAAGGATGTTTCGACATGTTTCTACATTTGAATCACAAACAATTTTTTTGAAATTCATGATGAAAGTATCCATTCTAGACACTTTGTAGACATCTACATGCTCTCTGTAAGACCCTATGATCCGTGAGCCATACATGATACAGACTTCTTGGTTTTGATTTAATTTATTAGCATCCCCATTAGCTGATGCCAATGGCGACATGTTGTCTTACTGGGGTCTGACACATAACGAAAAATACATTACAGACAAAAGACTTTACAATTTACATACATTTAAAAATATTAACATGTAGTGTATGTGTTTGTTTGTGTGCATCTATCAGTTACACATAGTATATGGTTGAATCATCAGCATACATGGACACACATGCTTTGTTTAATGCCCGTGGCAGGTTATTGGTAAAAATAGAAAACAGTAGAGGGCCTAGAGAGCTGCCCTGCTGTACACCACACTTGACATGTTTGACATTAGAGAAGCTTCCATTAAAGAAAACGCTCTGAGTTCTATTAGATAGATATCTCTGAATCCAAGTTATGGCAGAGGTTGAAAAGCCATAATTAGGGCTGTGGCGGTCACTAAATTTTATCAACCAGTGATTGTCAAGCAAATAACTGCCGGTCTCACGGTAATTGACCGTTAATTAACAGTTAATTAATTCCTCATTAGCATCTCCTGGCTTCCACACATAGCCTACAAGCCACTGATGCAGACTTTTGGAACATCTACATTTTAAAAAGTCTAATAAATCCATGTAGTAAAGCCTACACCTTCACAATAAATCCATTATTTAATCTAGATATAAAGAAAATGTAGTCTATTTCAGAAGAACAGAATACCATACTCGGAGTTGTCCTTAAATTATGTCCTGATCTGGCTGTGGGCTAAACTAATTCATTTAGCAGACAAGATTTGCTTAGAATTCCGTGGCATTATTTTATAGTATGAAGAATACAATTGAATAAAGCTGAATGAAATAGAAAGGATATTTTCTGCAAACAATTTTAGGGAGTGCGCACATGCGGCTATTCTGTGTTGAGCGGTTAACTTTGTTTTATTGCACAGGCTGTACACATTACTTCAGTAAGCACTTGATAGTGCCTAGAATTTCACGGTCGGCATCCCCTTTGTGTGGCCGTGTCAGGCTCTGGCCATAGAGAAGCCTATTTGCTTATCTATGTAGCTATGGTCAGAGTCTGACAGTGTCTTTCTTTTCTGTTTCTGTGTGGGTTTTGGGTGGATCCCTAATTAGAGGCAGCTGCACCGCATTGTCTCTAATTAGGGATCTTTTATATGTTAGTCTGTCATTCACTCTGGTGTGGGTCGTTGTCGAGGTATATGTCGCAGTCACGGTGAATGTAAGTGTGCCTTTTTTACGTCCGTTCATTTCGTGTGTTTTGGTGAACGTTACGTTTAGTCGATTCGTGTTTTTTGTTTCTGTAGTTCGTGTTTTGTGGTTATTATACATAGTATAATTACATTAAAATGTCGAACTACTATCCCTGCACTGCGTCTTGGTCTGTCTCTGCACCCGAACGTGACAGAACGACCCACCACTGCGAGACCAAGCAGCGTAACTGGGGAGAGACAGAGAGAGAGAGAGTGGCGCGTAATAGACAGGGCGCGAGACGGAGAAACGCCCGCAAACAACCCCAAGGTAATTTTTGGGGGGGGCTATGGGGGTGGCCTGGCTACAGGCAGGAAGAGCCAATACCACCCCCCATGTGGAGCATGGAGAGGCCTGAGTACGTGGGGGAATACCGACAGAGGGAGGAGTATGATAGGATCATGGAGCTATGTTGGCGCAATATGGAGGAGTGTGAGAGCGAGAGGAGGGAGCTGGAAATAAAGGTGCCCAAGGTGAGCATCTCCAATCCGGTTCCAGCCGTCTGCTCCGCTCCAGTGCTAGAGCAGTCCACTCCACCGGTACCCATTCCGGGTCCAGCCGTCTGCTCCGCCCCAGTGCCAGAGCAGTCCGCTCCACCGGTACCCATTCTGGGTTCAGCCGTCTGCTCCGCTCCAAAGTCAGAGCAGTGCGCTCCACCGGTGCCCATTCCGGGTTCAGACGTCTGCTCCGCCCCAGTGCCAGAGCATTCTACTCCACCGGTGCCCATTCCGGGTTCAGCCGTCTGCTCCGCCCCAGTGCCAGAGCAGTCCGCTCCACCGGTGCCCATTCCGGGTCCAGCCGTCTGCTCCGCCTCAGTGCCAGAGCAGTCCGCTCCACCGGTACCCAATCCGGGTCCAGCCGTCTGCTCCGCTCCAGTGCCAGAGCAGTCCGCTCCACCGGTGCCCATTCCGGGTTCAGCCGTCTGCTCCGCCCCAGTGCCAGAGCATTCGGCTCCACCGGTGCCCATTCCAGGTCCGCCTCAGTGCCAGAGCAGTCCGCTCCACCGGTACCCAATCCGGGTGCCTGGCTCCAGTGCCAGAGCAGTCCGCTCCACCGGTACCCATTCCGGGTCCAGCTGTTTGCTCCGCTCCAGTGCCAGAGCAGTCCGCTCCACCGGTACCCATTCCGGGTCCAGCCGTCTGCTCCGCTCCAGTGCCAGAGCAGTCCGCTCCACCGGTACCCATTCCGGGTCCAGCCGTCTGCTCCGCCCCAGTGCCAGAGCAGTCCGCTCCACCGGTGCCCATTCCGGGTCCAGCCGTCTGCTCCGCCCCAGTGCCAGAGCAGTCCGCTCCACCGGTGCCCAGTCCGGGCCCGGTTGTTTTCCCCGCTCCATGGCCCGAGCCGTTTACCCCACCGGTGCCCAGTCCGGGCCCGGTTGTTTTCCCTGCTCCATGGCCGGAGCCGTTTGCCCCACCGGTACCCAGCCCGGGCCCGGTTATAAAGAAGGGACATGGGAGAAAAATGTCCACTTCGCCGGAGCCAGAGCCGCCCCCGATGGACTAGTTTTCCCTCCCTATTAACCCCCCTTGTTTTGTGTGTTTTTTTTGGGCGTCCGGGAGTCCGCGCCTTGGGGGGGGGGGTACTGTCAGGCTCTGGCTATAGAGAAGCCTATTTGCTTCTCTATGTAGCTATGGTCAGAGTCTGACAGTGTCTTTCTTTTCTGTTTCTGTGTGGGTTTTGGGTGGATCCCTAATTAGAGGCAGCTGCACCGCATTGTCTCTAATTAGGGATCTTTTATATGTTAGTCTGTCATTCACTCTGGTGTGGGTCGTTGTCGAGGTATATGTTGCAGTCACGGTGAATGTAAGTGTGCCTTTTTTACGTCCGTTCATTTCGTGTGTTTTGGTGAACGTGACGTTTAGTCGATTCGTGTTTTTTGTTTCTGTAGTTCTTGTTTTGTGGTTATTATACATAGTATAATTACATTAAAATGTCGAACTACTATCCCTGCGCTGCGTCTTGGTCTGTCTCTGCACCCGAACGTGACAGGCCGTAATGCACCCTAAAGAAATCCTTGCCTTTTGCGGTCAGTGGCCGATGTGCGCTTCTCGTGAGTACTGCCTGCTCCATCACGTAATTGGGTCTTTCTCACAGGCTACAAGTGAAGACAGACACATCGGGGACGCAACTGCGTGCGTCCTTATCCAATTCCAAGGTGCACATTGAAGATATTGGAAGAACTGTCCACAATATGAGTAGGCCTAACGAACAGCAAAAGCACTAGCCTATGTCAATCTACTATCCCCCATAGTACAAAGGTAGACTTATTTTATTCTGTGCAAGAAATAAATATTACAAACATAGTCTGGGACAGTTGTGGGATACGATAATCACAAATTAATACAACCACTAGCATAAAAAAAAAATGTTTTACGCAATGTGGCTGACTCAACAGATCAGAACATTTAGCTTAAAATGTTAATAAACAATTAGGCTATTTCTTCACATTATAAGCGCAGCAATGCGCACATGGTAGTAGGCTATAAGCTTGAATGTTCCATTAGCGATTATTTATTATAAAGGTGCATTTCTATGGTGAAAATGATCTTCCCCAAACCTGAAACTCACACACTAGTTAGGCTCTACACCTTTTGTAAAGCGGATTAATATGCTTCATTTTAAGAAGTTATTTGGCCACTTTAGTTGTGATACAAACCTTATTAAAACATATAGGCCTATGGGCTAGGCTACATGAGATGTGCGACCATGATTCGAAAAAGTGAAGGAAAAAAAAGGCATTGTTTCCTGTGAGGGAGGCCCCGCTCTCTCGCCTGCCCATATGTTTAGTTAATTTTATTCCGATCTCTGCATTATTGTAGCCTTTTCTATAGCCTGTCAACTATGTGTCTGTCTATCTCTGTTCTCTCGTCTCTGTACAGGCCATACAAACGCTTCACACCGCGTGGCTGCAACCACTCTAATCTGGAGGTCTCTGCGCACACGACCCACGTGGAGTTCCAGGTCTCCGGCAGCCTTTGGAACTGCCGTTCTGCGGCCAACAAGGCAGAGTTAATCTCAGCCTGTGCTGCCCTCCAGTCCCTTAACTTCTTGGCGCTGACGGAAACATGGATTACCACAGAAAACACTGCTACTCCTACTCCTCTTTCCTCGTCTGATCATGTGTTCTCAAATACCCTGAGAGCATCTGGTCAGCGTGGCGGTGGCACAGGAATTCTAATCTCTCCCAAGTGGACATTCTCTCTTTTCTCCCTGACCCATCTGTCTATCTCCTCATTTGAATTCCATGCTGTCACAGTCACTAGCCCATTCAAACTTAACATTCTTGTCATTTATCGCCCTCCAGGTTCCCTTGGAGAGTTCATCAATGAGCTTGACGCCTTGATAAGTTCATTTCCTGATGATGGCTCACCCCTCACAGTTCTGGGTGACTTTAACCTCCTAATGTCTGCCTTTGACTAATTTCTCTCTGCCTCCTTCTTTCCACTCCTTTCCTCTTTTGACCTCACCCTCTCAACGTTCCCCACTACTCACAAGGCAGGCAATACGCTTGACCTCATCCTTACTAGATGCTGTTCTTCTACTAATCTCACTGCAACTCCCCTCCAAGTCTCCGACCACTACTTTGTATCCTTTTCTCTCTCACTCTCCTCCAACACTACTTACTCTGCCCCTACTCAGATGGTAATGCGCCTTCGCAACCTTCACTCTCTTTCTCCCTCTACTCTCTACTCTTCCATCATATCATCTCTTCCCTCTGCTAAGTTCTTCTCACTCCTGTCTCCTGATTCTGCCTCCTCGACCCTCCTCTCCTCCCTTTCTGCATCTTCTGCATCTTTTGACTCTCTATGTCCCCTATCCTCCCGGGCCAGCTCGGTCCTCCCCTCCTGTTCCGTGGCTAGACAACTCATTGCGAGCTCACAGAACAGGGTCCCGGGCAGCAGAGCGGAAAAACTAAACTCCCTGTGGACCTGTCATCTTTTCACTCTCTCCTCTCTACTTGTTCTTCCTCGGTTTCTGCTGCTAAAGCCACTTTCTACCACTCTAAATTTCAAGCCTCAGCCTCTAATCCTAGGAAGCTCTTTGCCACCTTCTCCTCCCTGCTGAATCCTCCTCCTTCTCCCCCTCCCTCCTCCCTCTCTGTGCATGACTTCGTCAACCATTTTGAAAAGAAGGTTGACGACATCCAATCCTCATTTACAAAACCTATTGACACCATTGGTCCTGCTCACACTGCACTACCCTATGCTTTGACTTCTTTCCCTCTTCTCTCTCCAGATGAAATCATGCGACTTTTGACGGCCGGCCACCCAACAACCTGCCCGCTTGACCATATCCCCTCCTCTCTTCTCCAGACCATTTCCGGAGACCTTCTCCCTTACCTCACCTTGCTCATCAACTCATCCTTGACCGCTGGCTGTGTCCCTTCCGTCTTCAAGAGGGCGAGAGTTGCACCTCTCCTCAAAAAACCTACACTCAATCCCTCCGATGTCAACAACTACAGACCAGTATCCCTTCTTTCTTTTCTCTCCAAAACTGTTGAGTGTGCCGTCTCTAACCAACTCTCCTGCTATCTATCTCTCTATTACCTTCTTTATCTAACCAGTCAGGTTTCAAGACTTGTCATTGAACTGAGACTGCTCTTCTCTGTGTCATGGCGGCTCTCCGTACTGCCAAATCTAACGCTCTCTCCTCTGCTCTTATCATTCTAGACCTACTGTATCTGCTGCCTTTGATACTGTGAACCATCAGATCCTCCTCTCCACCCTCTCCGAGTTAGGCATCTCCAGCGCTGCACACTCTTGGATTGAGTCCTACCTGACAGGTCGCTCCTATCAGGTGGCGTGGCGAGAATCTGTCTCCGCACAACGTGCTCTCACCACTGGTGTCCCCTCTCTATACACCAAGTCACTTGGCTCTGTCATATCCTCACATGGTCTCTCCTAGGATTGCTACGCAGACGACACTCAATTTATTTTCTCCTTTCCCCTTCTGAGAACCAGGTGGCAAATTGCATCACTGCATGCCTGGCAGACATCAATTTGGATGTCGGATCACCACCTCAAGCTGAACCTCTGCAAGACGGAGCTGCTCTTCCTCCCGGGGAAGGACTGCCCGCTCCATGATCTCGCCATCACGGTTAACAACTCCATTGTGTCCTCCCAGAGTGTAAAGAACCTTGGTGTGACCCTGGACAACACCCTGTTAGATAGATAGATAGATAGATAGATAGATAGATAGATAGATAGATAGATAGATAGATAGATAGATAGATAGATAGATAGATAGATAGATAGATAGATAGATAGATAGATAGATAGATAGATAGATAGATAGATAGATAGATAGATAGATAGATAGATAGATACTTTATTGCTCCCCCGGGGGGGAAATTTCATTGTCAAGCAGCTACAACAAAAACACAAGGCAGGTGCAAAATGCCACAACGAAAGTACACAAAAGACAGATACACGGTACATGATACATAGAGCGGCAGTATGAAAAAGTATAGAAATACAAGAAATAAAAGCTATAAAAGGACATTGCATAGTATGAGTGGTTGGCTGAATATGTACACTATACATTGGTGGATGTTGGATGGTTAACTATACTATACAGGTCGATGGCAGAGAAATACTTCAGTAGCTAAAAATGCGTATGATATGAGCGAGGGTAATAATAGTTTACTTAATAGACAGACTGGGTAAATTAACAGGTAAGTGAAAATTTTGCATGGTTAAATTAGTTAAATTAGCTGTACAGTTAGGTATACAGTTATATTTACAGATAAGTGAATACTTGCATGTTTACACAAACTGTACAGGTAAATGACAGGAAGAGATACTTTAATAGCTAAATGTGTGTATGATATCATTTGGGGTAATAATAGTAATTCCCTTAAAATACAGTCCTTAGTGCGCAGGGTTTAATTACAGACAACTGCACTTATTGCACATTCGATATACTAAAAGCAATGAGAAAAGGTGCAACTGGCAGGATACTAATATGCATTCCTGAGTGAATGCCTACGTTCAATAATTACTTACAATATTGCATGTGATATAATATAACAACTGTACATGAGTATGTATATACAGACCTGTATGAATAAATAGGTCCTGAGTGGATGAGTGCTGACGGACCAGAGTTACTCACGGATGGATGCATAATTGTTAAACTAGGTCCTAGCACCCCAACAGTTCCAGATCTATGTTGCCGACGGCACGGCACCCCGGTGAGGCATTATATAGTCTCATAGCCGCCGGCAGGAAGGACCTCCTGTAGCGCTCTCTGGCACACCGTGGTGGGATCAGTCTGTGACTGAAAGTGCTCCTCTGCGTCATAACCATAGTGTGCAGAGGGTGGGTGACGTTGTCCATGATGGCCAGCAGTTTGGCCAGGATCCGTCTCTCCGCCACCTCCTCTAGAGTGTCAAGGCTCATCCCCAGGACAGAGCTAGCCTTCCTGATCAGCTTATTTACCCGAGAAGCATCACCGGCTTTGATGTTTGCTCCCCAGCACACCACTGCAAAAAAGATGGCACTGGCCACCACAGACTGGTAGAAGGTATGCAGTAGTTTACTGCACACGTTGAAGGACCTGAGCCTCCTCAGAAAGTAGAGTCGGCTCTGGCCCTTTTTGTACAGGGCCCCGGTGTTACCAGCCCATTCCAGTCTGTTGTCCATATGGACACCCAGGAACTTGTATGACTCAACCATTTCCACATCCGTCCCCTTTATAGGGACTGCAGTCAGTTGTGCCTTGGTTCTCCTGAAGTCCACCACCATCTCCTTAGTTTTGCTGATGTTGAGCTGAAGGTGGTTCTGCTCACACCACAACACAAAGTCACTGATTGTGCTCCTGTACTCCTCCTCCTGCCCACCCCTGATGCACCCTACAATAGCAGAGTCATCCGAGAACTTCTGTAGGTGGCATGTCTCAGAGTTATATCTGAAGTCTGAGGTGTAGAGGGTGAACAGGAAGGGGGACAGGACCGTACCCTGGGGGGCCCCTGTGTTGCTAACAGCCCGTTCTGACACACAGCTCTGTAGTCGCACAAATTGTGGCCTACCGGTCAGGTAGTCCGTGACCCAGGAGACTAAGGGTGCTTCCACTTTCATCCTCCTCATCTTCTCACCCAGTAGCAGGGGCTGAATGGTATTGAAGGCACTGGAGAAGTCAAAAAACATGACCCTCACAGTGCAACCTGCGTTGTCCAGGTGAGAGTAGGCCCTCTGCAGAAGGTAGATGATTGCATCATCCACCCCGATTTTGCGCTGGTATGCAAACTGCAGGGGGTCCATTGATGAACACACCAGGGGTCTGAGGTGAGCGAGGACTAACCTTTCCAGGGTCTTCATGATGTGGGATGTTAGCGCTACAGGTCTGAAGTCATTCAGGACAGTGGGGTGTGCCTTCTTGGGCACTGGGACGAGGCAGGATGTTTTCCACAGCACAGGGACCCTTTCTAGGCTCAGGCTAAGGTTGAAAAGACGCTGGAGTATTCCACACAGTTGGTCAGCACAGACCCTCAGCACCCTTGGGCTGATGCCATCAGGGCCCGCCGCTTTCCACTGGTGTAGTCTCTCCAGCTCTCTCTTCACTTGGTTGGTGGTGAAAGCCAGCCCAGGTGGGGAGGTGGGGGGAAGGGGGGTGTTGAGGATCAGTCCAGGGGGGGCAGGGGCGGAGGTGGGGTCACTGATTGTCTCAGCAGAGGTGCTGTGAGCAAAGTGGGGGTGGGATAGCCGTGAGGGTGTGTGGTCTGGGGAGCTGGAGGGGAGGTGGACAGGGCCAGTATCGAACCTGTTAAAAAATTGGTTCAGCTCATTGGCTCTGTCCTGGGTCCCCTCCGTCTGCCCACTGTTTGACTTTTTGAAGCCAGTGATATTTCTCATACCCTTCCACACCTCTCTCACCTGGCTCTGCCTCAGCTTGTCCTCCATCTTCTCCTTATACACTCTCTTCCCCTCAGCAATCCGCGATCTATCTATCTAAAGCGGTGACCCGATCCTGCAGGTTCATGCTCTACAACATTTGCAGAGTACGACCCTACCTTACACAGAAAGCGGCACAGGTCCTAATCCAGGCACTTGTCATCTCCCGTCTGGATTACTTTAACTCGCTGTTGGCTGGGCTCCATGCCTGCGCCATTAAACCCCTACAATTTATCCAGAACTCTGTCTGGTGTTCAACCTTCCCAATTTCTCTCATATCACCCCGCTCCTCCGCACACTCCGCTGGCTTCCAGTTGAAGCTTGCATCTACTACAAAACTAGGGTGCTTGCCTACTGAGCTGTGAGGGGAGCGGCACCTCCGTACCTCCAGGCTCTGATCAGACCCTACACCCAAACGAGGACACTACGTTGGCCTGCTAGCCCCCCTACCTCTACGGAAGCACAGTTCGGGCTTATCCCAGTCAAAGCTATTCGCTTCTTTGCTACCAACCCCCCCCCCCCCCCCCTAAAGAAAAAGAAAAAGAAATGTAACAACCATAAATATTATGAGTTACCATTAAAATATAGAATATTGAATATAAATATAAAAATGTACATATATACAGAGAATAAATATAACTGATAAATATTGCACTGGAACAGGGCATAAAACTAAAAGGGATAATTGAGTCAATCATTTCAATAGATTGGGCTATCACCTTGCTTTATTTGGAACCGCCTACTTTTACCGGTAGCTTTGCAACCAGTTACAACTTAACCAGAGTCAGAGAAGACGAGCAGGTGCGTGAAATATAATAGAGACGAACACAAATAAATTACAAAAAGATGGATAAAGTGATTCAGTGAGGATACAAACTAAGAACGTTGACTGTAAAACGGTTACTAAACAACATTTGAGATAATAGTGAACGGATAGAACAGAATTTTCCCTGTTTCATATTGCTAATTGGCGCTAATTGAAGTTTATTTTCCTCATGCCTACTCCATCTTTACCTCGACGAAAGAAGTTAAATCACATAAGTATTATAAAGCTTATTTTCTTTCCTTTCATAGGAAGTTATGAATTGTAAAAATATATGCACTGTAGTAGTTGTACTGTACAAAGGGAAATGTTATGCATGTTATTTTGTGCAGATTGAATTAATGTTAGATACGATTATTTTCTGTAATGCTCATTCTAGTTATGTTTTTACCTATAGCATGATGTAAAACTAAGATAATTGGTTTTGGATATTCATGATATTTTCCCTGCCTGTTTGTTTTTTGGATTTGCTTCCTTAAACCAGATTGATTTTAGATGGCGAGCTTTCCCACCGAAATCTAGAGACTATCCTCGATAAACCCTGTTACACTCAGCGTTGTGGTAGGACGGATTTGAGAAGATTCATTCACAGACATTTACATACACTCAAACATGTTACCTACCTCGTAAGGTCAAACTTACAAGTGGATTTGATTGTAACTTGTGGAATTGTTTTATTGAATGTAATGTGTTTTTATTTGATCTAACTGTAAACTGAAACTTGAATTTGCTAAGCTTATGTAGCTTTAGTGATATAAGGTGCACCCGAGAGTATATAGAGTACTAGTACTAGGTATTGAATTGTATGTTGTGGATTCATCGACTACACACTGTGATACAACATTTTATTAGCTTTTCTACAATCTTACCATATAAAGCCGGCAATATATTTAAAGTATCAAACAGTGTCCATGACTGATTTAACATTCTACTCTGCTCCAGAAGCCTAACCTACAAGCCCATAAGAGATTGTAGTTCTATATACAGATTTATCAAAATAGGTGCTACAAAAACCTTTACTAACACTTGTCTTTTGTCTAAACTATCACCTGACTTATTTCCCTGCTAGCACTGACTTTCCTCACAGCTGCTTGTTTAAAGAAATGTACTTACTGTACTGTGATCGAGATGTGTTTCCCCCACTGGTTATCTTAAGTAGAATGCAACAATTTGTGTCTGCTAAATGACTCAAAAGTAAATGTAATTAATTCACAAGTGCTAGGCTAATATTGTCACCCATCAGAATATTCTTGATTTAATCTTGTCTTTACATATACTAAATAATATATGTGTGAAATTTGTTTTGATTTAGAATGGACCATTATCATGCACCTGTATTGAAACAAGGTCAGCGGGAAAAAATACATGTCATCTATGGTTTATTTTCATGCCAGCCAAGTAGGCTATATGTAAATATAAGCAATGTGCTTAATATTAGGATAGTTGAGAAATAAATATAGTAGGCCTAGCCTATAGAAAGCTGATCCTCCTATTTTTAGTAGAGGCCATCTCGCGCAATTGCATAGCCTATTGAAATGTTGCGCAACATGAGCTCATGGGCTCTCATTAAGTTTTTGATTCGATTTTCGAATACATTTGCATTGATGTCAGAGAGTGATTAGAGAGACAATAGAGTGCTGAGTACCAGGCAGTTAGCAAGTTTGGTAGGCTACTAATGACCATCAGCAGCATCAGAGCTTGGAGAAGCCTAATTACCGTGACTAAATGGTCACATGACTTCTGACCGCCGGTGTGGCGGTAATACGGTTATCGCAACAGCCCCAGCCGTAATACAAAGTTCTAACCTGCAATGCTTTTCTTTCATTATTCATTTTTTTTTATTAATGAGTATGATGGCTCACTGTTCATTGTTGGCATTTTCTGCCTAAGTTTGCCCACTTTGCCAATGAAGTAATCATTAAAATAATTGGCAACATCAAATGGTTTTGTGATTAATAAGTCATCTGATTTGATTATTGTCTTTCTGACAATAATGTCATTTCAAGTACTCAAAAGTTTTTTTCCATCATTCTTTATATTATTGATCGTGGCTTCATAATACAATTTATTTTTATTTTTGTTGTGTTTAGTCACATATTTTCTCAATTTGCAGTAAGTCAGCCAGTCAAATGTGCAGCCAGACTTATTAGCCACTCCTTTTGCCCCATCACTTTCAACCATACAGTTTTTAAATTCCTCATCAATCCATGGAGCCTTAACAGTTGTAACAGTCTATTTCTTAACAGGTGCATGTTTATCAAGAATTGGAAGAAGCAATTTAATAAATTCATCAAGTGCAGCGTCTGGGTGCTCCTTATTAATTACATCTGCCCAACAAATATTTGTCACATCATCCACATAAGAGTCACAGCAAAATATTTTGTATGATTTCTTATACGCTATTTTAGGCCAAGCTTTTGGAACTTTGGCTTTCCTGGATTAAGCCATTATATTGTGATCACTGCATCCAATGGTAACGGACACAGCTTTAGAACAAAGTTCTACAGTTTTAATAAAAATATGATGTGGATGTTCTTGTTCCTGTAGTGTTTGTAAACACCTTGGTAGGTTGATTAATAACCTGAACCAGATTACAGGCACTGGTTACACTGAGAAGCTTCTTCTTGAGGGGACAGCTTGATGAAAACGAGTCAATATTCAGGTCCCCAAGAAAGTAGACCTCTCTGTTTACGTCACATACACTATCAAGCATTTCACACATATTATTTTGATACTGACTGTTAGTACTTGGTGGCCTATAGCAACACCCTAAAAGAAAATACTTTAGATGTGTCACGTGAACCTGCAACCACAGCACTTCAATAACACTTGACATAAGATCTTCCCTAAGCATTACAGGGATATGGCTCTAAATATATACAGCAACACCTCCCCCATAAGCATTCCTGTCTCTTCTATATATGTTATATATCTCCTTGTATTGCTAATGCTTTATCATCAAATGAATTATCTAAGTCTCTTGAAATGGCTAATATTTGAATGTTATCAGATGTTAGCAAGTTATTGATTTCATTAACCTTATTTCTAAGGCTACATATATTACTATTGGCTATTTTCAGCCCTTTCCTGGGTTGCTTATCAGAGATAGACATAATATGGAAAAGAGCAAACAAAGCTAAAATAATATACATTCAGCAGTCCATTAATCAATTGGTGTTTGTGTGTGGGTGTGTGTGCATGGCAGGGTTGAAGCTACAAACCCATATGCTTGGCTCTCTTATCCCTTCCAGGCTTTTGGGAGGAAGGGTGGACAATGAGCCTGTCATAGCGGATGTAAGCAATGTCCCCATGCTCTGGCAGCTTTCATGGCTGGGATAAGTTCTTTCCTCTTCTGTCGCACAGCTTCAGGATAGTCCTCGTTGAGGAAGATGTACGTTCCTCTCAAGTTCTTGGCTCTTTCCAGAACAGTTATCTTGTCCTTGAACCTCAGGAACTTGACCACTATCGGCCCACCCTGTCACCTTAGCCGGTGATGTGTTTTCCAGTCCTGCGGGCGCACTCCACCTCAATCTTCCGGTGGTCCATCTTCAGTTTCTTCAAGATCATTTCCCTCACTTTGTCCTCAGACTCCATCCAGGTCTCATGTGGAGATTCTGCAATTCCGTCCACAACCATGTTGTTCTGCCTTGATTGTCCCTCAAGATAATCAGATTTCTCTGTCATTGTTACCATGGATTCACATACAGAACTAATATCCTCTCTCAAGGACTTACAGATTGCTGTCATCTTGCCATTCTCCTTTTTAAATTAATCGAGCCGACCCTGGGAGATCTGCAAACTGTTCTTCTGGCCCTGGACCTCTCTGGTGAGGTCGTCCATTATTTTATTAGTTGACTCCAGCAGTATTTGGACACAACACTTGAAGCTATTTTCATGTTGTAACTTTGGTCTTTGTGATGGTAGCAATGTAGATTACGCTGTTACTCCTCACAGTTCCAGACAGGGCAGGTCGCATGGAAGATTAGAAATAACAACAATAAACAGCAGGAATCTAAACAGTCACAAGCCTGGGACAATCTGCGGTCCCAGCCACAATGGCTAACCACGTCCCTCAAGAAAACCCTGCTAGCTTGATAGGCAGCTAGCTAGCAGCTAGGCTAGCTGGGCCAATTGTGTGCCACCCTATGGGACTCCCAATCACAGCCGGTTGTGATACAGCCTGGAATCGAACCAGGGTCTGTAGTGACACCTTTAGCACTGAGATGCAGTGCCTTAGACCTATGCGCCACTCGGGAGCCCTATAAGTACATTATATTTCCAGACTGGGTGTTCTGATAGTTTGTAAGTTATGATACATTTTATGAACACCACCAACCTCTAGTGGTGATTTGCTGAATGTGCAATCCTAAAGGAGGAATGTGATTGGTTAATGACCTATAATGTCAATTTTGATGTATAAATGGTTAATATATTCTAAATTAGCAGAACACGCACTCTTGAAATGTAATATAATTGTTGAGTATATTGTTACAAATAATATATTTTAAAATGAACAAAATCGAAAAGGGTACTTTAGAGATTCATATTCATATTTTGTATGTTGAATAAATTAATGTGAAAAATGGTATTTCAGAATCTAGACATACTCCATATTTTAGAGCACACTATACGATGTATATTGATACCAAAATGTTGTCTGTATGGTTCAAGTATCATAGGGTCTTACATGTGGCATGTATAGGTATAAAAACTACCTAAAATTGACACTTTCTAAAAAATAGTTTGTGATACAAATGTAAAAAGCATGTCAAACACCCTTCCTCCCAATGAAGTTTCTATGTGAGAATTGCCAGAACAATCTGACATACCAAAAATGATTTCAGGCTATACAGGTGTGGAATAACCCTATATTGGGTTAAAACAGTGTCTGTTCAATGTAGCAGTAGGCCTATTAGTTTCACTTTAACCTGGGTGTTGTACAGGAGGCCTCCTGGTCCTTTGTTTGACAAAAGCAGTCCGGATGAAGTGTGATAACTAGCAGCATGGACTAGTAGGCTATTTTCAAGGCCAAGTTCCATGGCCAGACACTTCACACTTGTAAGCATCCAGCACAGAGCACTGTCACAATCCGATCACAAAGGGGAGTTGGACATGCAAACCCTGTGGGATTCTGTCACCACTGTGGAAACAAGCAGCTTCTCCAGGTTTGTGGGATTCTGTCACCACTGTGGAAAGAAGCAGCTTCTCCAGGTTTGCTTTGATTTCCTCACGGCTTGAGAGGGCCAAAAAGCTGTTTCAATAGCGTGAAGATTTCGTAATGTTCTTTAGAAAGAGAGCAATGTCTTTTTTAATCAAAATGAGTCAGTTACTTACCCCATCCATTAGAAAGCCAGAACCATGTCTTGAGCAATGGAGTCTGATCCCATAGACTTGCATCATTTGCATGACCACTGAATGTTTTAGTAAATGACCTTCCCCTCAGTCTTCAAATCAAATTTTATTTTTCACATGCGCCGAATACAAAAGGTGTAGACCTTACATTGAGATGCTTACCTACAAGCCCTTAACCAACAATGCTTTAAGACGTTCTAAGAAAAAACTAATAGAAAATAAAAGTAACAAATAATTAAACAGCAGCAGTAAAATAACAATAGTGAGGCTATATAAAGCGGTACCGGTACAGAGTCAATGTGCTGGGGCATCGGTTAGTCGAGGTAATTGAAGTAATATGTAGGTAGAGTTAACGTGACTATGCATAGATAATAAACTGAGAGTAGCAGCAGGGGTCTGATTAGTTGTTCAGGAGTCTTTGATTAGTTGTTCAGGAGTCTTATGGCTTGGGGGTAGAAGCTGTTAAGAAGCCTTTTGGACCTAGACTTGGCGTTCCGGTTCCGCTTGCCATGCAGTAGCAGAGTGAACAGTCTATGACTAGGGTGACTGGAGTCTTTGACAATTTTTAGGGACTTCCTCTGACACCGCCTGGTATAGAGGTCTTGGATGGCAGGAAGCTTTGTCCCAGTGATGTACTGGGCCGTACACACTACCCTCTGTAGTGCCTTGCGGTCGGAGGCTGAGAAGTTGCCATACCAGGCATTGATGCAACCTGTCAGGATGCTCTCGATGGTGCAGCTGTAGAACCTTTTGAGGATCTGAGGACCCATGCCAAATCTTTTCAGTCTCCTGAGGGGGAATAGGGTTTGTCTACTACAGCCCCGTCGACGAGAATGGGGGCGTTCTCGGTCCTCCTTTTCCTATAGTCTACAGTCATCTCCTTTGTCTTGATCACGTGGAGGGAGAGGTTGTTGTCCTGGCACCACACAGCCAGGTCTCTGACCTCCTCCCTATTGGCTGTCTCATCGTTATGATGGTGTTGGAGTCGTGCCTGGCAATGCAGCCATGAGTGAACATGGAGTACAGGAGGGGACTGAGCATGCACCTCTGAGGGGCCCCCTTGTTTAGGATCAGCGTGGCGAATGTGTTCTTACCTACCCTTTCCACCTGGGGGCGGCCCGTCAGGAAGTCCAGGATCCAGTTGCAGAGGGAGGTGTTTAGTCCCAGGGTCCTTAGCTTAGTGATGAACTTTGAGGGCACTATGGTGTTGAAGGCTGAGTTGTAGTCAATGAATAGCATTCTTACATAGGTGTTCATTTTGTCCAGGTGGGAAAGGGCAGTGTTGAGTGCAATAGAGATGGCATCATCTGTGGATCTGTTGGGGCGGTATGCAAATTGGAGTGAGTCTAGGGTTTCTGGCATAATGGTTTTGATGTGAGCCATGACCAGCCTTTCAATGCACTTCATGGCTAGGTTACCTTAGTGTTCTTGAGCACAGGGACTATGGTGATCTGCTTGAAACATGTTGCTATTATTGACTCAGTCAGGGACAGAAAATGTCAGTGAAGACACTTGCCAGTTGGTCAGCGCATACTCGGAGTACATGTCTTGGTAATCCGTCTTGTGAAGGTTGAACTGTTTAAAGGTCTTACTCACTTCGGCTACGGAGAGCGTGATCACACAGTCATCAAAAACAGCTGATGCTCTCATGCATGTTTCAGTGTTACATGCCTCGAAGCGAGCAGTGAAGTAATTTAGCTCGTCTGGTATGCTCGTTTCACTGGGCAGCTCGCGGCTGTGCTTCCCTTTATAGTCTGTAATAGTTTGCAAGCCACATCCGACGAGCGTCAGAGCCCGTGTAGTACGATTCAATCTTAGTCCTGTATTCACGCTTTGCATGTTTGATGGTTCGTCGGAGAGCATAGCAGGTTTTCTTATAAGCTTCCGGGTTGGAGTCCCGCTCATTGAAAGCGGCAGCTCTACCCTTTAGCTCAGAGCGGATGTTGCCTGTAATCCATGGCTTCTGGTTGGGGTATGTACGTACAGTTATTTTGGGGTCGACGTCATCGATGCACTTATTGATGAAGCCAGTGACTGATGTGGTGTACTCCTCAATGCCATCGGAAGAATCCCGGAACATATTCCAGTCTGTGCTAGCAAAACAGTCCTGTAGCTTAGCATCTGCTTCATCTGACCACTTTCTTATTGACCAAGTCACTGGTGCATCCTGCTTTAGGTTTTGCTTGTTAGCAGGAATCAGGAGGATATAATTATGGTCAGATTTGGCAAATGGAGGGAGCTTTGTACGCGTCTCTGTGTGTGGAGTAAAGGTGGTCTAGAGTTTTTCTCACTCTGGTTGCACATTTAACATATATAAATGAGGAAGAATGGATTTGAGTTTCCCTGCATTAAAGTCCCCGGCCACTAGGAGTGCCGCCTCTGGATGAGCATTTCCCTGTTTGCTTATGGCCGTATACTGCTCATTGAGTGCGGTTTTAGTGCCAATCATAGGTTTGTGGTGTTATATAGCTAAGAAAAATATTGATGAAAACTATCTTGGTAAATAGTGTGGTCTACAGCTACCTCAGGCGAGCAAAACCTTGAGACTTCCTTAGATTTCTTGCACCAGCTGTTGTTTACAAATATACATAGACCGCAGCCACTTGTCTTGCCAGAGGCCGCTGTTCTATCCTGCCAAAAAAGCTTAAAACCTGTCAGCTGTATGTTATTCATGTCGTCGTTCAGCCACTACTCTGTGAAACATAAGATATTACCGTTTTTAATGTCCGGTTGGTAGGACATTCGTGATCGTAACTTGTCTAATTTATTTTCCAATGATTGTATGTTGGCTAGTAATACTGATGGTAAAGGCAGATTACCCATTCTCCATCGGTTCATTACAAGGCCTGCGTCCCCAATATCTCTGTCTCTTTCTCCTACGAAACACAGGGATTTCGGCCTTGTCGGGTGTTTGAAGAACATCCTTCCCTTCCAACTCGTTGAAGAAAAACTAAAACAGTCCGAGGTGAGTAATCGCTGTCCTGATATCCAGAAGCTCTTTTCGGTGGCAGAAACATTCTGTACAAAATAAGTTACAAATAACGCGAAAAAACACACATAGTAGCACAATTGGTTAGGAGCCTGTAGAACGGCAGCCATCTCCACCGGTGCCATATCCCTTCTGTTAAGTCTTTGCCCTTTTAAACTGCCATTGCTCAAAAATGATTTGAAATAGACTAGCTAGACAATAAAGCAGTTGGCACTGGTGAATGCTGTCCCCTCAGTCACAAAACAAAATGCTGCTTCAGATTTCAGTGCAAAGAGCTGTTAATGATTCATAATGATTCTCTCAATCAGGAAGTTATGTTTTATCTTGTTGTAAAGTTGCTGTTTTCTCAACCCTCTGGTCCTATTCAGATTGCCCATTTACAAAGTGAAAACAAAAACACAAGCAAGAAAAATATTTGGAGCACAAACGCCCTTACATTTTAATTAATTCAGCCAGTCTTTTTTCTGTTACTTAAAATTACAAATATAATTGTGGTGGACAGTAATTGGCCTGCCCGGGACCGTTGGTTATTGTAGTTCAGTATCACCCCATGCATCATTACCCGACTTTGGAAGAGGTTCAGCTTCTGAACTACAGCGACCATACAAAAACACAAACACACACACACGCAATGGTCTGCTTGCCAGTGCCAGATTATAATCACCATCCAGGCGAATGCTTGCTAGAAAGGATCTAAGTTGTTTTCCAAAAGCCCCATCACCACCACCTCCCTCTCCCATGGGCAGATCAAGACCGTCACTAATCGGTGGCCAAAGCCTGGACTCCATAGACCTCCAGGAGGAAATCAGAGCGGTTTCATGTGCAAGGAAATGCACGCAAACAGGGATGTCAGTATCTAGTAAAGAGCAGGGACATACCTCAGGGCCAATGTGAGAATTACATGAGGATGGGATCCTTCCATATTGATATTAATCAACGGATGACATAATGCGGATATCGCTATACCCCCTCCTCCCCCTAACATCACAACAATAAAACGCATCGCTACTGCTTTTGGCTGGAGGTGTTGTGGGATGGCCTATGCCCTCTTCTCCGCCCCAAAGCTGTCTGGGAAAACAGATCTGTCCTCTGTCCCTTTCTGTGGTGCCTCAATCTATTTTTGTTTGCTGTACTCAGCCTCCTCTGGTAAATTGTCCAGAAGAAGAGCATTGGTCCATCAGCAAATTACCCAGAAAATGCTGTCAGTGCAGGTTGTGACATGGGCTTTTTTTCCACTGGCAGATTGTCGCAGACTACTGTGGTCTAATTAACCTAGCTTCTGTCTAGTGTGCCTATACCACCATCACCCCTCTTACCCCCACACCTCTCCCCTCCCACCCACCCATCTACCATCTCAAACAAAGTACAGGTTCACGGGACTGATGACTGCTGTTATTTTGGTCATTGTTTCTGTTGTGATGGCTTTTGTCAGTCTTGTCATTGTGGCTGTCTAACCTGTATTTTTCCTGTCCTCTGTCCTGGCTGACAGTATCACCCGGACAAGCAGAGCCCAGATGTGACAGTGACTGAGGCATAGGAGAACTTACACAGGTTCATTGAGGTTGACCAGGCTTGGAAGGTCCTGAGCAACCAGGAGACAAAGAGAACATATGATCTGCAGTTACGTGGTAAGTCCTCCTCCTACCATATTTCACAGAGTATTTTAGAGGAGAGCACCCTACAATCCATGAGGACTCCGTTAAGAAACGGTCACTCTCACATAATGTAAATTACATTAACACTAGCATACTGTAGTCTCACCACTCTCTTATTCTCTTCTTACAGAAACTATCTCATTCTTCTCACTTACTTTTGATAGCTCTCCTATAATTCATTTGAACATGAAACATGATTTTATTTCATTACACGTTGGAATTGTATGGCTTTATTTATTCTTACCGGTTTGTTCATGCTCAATTAATCCCATAGCAATTCCACTGTGGACCATCCCTTGCTTAATATTCAGTGATTCACAGTGAAGTATGACATTAGTCACTAAGGCCACATATAACTAGTGGGCCTATGTGGTGTCTGAAAGGTCACACTAAATGAGGCATGAACCAATCCAGTTTGCATAACTTAAAGCCCAATTCCATTTCCAAGATTTCCTTAAAACCTGTGTCCCCAGTAGCACTTTAAAAATCATAAGCAATAAAAGATGGCTTACAAATTATTGTAAATATCGAGCTGAGCTTGTCAGAGTGTAGTTTCGACCATAAAAACAACTGGCCTGTTTTACGAAGTATGTTCCCGTGATCGTTCTCACTTATCCGGACGCATGAGAAGGGCCGAGAGGGGGTTTCGCAAAGACCCACCATACACCCACCCAATAGACTACATGAATAAAACAAGCAAAAGATTGTGTCCGGCTCCAGACAATGGTTGTGTTTGCTGCCATCTCTGTCCCTCACAAAACGCCTCCTTCTGGGAGGAGGAGGAAGAGGAGAGAGGGAGGAAATGTAGGTCAGGCGCATGTCACACACGGCCTAGCGTTACATGAAGTGATAGGCTGCCTACTCCCCCCCCCCCCAGGAAAAAGGTCTCCCTAGCTAGCTCTCCATTAGGGCCTTCAATAAATGTACATCCAGGCCCTGTGTGTGTGTGTGCACCATTAGCAGGGGAGAGCTCCCATCGCCTTTAGGGAGAAGGGGGACGGCTCTGGAAGCCAAAACACACTTCAGCCATAGTATTGACGTGTAGTGAGCATCTGTAGTAGAAAGAAAACCCTGTCTGGTCCTCATAGATGGTATTGACTTTGTTTATGCTGTCATACGATAGCCAAACCCCAAAGATTCCCGCTGCAAAACCCCCTTTTAACAGGTTTTTAAATAATTATTTTTCTACTCATCCCCTGAATAGATGCGGTAAAGAGATCCGGATTATCCCCATTGCCCCGCAGCAAAATTTGCCTACATTTAGGCTATTGTTCATATGTGTATTTCACAATATGTTGAGGTAGAAATCTGAGTATAATGGCTGTATGGATGTCAACCCCAATGTACTGTATGTTCATGTCATCGTCACCAATCACCAATCAACTGCAAACGGCTTTGACTACCACCACCGATTTCTGCATGTTAGTTATGCTACCAGATCATACTAACGGGAGTTAGCATTTAGCAGTCACTTCTTCTAAACCTGAAGAGGGACAACTTCTAAATGTTATGCAGAGATGTATACCAAACAAAAAACATTGATTTAGAAGTGTAACAAACCATACAACCCTATGCAAAAGGACTATATTAACAATTTACACTGAACATTCTACACAAACACATTTACTGGAAGAGCTGTGCAGATGCAAAATTTGGTAACAGAATTTCCATAAAAATCTGTCCACGTTTTCCAAAATACTGAGGTGTCAGCTATGACATGACACATTGACTTCTCTTTTGGTTATTGAAATACAGTAAGTGAAGTCGATTCACACCTGGTAACGGAATTGCGGTAACGGAATTTCCTCATGGGTCCCTGATCTGTATTACAAAGAAATGCATAATTATGCATATAAATATCATTATCTTCATGGTGATGCAAGCATCCTAAATAGGTACACAAATGTATAAACATGCAATATCCTCCTTTGCGGACCGGACAGTCCAAAACTGAGAGGTGCAAGGCAGAAGGCAGAACATTTTCTCCAAAACGAAATATGTGTTGATATTATTTGTCAGGGGTCTTTACTTCAACATTATTGTGTGTTTATGCATTTCTAATACCTTTTAAGACTTTTTCTGGTAGATGTTTTCCAAGATCCCTTTTCCAGGTGAAATCAAAGCTATTTTTTGAGTAAGAAAGAAGTGAAGGTTAGGTATTTTTCTTTTCTCATTATTTTTGAATTGCAGCATGAATACCATGTATCCAACTTTCCTTTTAAATAACACAGAGAATCAGAGTTTCTCTCTTGAATGTGAAAACTGAACCTTCTTTGATCGCTGGTCTGTGAGAGTGTTGATTGTCCCTCATGGCTGTTGGCAGGCTGATTGTTGTAAGCACCCAATAGGGAGGGTGGGGTAGCAGACTAGCAGCACACAGCTTCCATCTGTCTGGCTTCTATAGACCTCTGCAGTGTTCAGTCAGAGCTCCACCAGTAAACATCACCATAGTATTTGATGTTGCCCAGACATTTAGAAGGACTGGCTCATCCTCCACTGTGATCAAGTGGGGCTGTTAATTAAAGCAAACACTTGGTTTCTAAATGAAGTCAGCTCAAAGGCATGTTTCATCCTGATTTTACAGAGGAACTCAGTCCTCCACTTGTTTATTAGAGAGATGGATGGAACTCTAAATGATTGTCTTCTTGAGGAACTGTTGCTAGCTCCTTTTGAACTTCTGCATGACTGGATTGTTTTATCTTAGATTTTCTATTGTGTTATTGACTGTACGTTTGTTTATCCTATGTGTAACTCTGTGTTTTTGTTGTTTTTGTCACACTGCTTTGCTTTATCTTGGCCAGGTCACAGTTGTAAATGAGAACCTACCTGGTTAAATAAAGAACCTACCTGGTTAAAAATCTTCATTCTCATTAGAAATGAAGGGGGGTGATTATTCATTAATTACTATCCCCAAGTCTATTAGATCTGATGATATACAGTATATACCCCATGAAAGTGAGGGAATATTAGATTCTAGTATGACAAAGAAATGGTTAAAACCCGTTGGTTAAAAGTCCTCTGTTCGCTGTTAAATAGTCTATATCATAAACAACGGGCGTTGCAAATCAGCTCGGTGCTGAGACCAGGGTTGCATTTCCCCTGTGTTTAGGCAGACATGTATGGTAATTACTGGGGAAGGTAATTGTGTTGTGTGGCAGAGGGAGATGTCTGTGTGTGTGTGAGCAGGGTGGACGCGTTCTGCTCCGGGTCTCTGACACACTGTGGGGTTGTCTGAGAGCGCTGTGCAGCCAGCCCTGACTAATACTAAATCATCCTTAATGTGCACCACCTCCACCACCCCATTGCCAAACACACAGTGGCCATCTTCCCAGGCTGTTTCAGGGCACCTTGCAGCAGCAGCCCATTGGAGAGGCCTGTGAGAAGCTTGTTTCTATCTCCAACTCCACCTCCCCAACACAGACCATAGACCTCCATGGCCAAGCGTCTTGAGCCAAATGACTAATAGCGCTTTAATGATATTGTTCATGTGACCTGGCAGAGCCTCCTTGAGCTCTCTCAATAGTGACTGGCTGTCATCTTGGCCTTCTGGGCAGGGTGCATCAAGTGACTGAGTCACCCTATCATTGGGACATGGTCCCACTGACTCCCTCAACCCTAGAAAGACTACAGTATTCCAACAAGACAACAATGTTCAGAGTAGTTGATCTGCTTTTGTTTTATTTGCCAAACATTTAGAAGTCTCAGATTGGACTTGGAAATCTATTAGCCCAATAGTGTTAGCTTAACTGTTGAAGCACTGTGACAAAGGTTCCCAGCTAATATAAAGTCTATCATTTGCACCTGACCACTGGCACATTAAGAAACTATGGTCTCACAAGATTGCAATACCTAAGACACATTTTGATGGGTGTATCTGTAATTTGAGCCTCATCCATGAAATGGTAGAGTCTTACTGTACCACTTCTTAAAAACCCCATGGGAACAGCGGGTGAACATTTCTTCACCAAACCTATCAAATGATATCCATACATAGCTGTGAGCTAGGCCACTTAGGCTAGCCTCCTGACTAATTAAAGACCAACATTAAAGAGTAGCATCAAAACGTGCTAATTACCGTTTCCTCACAAAGACTTGTGAAGACACTGTACTGCTGGAGATGGAGGGAAGTGTTAATATCTATTACTTTAGCTGTCTTTCTTCTTTGTTCTTATACTAACAGTAGGCCTATGTTACTGCCAAATGTCTGATTCAGTTCGATGTACAATACAGAGACAATATCCACTACAATTTTATTCGAACCTACATTCGATCCCTCCGATGTCAACAACTACAGACCAGTATCCCTTCTTTCTTTTCTCTCCAAACCTCTTGAGCGTGCCGTCTCTAACCAACTCTCCTGCTATTTCTCTGGATAAGAGTGTCTTCTAAATCGCTAAAATCTCAAATTTAACTCGAGACCTAGCAACAGAATGCTCTGAGATGGAGTCAGACAGCTCTTTTTCTGGTTTCTTATGAAGCCTAGAGACTGAATATGGGACAGTAGCATGGATGTGTGTAACAATGCTTGCCATCTCGACTCCGCCGCCACCAACCATTGGTTGGCGGGCGTCACCTTGTGGACTGGGAGAGATTGACAACCATGTGTCTGAACGTGAAGGGACACTTTTCATCAACCTCACCTGCAGGAGAAAACACTTTTGACACCTGTGCCAAGATTTGCCTAAAGCCTGGCCCACTCTGGGTACCCGGACTCCGGCGATCAGTGACGTACTGTTGTCATAATGAGCCTCACTTGGTTTAGGCGGTAAGATGCGTTCCGGTAACCGTCTGGCACCTAGCGCTGAACCACATACATAAAAAATGTAACCAGCTGGGAATGGACAGACGGCGCTGAAAAATGTACCCCTTCTGTGGTAACAGGCAGGGGCGACTCGTAATTGAGTCTAGCTCCCAGGAATGAAAAGCATTGAGCTGGAGACAAACAGCTTATTTCGGGGGTATAATGTGGACCATAGAGTTTGTGTGTGGGATAATAGCGTGGTTGTGTCCAGCCATGCTCGTTCTCTCGACTCCGCTATCAACAACTAATCGCCTATCCCATCTGGACAAGAGGAATACCTATGAAAGAATGCTGTTCATTGACTATAGCTTAGCATTCAACACCATAGTACCCTCCAAGCTCATCATTAAGCTTGGGTCCCTGGGTCTGAACCCGGCCCTGTGCAACTGGGTCCTGGACTTCCTGACTGACCGCCCCCAGGTTGTGAAGGTAGGAAAGAACACCTCCACTTTGCTGATCCTCAACACATGGGCCCCACAAGGGTGTGTGCTCAGCCCCCTCCTGTACTCCCTGTTCACCCATGACTGCGTGGCGACGCATGCCTCCAAATCAATCGTAAAGTTTGCAGGCGACACAACAGTAGTAGGCCTGATTACCAACAATGACAAGAAAGCCTACAGGGAGGAGGTGAGGGCCCTGGGAGAGTGGTGCCAGGAAAATAACATCTCACTCAATGTCAACAAAACAAAAAAGCTGATTGTGGACTTACAGGAAATAACAGAGGGAGCACGCCCCTATCCACATCGACAGGACCGCAGTGGAGAAGGTGGAAAACTTCAAGTTCCTCAGCGAACACATCACTGACAATCTGAAATAGTCCACCCACACAGACACACGCAACAGCGACTCTTCAACCTCAGGAAATTTGTCTTGGCCCCCTAAAACCCTAACAAACTTTTACAGATGCGCAATTGAGAGCCTCCCGTCAATCTGTATCACCCCTTGTATGGCAACTGCATCGCCCGCAACCGCAGGGCTCTCCAGAGGGTGGTGTGGTCTGCCCATCGCATCACCGGGGGCAAACTACCTGCTCTCCAAGACACCTACAGCACCCGATGTCAAAGATCATCAAGGGCATCAACCACCCAAGCCTCGGCCTGTTCACCCCGCTATCATCCAGAAGGCGAGGTCAGTACAGGTGCATCAAAGCTGGGACCGAGAGATTGAAAAACAGCTTCTATCTCAAGGCCATCAGACTGTTAAATAACCATCACTTACCGACTTCCACCCGGTTACGTAACCCTTAGAGGCTGCTGCTCTATATACATAGACATGGAATCACTGGCCACTTTAATAATGGAACACTAGTCACTTTAGTAATGTTTCCGTACTGCTTTACTCATGTCATATGTATATACTATATTCTATTCTACTGTATTTTAGTCAGTGCCACTCTGACATTGCTCATCCTAATATTTATATATTTCTTAATTCCATTATTTTACTTTTAGATGTGTGAATTGTTTTGAATTGTTAGATACTACTGCACTGTTGGAGCTGGAAACACAAGCATTTCGCTACACCCGCAATAACATCTGCTAAATATGTGTATGTGACCAATACAATTTTATTTGAATTTATTTGATTTATAGAGCCCATAACCTGTATCACTAGACACCTCATAGGGACTAGTGAGCCACAGACAGGAATCATCAATGAATCTCAGTAATGAGCCAACTATGGGGGAGGGGCGCGCCCATCAGTGGCGTGTATTCATGGATGCCAAGTGAAGCCAGGCTTCCCCAAAAAATGTACCAATTTAGTTGTTTCATAATTTTCCTTCAATTCGCAAGAGGCTGAATGTATCTCACAGGAGAAAGCATCTAAGCGAGCGAAATAACTCTCTACGTGAGCTCAACTGTGAATGGTCCTGACGCAACAAAAAAGTATCAAGGGAAGTCAGCTCGTAACGATGGTCATTATGGCCAAACAGTTCTATTTTGTTTCATCAGACCAGAGGACATTTCTCCAAAAAGTACAATCTTTGTCCCCATGTGCAGTCGCAAACCGTAGTCTGGCTTTTTTATGGCGGTTTTGGAGCAGTGGCTTCTTCCTTGCTGAGCGGTATTTCAGGTTATGTCGATATAGGACTTGTTTTACTGTGGATATAGATACTTTTGTACCTGTTTCCTCCAGCATCTTAACAAGGTCCTTTTCTGTTGTTCTGGGATTGATTTGTACTTTTCGCACCAAAGTACTCTCATCTCTAGGAGACAGAACGCGTCTCCTTCCTCAGTGGTATGATAGCTGCATGGTCCCATGGGGTTTATACTTGTGTACTATTGTTTGTACAGATGAACGTGGTACCTTCAGGCGTTTGGAAATTGCTCCTAAGGATGAACAGGACTTGAGGAGGTCTACAATTGTTTTTCTGAGGTCGTGGCTGATTTATTTAGATTTTCCTGTGATGTCGAGCAAAGAGGCACTAAGTTTGAAGGTAGGCCTTGAAATACATCCACAGGTACACTTCCAATTGTCTCAAATGATGTCAATTAGCCTATCAGAAGCCTCTAAAGCCATTACATAATTTTATGGAATTTTCCAAGCTGTTTAAAAGCACGGTCAACTTAGTGTATGTCAACTTCTGACCCACTGAAATTGTGATATAGTGAATTATATGGTGAAATAATCTGTCTGTAAACAATTGTTGGAAGAATTACTTGTGTCATGCACAAAGTAGATCCTAACTGACTTGCCAAAACTATAGTTTGTTAACATGAAATCTGTGGAGTGGTTGAAAAATGAATTTAAATGACTTCAACCTAAGTGTATGTAAGCTTCCGACTTCAGCTGTATATCACAGTCGCAAGGCATATGAATTAACGAGGGGGGGATTGGGGGGGTGTTTGGCTTCCCAAGTCATTTTACCCACGCACCGCTACTGGCTCCCTTGTGGACAGAGACCCAACTTATCACTCTTACCCTGGAGAGATTGATATACCTCTTGAACACCGTGGAATGTGGGTAAACAGAGGATGCAGCATCAAACATGGACAAGCTTCCAACATGCAGTATGTTGTGCTTCCGTGAGACTGTATAGCCTGCATGAAGCCGTCCCCTCTACGGCACAGGGTGCTCTGGAAATGGCTTTCGTAGTACCCCGTTTAGCTAAACGTGGGGGCACTGTTGTCACAGTAATGTTTTTGCGGAGGGCCGCACTGGTCACTCAGACCTGTGCCAAGGCCCCTCGCTCCGGGGGTTACCACAGCCAAGTACTCGGCAGACAAGACACTTGCTCCAACCACCCAATCCATCTCCGCTTCCTGCACCTCGGACTCAGCCGAGGTACCAGCATCCGGGAAAGGAAAGTCGCCATTGGTGATTCCAAACTTCCTCAAAAATGCTACATGTCTTTCCAGGGAGTTTGTACGCAATGTGCTCACGGACTAGTTCAAGCGAGGGTTGCCTGGGCGTACTCCAAGGTGAAACAAACTACACATAGATTGTGAGTGTCTTTCAGAGAAATGCTATAACTGCATGCATGACTGGGGACATGATCTTAACCCCGACCCTGGCTTAGCCTTCGTCGTTTTCTTAGCGACAGAATAACTGATTGTTTGTGATTAGAAAACTTTAAAAAACAAGTACAAACTTCAGCACACAACGTCCAGGGGGAGGGCATGCTCTAACCACTATGGGACAGTTTAGTTGGCGCAACGTAAGGCAGTCTCATTTTCTAATTGTTTGTTTTAGTTGCATGCATCATTCCTGTTCACACCGTGAAGTGCGGAATAATTGAAAGAATGAATCCGAGCCTCACGCTTATCACCTGTGGAAGGCGGAACTTCTAGCAAGGCTTGGATTTCATAGGCCTTGTCAGGCGATTGTAGAGCCTTCAACCGAAGTCGCGAGAGTGCGACTCCCCATAGTATGTTGTACCGAACTATATTTGAGTGGTCCTCAATGAGGTTTTTAAAATCTGTGTTTTGTATTGCCTACTGTCCTGTAGCCCATAAAAATAAAATGCAAATTAATTGTTTAAAAATCATACAATGTGATTTTCTGGATTTTTGTTTTGTTTTGTTTCCGTCTCTCACAGTTGAAGTGTACCTATGATAAAAATTACAGACCTCTACATGCTTTGTAAGTAGGAAAACCTGCAAAATCGGCAGTGTATCAAATACTTGTTCTCCCCACTGTATACACATACATTTAGCCTCTCATATGGACATCTGGTACAACAGAGGAGTAGTGAATGGCATGGGCTCCTAAGGGCTCGGTTAACATGATTTCTAAACATGAGATACTGTAGAAGTGGATGGATATTGCTAATGTACACTGAACAAAAATCTAAACGCAACATGTAAAGTTTTGGTCCCATGTTTCATGAGCTGAACTAAAAGATTCCAGAAATGTTCCATATGCACAAAGAGTTATTTTTCTCAAATTTTGTGCACAAATTTGTTGACATCCCTGTTAGTGGTGATTAAACAGCATGATCATTACACAGAGTATTTCTGTCTGTATTAAAGCCTTTTTTAAGGGAAAAACTCACTCTGATTGGCTGGGCCTGGCTCCCAAGTGGGTGGGCCTATGCCAAATCATGTGAAATCCATAAATTGACTGTATTCCTTATGTGAACTATAACTAAAGCAAAGTGTAGCCCTCTGCTCTTACCTGTTTGACAGTGTCTGTGTTCTCTTTAAGATAGCGAGATGTATACGTATGGCTGTCGCTGTGTAGGGGAATTCTCCATTGGAAGAGGGGGAGGATGAAAAGGCCATTGTGTTCTGTGACACCTGTTCACTCAGCATAGAAGTCAAGAGGACAACTTGACTGACTGTCTCGTTGTTCGCCAGACGCCTCTTTGAATCCTGAAGACCTGGATGATGTCAAGGAGGTTCACTGTTTTCTCTTCATCTACATCCACTGAAAACGTGTCCATATTTTAACCTTGTATTTAAATCAACACCCCATGGGGCTTGTCTAGTGGACAATGCAATGACATTTGATTTTGCTCTGTAACAGACAAGCTCCCCTGTTCTTTTAATATGATGTAATAAAAACATTGTGTAAAATTCAACTAACAGCCAATTTATTGAACTGTCTCATGATGATGCGTATGCGAGTCTCACGTGCGCAATCTTCATATAATGTCTCTGGTAGACCCTAAAGTTCTATTGAGTAGAATAATCTACTGTTTGTTTGCGCCCCCCCACCCCCCCCCCTTGTGAAAAGCAAATGGCTCTGTAACCTCTTAGCTCTTGTTAACTTTGTTTGCATGTAAATAAATGAGTTTTTTTCTCAACTTACAATGCCGTTACAAAGGGCCTCCACACGTCACCGCAGAAGACCCCTCTAGTGAATGACAACCTTTTTTGTCTTATTGTCCCTCATCCCCCAAGTTGGCAGATAGGAGAGGTTACAGCAACGGGATGGGGTCATGTGTTCATTATACTTCAAACAGAGTCATTAGGCTGTTCCCTAAAATCTGTCCTATTTTAGCAGAAACAGCTTGAGCTGGGCGAACCACGCTTTTCATCAACGTCCTGCGGTCTGAACCAGGGCTAGACCTGCCAGTGGGCCAGCAATGGACCGAACCCTAATTGACTGTGGCATCAATTAGGAATAATCTCATCACTTTTAGAGAGTGGGCTTGTCAAAGCTCTAATGAAGTTCTATCTGTCCCCCCTACATAGTGCAGACAAGATCAACAATACATTATGGTGCCTTGATGGACATTAAGATCCCGGAGGCGATTTGTGTGGACGTCACTTTTAACCTGGTGTGAACTTAGGTCACAGTTTGGAGATTCACTTGATTATATGGAAAATGTGTATGTTCAGTATTGATTAAATTACTTTCAATATTAGTTGGAATGAACAATCGATATGATGGCATTTTGAGCTTTGTTTTGTTGTGATTTTCAAATGTGATAGATTCCAAGGAGTCTAAGAAATTTTGCTAGAAAGGATCAAAACCTAAAGGTACAGTTGAAGTCGGAAGTTTACATACACCTTAGCCAAATACATTTAAACTCAGTTTTTCACAATTCCTCACATTTAATCCTAGTAAACATACCCTGTCTTAGTTCAGTTAGGATCACCACTTTATTTTAAGAATGTGAAATGTCAGAATAATAGTAGAGAGAATTATTTATTTCAGCTTTTATTTCTTTCATCACATTCCCAGTGGGTCAGAAGTTTACATACACTCAATTAGTATTTGGTAGCATTGCCTTTAAATTGTTTAACTTGGGAAAAATGTTTTGGGTAGCCTTCCACAAGCTTCCCACATTAAGTTGGGTGAATTTTGGCCCATTCCTCCTGACAGAACTATTGTAACTCCTCCTTGCTCGCACATGCTTTTTCAGTTCTGCCCACAAATTTTCTATCGGATTGAGGTCAGGGCTTTGTGATGGCCACTCCAATATCTTGACTTTGTTGTCCTTAAGCCATTTTGCCACAATTTTGGATGTATGCTTGGGGTCATTGTCCATTTGGAAGACCAATTTGCGACCAAGCTTTAACTTCCTGACTGATGTCTTGAGATGTTTCTTGAATATATCCACATAATTTTCCTTCCTCATGATGCCATCTATTTTGTGAAGTGCACCAGTCCCTCCTGCAGAAAAGCACACCCACAACATGATGCTGCCACCCCTGTGATTCACGGTTGGGATGGTGTTCTTCGGCTTGCAAGCCTCCCCCTTTTTCCTCCAAACATAACGATGGTCATTATGGCCAAACAGTTCTATTTTTGTTTCATCAGACCAGAGGACATTTCTCCAAAAAGTACGATCTTTGTCCCCATGTGCAGTTGCAAACCGTAGTCTGGCTTTTTTATGGCGGTTTTGGAGCAGTGGCTTCTTCCTTCCTGAGCGGCCTTTCAGGTTATGTCGATATAGGACTCGTTTTACTGTGGATATAGATACTTTTGTACCGGTTTCCTCCAGCATCTTCACAAGGTCCTTTGCTGTAGTTCTGGGATTGATTTGCACTTTCGCACCAAAGTACGTTCCTTTCTAGGAGACAGAACGCATCCCTTCCTGAACGGTATGATGGCTGCGTGGTCCCCATGGTGTTTATACTTACGTACTATTGTTTGTACAGATGAACATGTTAACTTCAGGCGTTTGGGAATTGCTCCCAAGGATGACCAGACTTTTTTTTCTAGGGTCTTGCCTGATTTCTTTTGATTTTCCCGTGATGTCGAGCAAAGATGCAAGTTTGAAGGTAGGCCTTGAAATTCATCCACAGGTACACCTCCAATTGACTCAAATTATGTCAATTAGCCTATCAGAAGCTTCTAAAGCCATGACATAATTTTCTGGAATTTTCCAAGCTGTTTAAAGGCACAGTCAACTTAGTGTATGTAAACTTTTGACCCACTGGAATTGTGATATAGTGAATTATAAGTGAAATAATCTGTCTGTAAACAATTGTTGGAGGAATTACTTATGTCATGCACAAAGTAGATGTCCTAACCGACTTGCCAAAACTATCTGTGGTGTGGTTGAAAAATGAGTTTTAATGACTTCAACCTAAGTGTATGTAAACTCCCGGCTTCAACTGTACTTCTACTAAATGTGTACTTTAGGAAACAAACCCTCTAACAATAAAGTGGGCCTATAAAATATGATAACATGTTTTTCCTCCTAAGAAAAAGTCTTGACAAAAGCAAGAACGAGTCTTTTCCAACTCTCTCCGCCAATTGTTGTCATGATATTGGAGGTAAAGGGAGTCCTGTAGCGCTGTGGCTTTCTGTGTGAATGGCAGCCGTAACCTGAACCCCCTGTCAAGTGTGAACTGAGCGGAGGAGAGAGTTTCACAGATCTCCTTCCAAGTTCACAGGTATCTTTGAAAAGAGTGCCTGAAAGAGAGGCTCAAACTCAAAGGGGAGGGATTTTCTTCCCTCGTTTTTCCTCTGGAACTCTGACTTAATCTCAGACGAACAAAGGAAGGACCCCCCCCCCCCCCCCCCCCTCCCCATCTAATTCATATCCCAACACACAGATCTGTAGAAGTAGTGCTTCCCTGTTTGAGCTAGGCCTGAAAATGGAATTGGCTCTCCCAGAGACTTGCTGTTAGCTGGACAAAAGGTGGGCTTCATAGTGAACTGCAGGTGCTACTTTGTTTGAAAATCACATGCAGTATGTAAGATTGATATTAGAAACCGCTTATCCCCTGGCACAAATAAATTATGAATAACTTTCTTAAGTACCCATGGTTGTTGGACCACTGTTAGAGAAGTAGTCATAACTAGCAGATCATCTGAATGGCAAGTCAATTGTTTGTCAATAGGTTAACTCCCTCCTTTCAGTTGGAAGTTAAAGTCTTGTGTTGTGCTATCTAATACCTCCTCAACATGGCATAATGCAGACAAGGCTACCAAGGCCTTTGCAAACAGCATTACCTCAGAGAGAACAACCCTAATAAATGCTCTGCTTGTTATTTGGAGTTTGTCTGGAGCGTCGTGTCAACACTGAGGCTTGTTTGATGGTGAGATAGACTGTGAGAGTGACGGGCTGTCAGTACCTCAACCTACCATGCTCGCCCCCATGTTTGCCATAGAGATCAGTGGGCATCCCTCTTTACACAGAGCCCCTCTTAAAGCAAAGAGTAAACAGAGGCCTTCCACAATGTGACATTGGCCCCATGCTTTATCCTAGCAGCCAGGAGGGGACAGACAGAGAATGCAGGCCAAAGCCAATACAGAGATGTATGAAACCCACCGTTGGAATCATTGAGTTTGCTTCAGGTTAGAGGAACAATACTAATGCAGAATTTCTTTCAGAAATACATTTTAATGACTAGTCAGAATCGCTAAGGTTACGTTGGTACCTGGTTTGGGGTGTTAAGATATTTATTTTTAATTACCAGAATAGGATTTTATCAGTAACGCCAGTCAGTATTGTGACAGCTACGGTATAGCAGTTTGAGACAGTCTCTTTGTTTATGTCTGCGACGGTTTCAGAGCCAGAGGTTTACTGCCCATCCCATCAGCCTGTCTACTCAGCTGGAACTAATACTAACAGCCCTCAATGCAATTGCAGACGGGTTTGTGTGTCTGTGTGTGTTTTGAAAGAGAAAGTGGAAGGGATAGCCTAATGAGAATAGGGTTCAAACATTACTGGTCTAGTTGAATAAGAGATTTCCAAAATAAAGGACGTATTGCAGTGTTGGTTGCTTTCTGGCGTAGGCAGTCTGATACAGTTTTTTTTATATTGTATTAGTCTCCAGCCACAGCCGCTGTGAGTAGAGACTAATATTGTATTATTATGAAATTATAATATGGACTGAACAACAAAATCTTCCATAATTTGGAGGTCAGGGGTTTTTAATAAAAGCAATTTACTCAACCATTGTGGGAGTACTAGGGAGTCCTGTAGGGTGGCAGGTAGCCTAGTGGTCAGAAGGTTGGGCCAGTAACCGAAAAGTTGCTGGATCGAATTTCCGAGCCGACATGGTGAAAACCTGTCAATGTGTACTTGAGCAAGGCACTAATTTGCTCCAGGGGCACCGTACTACTATGGCTGTCCCTGTATGTAGGCTGTCTTTGTAAATACAATTTTTTTCTCAACTGACTTGCCTAGTTAAATAAAGGTAAAAAATATATATATTTTTAGAAATACTGTTGAGGTTAGGAATACCTAGTTGAACTCCCCTATCTACGCTGAGGCAGAGTGAGCAACAGCCATATTGGTTAGAGAAGCCAACTAACCCTTGGGTTTTGCCTGCTACATGTCAGGACCTGCACATGAACATAACTGCAGCTTGTTAGTGACACAGCAGCCCCCACCCATGGCATCACCAGCTGATCACTATTCTCTTTAGAAATGCTCATTATACACTAACTAACCTTATACCTCAGTCTTACCACCCTAAAATCAGGAAGCCCAGTAGGCACACACAAAAGGACTTACCTCATCTTTTCAGGGGAATCCTCATACTGGTAGATCTACTGACTACTTCCCAATGTGTAGGCTATATTACAACCCATTCCCATAACACACTGTAACCTCTCCCCCCAGTTTGGGTAGGAGGATGACGCCGCATCAGCTTGTCTTTGTGGCAGGGTATTGAGTTCTGGAGTTTTCTCCACATTGCTCCTGTTGATGGCATTAACCAAAGCAAGCAGAGCGGAAACTACCGGGAGCTTTATGAATGGCATCCTACAGATGGGAACGGATTAGGCCTCGCTCTCATCCAGTTACAGCGCCAGGTGGCTTTTTTCTCCAGCAAAGGTGTTACACTTAATCCCATTACGTCGCTGCTAAATCTCACAGACATCAAAATTATCACCCACCCTCTCTCTCGCTCTCTCCCTGCCCTCCTGCCCCTCCCGCGCAACCTCCCCCTCCTGCTCACTTTCCATCCATTCTCTTTCCGAGTGACTGGAGGTGGCTTCACCTGAAAGGAGTCAAAATCTGCAGGCAGCTGCTGTTTTTAGCCGGCGCGCCGACTCGCTGCGAATGCCAATCTTGATCCAATTTCAGCGCGCTGGTGGCCCCTTATTCCCCTGTCCAATAACGTGTCTGCTGGAAAAATCCCACTGCTACAAATCAAGTCTATAATCCTAGCAAGGGACCTCATGTTAATCTCGTCTTCCAAGCCCATGCTGCAGGATTCCCCTTCTCTCTCTCTCTCTCTCTCTCTCTCTCTCTCTTTCTCTCTCTCTCTCTCTCTCTCTCTCTCTCTCCCGTTCTCTCTCTTTCAGTGTATTGCTGCTTGGCCTCTGGGGAAAGTTCTTAAGTCCCATGTCTCCTCAGAAGAATAGATCAGCGATCACAAAACATGACCTCCCAAAACCTTGATATCGCAATATTGCGACCCTTGGGGCATTAGACATAGGTGAGGATTAGAACTTTGCATAATAAGATTATACGCTGACTGGATGATATCAAGGGAGGATCCATATGAGGCCGGCTGGCTCACTGTCACCTGCTCTAGGCTGAGGGATACGTGTCACAGAGGGGGGCAGCCGAGGAGCTTCTGGAAATCAAATGGGATTGGGTTCTGAATTAGCTGGCCATTCCCAGCCACTGGTGTCCCACACTCACACGGTCAGACTCCATCCTCTACAGCTACATGTGTGGGGATAGGTTGGCTTACATTTACAGTCCAGTTACTCATATGTAGGCTTCTGCCCACAACCAAAGGTCGACGTCAAGTCAGCTTCACAATAACCCACTTGAATTAGGTTTATCGATGAACGCTTTAGGAAGGCCTGAATAAAGCAAAATAGATGTGATTAAACAGTTGATCACGTTTATCGTTTAGTTATGTCTTTAGAATGTGGCATCCAGTGTATTTGCCACTGTTGTATTATCTATAAATATGTACAAAATTAATGCTTTATTGCATAAATCAGTAAGTTCCACTACCTCAAGTAAACCCACTATGAGCTGAACCTTTCTCCTCTGTGTACCGGTTTCTTTCTCCCTCACAGAAAGTTTTGTGACTGTGCTTCCTGCTCCACCCTAGGGTGACCACAGGGTGTGGGAAACGGGCTCGTCCATCCCCTTGCTGAGCAGATCAATAAGCATTGGACACAATATCGATCCGCCATCCCCCCAAATGACCAACGGAGTGAGCATTGTCCTGCAGCCCAGGGTATTCTACCACTGGTGGACACACAGGACAAGGTAAACACTCTGAGGCAAGGTGTGCAAATGGAACTGAGATCAGTTTGAGTCCAAATGTATGACATAATATAGTTGACTTTGGGTAAAATAGTTGACTTTGCTCCTTTTTTTACTGAACTATTAGACTAAGCATTCTAAAGGTGGTGTGTGGTCTAGTGTTAACAGGATACTATTTTGATTATGTTTGGGTATTTGTGTGTCAAGAATCATCAGCCCATGTGTTTGATGTTCCCCAGGCTGAGATTGAAAGAACTAGACTAGAACACAAAATCATTAAGTTGACCATAATTGCTGATCTTTATCGCTGTTTAAATAACACCGGCCTACGATCACGATGACTATCTCAGAGTAGAGATGCCCGTCTTCAGCCTTTCTGTAGGATCGCCCTTGTTCCCCTGATGTCTGAGGCGGTGATAGATAGTGATCAGGGGTAATCAGGCTGTTAGACCCACAAAAGCCAGATGTAAAGAGCTGACTGACATGCTAGAGAGGGAGAGGGCCAGGGCCAGAGAGAGCGAGGCAGGCAGGCTGCCTGCCTGCTAAAAGCTGGGGCGACATGCTCCCATTACAGTTCTAAATTAGTCAAACATGAGAGGAGAGGGTCCGGGCTAAGCAGCTGAGAGGAGGCAAAGCGGATTACAGGAACCCCCGGACCCCTCTCGCATATTAAATATGATAATGAAGCAGAGCAGAGGGATCGCAGATGGAAGTCTGGAGACTTCCATCAGACAGGAAGAACTTGGGTAGCAACAGGAGGAACATCTGGCATAAATTACGTTGAGTATTGACGTGGTGTTGAGACCATTTGTTGTTTATTTGTTGTTTAGAACAATCTTGTACAAACATTATGTTGGACATATTCAGAACTGTTCACCAATTTGTGTGAGACGTATTATCTTGGTCCATAACTCATTTGTGTCAGACATATTATCTTGGGCTAAATAGTTTTAGAAAATTATTGACTTTGAACGATTAATTCATGGATTGACTGATTAACTGAGCATGTTGTAGCTAATTGTAGCTAATCACTTATTTGTGAATTCCTGTATGATCTCCCCCTGGGGTAGTACAAGGTGTTACTCCCCCTTGGCCACAGCTCTGTGTGTGTCGAGGCTGGGATTAGATATTCCCAAACTGTAGGCAGGTTGGTCTAATCATGTGATGTGGATTTAAGGTGAGGCCCAGGCTTCCTGTGGTGTTCACACCACTTAGTGTATGAAAGGCTGTCAGGGAAGGAAAGCAGACACCTGACTTAAGTCCCCTCAGTGAAGTGTACACTACACAGTTCACCTGACGGTTAGCCCAACCTTTTTCCCTTTGGATCTGAGAGGTTTAAGGAAGGACATATTGTTCTTAGCTATTGTTTGATTGATATTTAAGTGGACAGGAACTTGCTAAAAAAAAATGTTTTGTTTTAACAATGCAGTAGCTTAGAAAGTTATTTTGTAATTCGAAAACTTAACTTATGATGATGAGATATCTGTCATTAGGTGCCAGAGTACAGGACTGACAGATGTTTTAAAGAGAATGTGAGCTAATTATTTCCCATTGATGCTATGGAATCTAAACCTGTGGGTGTCGAGAATGAGGATGCAGACCCAATATCACTAAAGTCTCTGGCCTCTGGGACTCTTTTGTAAAGCCCAACCAAGAGTTTATTCCCCAATGCAAAGGATGTGAGAGCAAAATGAGCAAATCCTTTTTCCTGAGAAAGGAGCCAGGCCACAACGGTTGAGATGACTGATCTGTGGTGGAGAATGTCATCTTTACCCCCCCCGAGAGGAGTGGCCACCCCTAAAACAATCCCGGGACGGCTAATGGCTCCTGCAGATTTCATTTGTTAGACACCATAGAAAGCCCACCACAATAGGCTCCATCTTGAGAAGGCCCATCTGGGGGCCTTTTAGATCCTTTGAACAGCACAAAGGGTCGCTGACCTAGAAACCCATCAATAAAAGACAATCCCTCCGAAGACAAATTGAAGAGCAGGGGAATCTCGTGTCTTTCTGCCTAGAGCTCTCCTCGGTTGTGTGGGTGACACAGACATTCTGAGAGTGCTTGACTGTCCCACCCATCACTCAAACCTCTCAATCCAGCATGGAATATCATTGTATGTACTGTCACTGATTGATAGTCAGTGGCATGCCCATTTGATATGTGTGTGACCCCACTTCCACTGTACGGGATGTGATGAGATGCTATGTCACTGTGTTTAGTTCCCCAGGAAATGAGGGCCAGATGACCTAACTGACACCCCTGTTCTGTCACAAGATTGTCGTGACAGCCCCGTTTGAGACATCATTCTCTCACCTCTGATGCACCTCTGGGGCTTATGCAGTATGGTGCTGAAACATGTTCACGTTCATCCTCACCTTTATCTCTCTGGGCTTGCGGTTACAAGCAGCAAGTCCCTCACACACAACCATTTATGCGATCAACACAAACTGTAGGACAGGGGTCTCAAACTCAAGGCCCGCGGACATGAGATGCTTTTTTGTGGCCCCAAACTGATTGCTTTGGAATGCCTTGTTGTGCACATGGAACTGAAAAGGGTTCTATGGGGACATAAACAACTTGTTGTACAGGTAAAACTGAACCATTGTCATGAAGCCAAGTGCCAAACAAGCCGATTCAACCGGTTTGTCTTCTTTTAGACCAATTCAAGTAACATGAGCACAGTGTTAAGTGCTTTATTATTTACCATCCATAATGTATATCAAACTAAATGTGCGTATTAGTCATTAGAAAACAGTGTCATTGCAGTGTCTAATTAAGCAATAAGGCCCGGGGGGGTGTGGTATATGGCCAATATACCATGGCTAAGGGTATACGTGCAACACGGAGTGTTGGCATCTTGTGTGGCCTTCACGGACAATATATCCCTTAGCCGTGGTATATTGTCCATATACCACAAACCCCCGAGGTGTCTTATTGCTATTATAAACTGGTTACCAACGTAATTGGAGCAGTAAAAATACACATTTTGTCATACCGTGGTATACAGTCTGATACAACACGGCTGTCAGCCAATCAGCATTCAGGGCTGGAACCACCCAGTTCATATCTGTCTATAAGATGTTCTGTCGTTGTATGATGTGATGTTGACCCCTGAAGGGCTTAGATTGATAATCAAATAATAGGCTCCCGAGGTATTTCCCTAACAGCAGAGATGAACTGCATATAAACGGCAGTTGTATGTGTCTTTTGAACATACATTGTAATCTATGGTTCAATCAGGGCTCTTAATGACCTTTTCTCTTTTTTTGGTCAGTAATCAGTAAAGGTCATCGGTGATCGCCCGCCATGTCTGTGACAATGCGAGCTGGTAACAGATGTATATTTTTGGACCATTACTGTCCCTCTCGCCCTGTTTTCCCCTGTTGGATGAGTCCTATATGAGCCATATGACACACAGAGTTGCCTCTCCCATGTGGTGAGAGAGACAATCTAACAGACTGTAATTACCCCTCTGCTATGAGACTGATGGAGACGAGCCCCATCACCATCAACTACCTTAGATATCATATTTTACTACCCACCAATTTATCCATCATGGCTGAAAGCATTCAGGGTCTCTATTGTTGTCAGAGATGAGATGACGGATAGCAGACGGTGGGATTTCAATCTTAAGAAATTACACCGTTTTGGGAGAAAGACACGTGTTCAAAGTGATAGAAGAGAGCATGCATGTTGGTGGCACATACACTCCCCTCCATATTTATTTGGACAGTGAAAATAAAATGTTTAATTTGGCTCGATACTCCAGCATTTTGGATATGAGATCAAATGTTTTATGAGGCGACAGTGCAGAATGTCACCATTTATTTGAGGGTATTTTCATACTGTTTTACCGTTTAGAAATTAATGCACTTCACGTATCGAGTCCCTCCATTTGAAGGTGTCATAAGTATTTGGACATATTCACTTATAGTGTAGTACATTTAATCAAATTTTAGTATTGGGTCCTATATTCCTAGCATGCAATGGCTACACCAAGCTTGTGACAAGCTTGGATGCATTTGGTTGTGTTTCGGATTATGTTGTGCCCAATAGACATGAATGCTAAATAATGTATTGTATCATTTTAGAGTCAATGTTATTGTAAATAACATTATAATATGTTTCTGAACACATCTACGTTAATAACACATCCATGTTATTGGTAATGGCGAGAGGTTAGCATGTTACTGTAATGTTGAGAGGTTAGCATGTTATTGGTAATGGTGAGAGGTTAGCATGTTATTGTAATGGTGAGAGGTTAGCATGTTACTGTAATGGTAAGAGGTTAGCATGTTATTGGTAATGGTGAGAGGTTAGCATGTTATTGGTAATGGTGAGAGGTTAGCATGTTATTGTTAATGGTGAGAGGTTAGCATGTTATTGGTAATGGTGAGAGGTTAGCATTTTATTGGTAATGGTGAGAGGTTAGCATGTTTTCACAGCATTATTTTCTTTTCTCACTCCAAGTACCTTCAAATGGGGGGATTAGATACATAAAGAGCATTCATTTCCAAACGGTAAAACAGATGTATGAAAACACCCTCAAAAGGCGGCATTCTGTACTGTCGCCTCATATAAAACATTTGATCTCAAATCCACAATGCTGGAGTATAGAGCCTAAAATATTGTTTTAGCTTCACTGTCCAAATAAATACGTAGGGGAGAGTATATCTTCACCTATACGACTGGCACGATGCAACACAGAGTTGTTTGTTAAGGCTCCAAAGAATGTATAGAATACTTATATATACTGTTTTAAGACTGCATGGCATATTGCAGATATTTTGACATTATATTTGGCATTCGGACGTTAGGGTCTACAGGACATTATTGAAAATATTTGCTCTCTTTTATTAGTCTATTACTACCACAATTTTTCTTACATCACAACATGATGTTATTTATCCAACCCCTTGCTCCAGACATGTTGACCTCTCTGTTCTCAGATACCTAATTGGTACTGCACTTGTGACTGTGGCGAAGCATTGAAACATAACTGCTTGTTATAGCTATTTGTCTAATTCCAACTTTAACTAGCCGTAGTTATACTCTACCACTTACCCAGAGGAATAACCTTGTTAGTCCCATAAACGGTCTCACGTAAACACCCTGGGCCTTTTACTGACACAGTGAATCAGTCAGGCTGACCTGAGGGTTCTAAAGCTCATTAATAGTGCTCTGTGATGTGGCTTCCTTTTAATGACACCCCAGAGTATAGAGTGGAGTGAGGGGGTCACACTGTGTCCGTGTTTGCCAGGACGCGGGAACAGGGTGGTGGAAGCTGGTGCACATCAGCAGACAGATGGAGGGTCATTGTGGATGGTTTGATTGATAGTGGGTGGGGTCAAAGCTTAACCTCCTGGTTCCTATATTAAGGATGGGGTAGGGCAAGTCTGGCACTGTTTGTGTGCGAGAGGTGATGTGGTATAGATGTGTATGTTTCTTTCCTTGATATGCATTTTCAAATAAGTATGTTATATTTTGTTTCATATGATAGACTCTGAAGAGTGTGAAGTTGTGTGAGTGCATGTGTCCTTGAGTGTGTGTGCGTGCAGCATTTTGGTGTAGCCTAGTAGTGTGTAATAAGAGAGAAAGGGATTTGTCAGTGTGCAGGTTGCTCAGTCCAGTGAGATGAGCAGGCCTGTTTCACCCAAGCAGATCGCTCAAGACTGACTTCGAAATTGGACCACTATCCATGTCCTAAGGACGTCATGAAAATGTCTTCAAAACCAGCCACTAGGGCTAACAGTGAGTGCTATTACCATCAAGTAGGCTTGGGTTTTGCTAGAGCATTGGTACAGGGGTGGTGGATGGGCATAATCCCATGATTTATTTTTAATCCCATGACTCTGGATCAGAAGGTTGTGTGTTTGATCCCAGTGGTGGACACTTTTTTTGTTTTAACCCTATCCCAAACCTTAACCCTTAACCTTCTAAATTTGACGTTTGGAGCAACTTCGGTATGTTACATTTGGATAAACGTGGATAAACATCTAATTCTGCAGTGACACTCAGAGCTTCTTGGTCTCACCTGGAGGTCACATTAAACCTGACCACTGTGAAGAGTGTGATCTCCTAGGGGAGCCTCTATCAGCAGGACAGCATTGGGGGTGAGGGAAGAGGTAACAGGTAAGGCCCCCTACACACACACCCACACACATGCGTGCACACACACACACACACACACACACACACACACACACACACACACACACACACACACACACACACACACACACACACACACACACACACACACACACTCAGAGACAGCAAACTGCAACAATGTCCAGCTCTGGGATTTAGATGAGCATTTAAACAGGAATTACCTTAATGACGGGTGACAGGGCACCGGTGGCCTTCGCTGCTGATTGGCCCTGGCTCCTAGCTGGACTAATGAGGGGGAGCTGGTGTCAGGAAATGTGGCTGCACTAATTTAAGGTGTTATTTGCGAGACAATAGCTTGTTTTTGTTATTGTTATTGCATTAGAAAGGTGACGCTCCTGGGGACTTTGAAGCATCTCACATCTCTCGCTCTCTTTCTCTCACTCTCTCTCTCACTCTCTCTCACACTCTCTCTCTCTATCTCGCTGTTGCTCATCTTTTTCTCTATATCTGTGAAGGCCACACAAGATGCCTACGTGCTGCTCAGGTTTCCCCCTAATTCATGTTCACTGAGTGTCAAAATGTCTGTTGTTTTAATCAAGAGCCCCTATTTCCTGAACAAATGCAAAGCAGCAAATCAGCAGTTCTCTGTGCTATGGTGTCCTTAACTGCAGCGGGTTCCCTCAGAATTCTGTTAGTTTTACTGCCGCCGTAGATCAGCCGGGCTGATACCAGATGATTGATACGAAATTATGTCTGAATGAGGACGCGGCTAAAGTTGTTAGTGTGTTTATTTCATATTAAGATAAATGGAGTGTTGCTTCATAAGCCGCTCCCAGTCAAACACATTGAAAGCTCTGTACACACATTCATTCACGTGCTCGCTGAATTACCCATAATGACCCAGACACAAAGCGTTGCAGGCAATTGACTTTGCAATCAACACTGGAGCACTGAGTAATCCCTTTCTGTTGCTCCTCTAAGAGTCATATTTTTGTGTGAAATGTTTGCAGTTGGTGAAGGTGTGGTGTGGTGTAATTGTGTGTGGAGGGGGGGTTAGTGACATGTAGTGAGGAGCACAGAGGGGGAGAGGTCCACTGCACTGAGGACTGACAGCATGGCAGTCCCCAGTAATGGGCCACTTTCTAAAACAATTACGTATGCTTGAAGGTCCTGGCTCTGTTTTGCTACTTAATCTCACTTCACTGACCACAATTGGACAGGCATATGAGCAAGCACTATAACTCATTGTTGCATGACATGCCTTTTTATGTTTCTTGGTTTCCATACGGTTTTCTGAATGTAAAAAAAAAACTTCTGAATGGAGCTAATAAAATTGTTTATCCATGTGCTGGAGGGTGTGTGGAGAGCACTTGTGATTTGTCCCAAACCACTGCACCCTTTGTGGTTGCTCTAGTGGGTGTGATAGTCAGAGACAAAGCTTATTTAACTTGTTGCATTTATTTATTTCACTGCACAATCTGTTCACTTAGTTGTCATTACAACTTGTTCAAAGAACAATGGATACGGCTCTTGTGTCAAAAGTCAATAACTGAGTCTATTCGATTACGTAGGGGCCTGACAACTTCAGCAGAATGATAAAGTACCATTATAGCTGGACCAGTTCCATAAATGAATTACCCACCTATGTAACCAGGCGGTTAAGGCTTTCTAAATAAAATTAAAAGGTGCCGTTTTCCTTTCAATAAGTCATTGGTCTACTTGAGGCAATATATAAACTGTCACAGCATGAAATCAATTTTCTGCCTTGGTTCATTTCAAACCGTAGGTTTCTAGCACATTAGTATCGCAATTAGAGGCCTGGGCTATCGGAGTCTAGTCTCTCTGAGAGAGCCGTCTCTGCTGCTGACACTTTCATTCCTCCTTTCTTCTCCCCTCGACCGTCCCTCTAAGAAGGTGACAGGCGCGCAGCCTAATCGCCGCTGATAATAAATTTATCAACTCTTAAACTCCTGAGAGCTGAATGGGCTTCACCCCGGCCATTGAGCGCGGGCAGATTACTCACGCTTAGTTGGCTCTAGGTAGGCTTTTGCAAGCTTCCCCACCAGGCCTGGGAATCGGCTGTATTGAGGCCCATTCACAGTCCCCTGACACAGAGCATGCTTTTATTGCACACTGTTTTATTATGAGGGAATCCCAGCCGCCCACCCCGGCTTGTCCCAGCTATACTCTTTCTTCTGCTCTAAGAAAGGTTATCCCTACCTTAATCCATATTGCTATGTGGATTGGAGGGAGGGGTGCACTGCCCACCCCTCAGGATTCCCTCAGAGCCCCTCTGGGACCCCTCTCTCCCTGTTTTTTCCTGCTTTTCCTTCTTTACAAAGTGCCAATAGGCCTTGCAGAGGATTTGCATCTGAAATGGGCAACCCGGAGCTCCCCTCAATGAAGACATCAGATCAAAGTTCAGCCAGTCAAGGCCCTGCTAAAACGTTAAGGAGGCCGGCCGAACACAAAGGGAAAAGATGAGCGGTGACTAAAACACATTGGGATCCCTTATCCAGATTAAGAGTGGATTATTGCATCCACAATAGACCAGTTTTATTTGAAATCTTAGATAGAATTTTTTTTTTTTTTTTTTCAGGCGTACTGAAATGCCCATACTCTTATGGGCACGATGCTTGATTTCGCAATCTAATGTTCGTGTGACAATATATTGAAGACTAATTCATAACTGATTATGTATTTTTGTTTTTTTGGGGGCATGTAGTATAATATGTATACTATATCGAAATAGTACTGCGTTATCTAATTATGTTGTGAGAAAGTGTGTTTATGTGACAAAGACTATATCCATGCCTCAAACCTACAGAGCATACAGCCTACCACTCACCTTTAGAGGATGGTTATGAAGTAGTATCTGTATAAGGGGAGGGGGAACACAAAGTATACGAACAAGGTTGTATTTGTATCCCATGTTTCTCTATATTTGCTTTATTCCTTAGGCACTATTTACCTAAATCATAATAACTCATATAATATAGCTATACAAGCTATATTCTTATATGCGCATCTTTCTGGAGCGGTTCAGCTAAATTACACAGAGACCCACACTTATCTGACAGTGCGAGCACTGACAGAGAGGCCCCTCATCAGCCAGACAAAATGACAGCTCATTGACTAGAAATGAATCCTTTAGCTGTTGTCTCAAACACATGGCAAATACCCCATGTTGATTCCTTGACTATTAAATTGGGTTATTTTATGATATGGTGTAATTGGTATAAATTGCTCTCCAGGTCATTTGGACCCTGTTGTTTAAATGGGTCCCTTTTTTCCTGACAATGGAGGCAGCAGCGCCGTGCCGAGCAGTACTGTACCCTGACGGCTCTCCATCTATAATCTTAATTAGCTCACACGTTTGCTCTCATGGATTTTCACATAGCCTAGCTAGCTTGTGTCATTATCTATAGGAAATACGCTCAGTGGGAAGGCCATGATACAATATATTACTCACAAAGGCAACTGTGTGAAATGTGTGCTTTTCTCCCCCAGAACACAGAGACCGGAGAAAGAAGGCAGAGCACTTTTCTCCCATTTAATTCAGGGCCACAAAGTGATGTTTAGCACAGCAGGCTCAGTGGGCACCATTGTTTGTTTGTCAAAAGTTAAAAATGCTTTTCCTTGAAGGGGTCCTCCAGTGTATGTTTGAAGTGATAAGGCCGAGTGTGATTCTAAAGGTGTATTTGTGTCACAGAATGGAGTGTTAAAATTCACTGTAATTGATGGCTTTCATACACACTAGCTGGGCGTCACAATGAAAACATGGCCTGCAATTGAACTTACGCTGGAAACATCTGGTTAAAATCAGAGAAAGGCGCTCCTCATTTGTCAAAACTAAACCCAGAGGGAAATGTTCACTTTCTGTGGCTATCTATTTGGGTGGAATATGACAGATGTTTTGAATCTGGTGGCTTGAATAGGGTTAGCTGAGATTCAATCTTTACCTGCAGCATAAGCTGAGCCCATATGTTGATGGATATATTTGACATTCAAATATACTACCTGTCAATAGAGTTGAGTATCTGCTCCAGATAAACTACAGACGTCTGATGTGGATGTTACTCATGATAAGGGTGTTGGGATAAGGTCTCTGCTTCGGACATTATTGACAATTTATAATTTACATGTAGTGTTACTGAATAATAAATAAAGTTTCTGTGGTTTGAAAACATAGGATATGAACAAAATAGAATTCTGCTGAGACTTTGATAGCGTGTATGTGTGAGTGCACCTGAATCGGTGTGTGAGCGCATGTGTGCATGTTAGTGTGTGTGTGCGGCGTGCTTGTCCTCGTGTGTGTGTGTGTGTGTGTGTGTGTGTGTGTGTGTGTGTGTGTGTGTGTGTGTGTGTGTGTGTGTGTGTGTGTGTGTGTGTGTGTGTGTGTGTGTGTGTGTGTGTGTGTGTGTGTGTGTGTGGAAGTGGAAGTGGAAAGGGAAGGTGGGTGCTGTTCAGGTGTTGAGTGGCCCTCATTAATGGCATGTTCATTATGTGTGATTTAGCACTGAAACGCGGCGGCTGTGTCATCTCTTTACATCATTAAACCATTCATTCTCCAGAAGGTAAGTGAGGCCGGCGTAATGAAGCTATCAAAGTCTCAGCAGAATTCCCCCTTTATTAAGCACTGGTGCTGAGCACGGTGAGAGAGAGAGTCGTCCCAGATGATGTTTCAGGCCATTAAATTGATTTGTTAAAATTGAGTTATCAATACCTATGATCCTTGTCAGGATAACACTACGGGCAGTTTAGGGGCCACCTTTACGGTAGCAATGCCAATATTATCCCAATGTGGCCACTTTCTCAAACATACATTATGTACAGTATGGCATATATAGTATGTTTTTTTATTTAGCTGCACTGCTCCAATGCATGATTTAGTTAAGTAATGAACAATTACCAATATGGGTTTTCTAACTCTGCAAGAGCCCTCTAAATCAGTGCGACAGGGGCCAAATCTTTCCTCCATTTAGCAGAAGTGAGAGCATCGTATTCCTCAAAAACCTCATATATTACTTCAGTAAACTGCTTGGATAATGTTTTTCAGAGAGGCCTTCTAAGTAAGCCCATTGTTGTAATAGTGTTGTAATAAAGGGTGCGAGGGTGCTCTGAGGGTCCTCACCTCTTCACCACCACCAACAGACTTCCACCTCCACTGTTATCTATTTACTAATGTTGTTTTCCCCAGACCAAGGGGAGCCTGCCATGCCTGGGCCACCAGGGCCTGCCTGCCTGCCATCAACAACAGTTAACAAACTGTTTCCAGGCAGTGCACAGGTAAACAACAAGAGCCAAGACAGAGCGCCTGTAATATGTTCTCTCTCATTAGCGTCCCCTTCCCTTTCCCAGAGACTACTGTCACCCCTACAACTCCCCGTACACAAGCAGCGAGTCTGTTTCTCTAATAGTGTCTTATTAGGTTCTGTATCTTCCTACATGTTTTCCTAGGTTTGTTTTGTTGTCGACTGGTATTTCCAGGGAAGATACATACTGTAAATGGCCTTTATTGTGAACTTTGTATGTGACTATATCGGGATATAAAGAAGTGATGAGGTATAATCTTTATTTAGAATGTACCTTAGATACCTTGTTTAAAGCACCATGTCCTTTATAGTGCAGGTTTGGACTGTTGTGATGTTCTGTTTTTGCTCTGTTATTGGGTTGGTGGTAACTAGATGGAAGGGAATGAAGACCAACCCTGACATGTGTAAAGTGGACTTTTGGTTGAGGACAACGTGTTAAACCTGACAGACAACTCAACTTGTCAGATTTGCGGAAGAATTTGCAATCTTGTTATGTCATATTGTCGCATCATGACTTGATCCTTTCCAATGCTAGGAATGTGCTCAGACTTTCTTCCCACGAAGAGCAACACTGACCAGTCCTACCATAACATGAATCACTTTTCTCCATCTTTCATCTTTATAATGGAATGTTGATGGCTCCAAGTTTGAATCTACTAGACATGTTCTTATCAAATATGATGAAAGTATAAGACATGGGAAGTTTTCTAAAGTAAACTCTCTCTAAAAAATGTATTGAATGTCAGTTGTGAAGGTTAGGGCTAACAACATTAACATGACTTTCAACAGGTCCTCTTCCATGGCCTGTAATAGTGAAATAACAGCCAACTCTCTGCTGCTTGTGGAGTTTTTTGCACTTTGACCCATTTCAGTGGCTCTGGATTCAGACATGGTGGGGATGTTTGGAGTGGGTTTAGAACAGAGTAGTGTCCTCTGCAGGGAGTACTGTACTGTAGATCCCTCTGGACGAAGAGTAAATTGGTCCTTGACAGGCCCCCCCCCCCCTCTTCCTCTCCCTTTTCCCCAGGGGTTGTCATAGAAACAGGCATGTCATAACAGTTCCCTACACTGTCACCAGGCCAAGAAAGATGTTGGTGTCTCATTTTGGAGCATTTGTATTTATTATGGATCCCCACTAGCAGCTACTCTTCCTGGGGTAAGGCAGTTTATACAATTTTCAAAACATTACAATACATTCACAGATTTTAACACACTGTGTGCCCTCAGGCACCTACTCCACCACTACCACATATCTACAATACAAAATCCATGTGTATGTGTGTGTAGTGCGTATGTAATCGTGTGTGCCTATGTTTGTGTTGCTTCACAGTCCCCCGCTGTTCCATAAGGTGCATTTTTATCTGTTTTTTAAATCAAATTTTACTTAATGTGGAATAGAGTTCCATGTAGTATTGGCTTTATGTAGTACTGTGCACCTCCCATAGTCTGTTCTGGACTTGGGGACTGTGAAGAGACCTCTTGTGGCATTACACTAACACGTGCGCACAAACTGAGACTTTACACCTTTAGCAACTTAACCAGTAAAGAACAAAAATTAGCAGGAGAAGGTTATTATGATAAGATTTGTTGGACATGCTAACTGTCAGCTCCATCTGTCCAAGCTGTGAACAGAGACCATAGACCTGTCAGACATCGACATTAAAAGGTGACACTATTTCACCTCTGTATTATATAGGTGACGCTTTGTCTACCAGTCTTAATACTGGGCTTTAGACAAGTTGTAATGGTTTGGCCATGCACTACCATGCAGAGAGGATGGGTCCAATGTGTGGAGTATTGATCTCCCCTCAGGCCTGAGTCAATAGTGGAACCCAGCAGAACGTTTCGGCCCAGGACATCCAGAGGAGAGGGGCCTGCCTGCCAGCCAGCCCGTCCCCTTTTGTCTTCCCTCCCTCCCTCCGCTGATTTTTTCATCTTCCTCAGTGCTCTCATCAAGAGCCCTCAGCCGCCGCACACACTTGATGTGCCAAAAATGTGAGACTTGCTTTTGTAAGTGATCAGACATTTTGAAAGGGAGTCTAGACAGTTTTTTACACTGTCATCATGGCATTGTCTTCTGGCTCCTTGACTGAACAATTGTTCCACGTTTTGTTTTTATTCAAGTGTGCCAAAAAAAACAAAAAAAACATGCCCGACTGTCATTCTGAAGTGGAAACTTCAAATAAGTGGCATTGTTAAACAACAAGCGTAACATTGTTGATAAGACACTGATGATTTATTTTGAACCAGATGTACTTGGGCATCTGAAAAATATGAATATAAGAACAGGAAAACAATTCTTTGTTTATTCTAATGTTATATGTTGTATAATGTTGCATGCAAATGGCAAATGCCCAAGGATAGAGAAGGTCAGGGGCGAGAAAGTACTAGTTCAGAATCCTTCCTATCTTACTGTGTCTATCAAGCTTCAGACACTTTCTCTCGACCTGGCTTCAAAATACCAGTACATTTCAGAAAGAGTTGTAATAAATATGTTCTAATAAAGTTGTGATAAAATAAGTTATTTATAAGGAAGGGAAGAGGGGAAAGAGGGTGGGGGGGTGAGGAACGGTGGAGGAGGTAAAGAAGAAGCCGAGGAAATTGGAGAGTGGTGGCGCCCGGCAGTGGTCTGTGGTCCTCTTTTACCAAGACTCCTGCTGTGCTGTTGTTTAAGAGCCCAATCCCTCCCTCTTTCCCTCACTCTCTCCCCAATCCTTCCATCCTCCCTCCTCCCCCAAACCCCGCTGTCGTCGTGAGCCAGTGGGAAAACCCTCCATGTTAATAGTTAATTGGAGAGGATAGAGGGATGAAAAGATGAGTGCAAGGCCCTGTGGGTGGACAATGTCATGTGATTAAACACTTCTCTCTGGTTACCTTTAGATTATAGTTGTGAAGGAAATAGATGGACTTTCCTGGTATTATACAGTTTATCTTTGGGAAGATTAAATACTTCTAATCACTGAAAGAGGGGCTCAATACATTAACATTGGTTTTATATGCAGTGAAAACTAAATTTTGTGTGTGCATGTGCGTGTCTGTGACTATATGTCGGTATGTATTACCTATAGGCTATTATTAATGAAAAGTCACTTAGTATAAAACTTATTTGGCTCACCTCATGAAAACTAATTACTCTCCGTTCAATACATTACTTTCCATTTTTCATTTGATATATTTAAATATTAATCTCCTACATTATTAATGCATTGGTGACTCCACTAGCAACCACTGTGAGTGGAGAAACTCACGGAAAGGACAATGTGGCAAATTTGTGATGGGCATATAGTTTCTTACTGACAACACTCTCCCACTGAATAAAATACAGCCTGATGTAGGAAACAATGTAGTAATTATATTTACTACAGGGACCTTTCCCATTACCATCACACGTTTTCTGCCATTCTGTTTACCGTTTACATGCTATAGTGTGCCCAAACATTTCATTGAGTGTGAAAGTGAGTGTGTGTGTATTGAGTGTGTATGCTCACTTGTGTGCATGCTTATTTGTGTTTGAACACAATGTAAGTGTACATTTAGTATGTCTTGTGTTTGTTTAAGTGTCTTGAGTGTGGGTCTTCCTTGGGCCTGGGCTGTGGTCAGAGTGTGGATGGAGAGGGAGTCATCTGGTAAGGCATATGGAGGTCTTGGCTGCTGGTGCAGACAGACTGTGGACAGCCCTGTGTCCAAAGTTGGGCACAACTGTTCTATAGGCAGAAGGCAGGGAACCCCTATACTCACCCCTCTCAGACAGGCCAGGAGGACCCACCCACTCCTAACAGATGCCCAGTTAGTCTCCAAAGATCTGTCCATCTGTCTAATTAGCAAAATCTTTACGTTTATTGGAGGTGAGGTGGATAGGAGTATATCTTTTTTTTTTAAGTCATTGATGAATCCATTGAGATTATGCATAATGCCAACATTAAAAAAATGAAAATATTGTGCCTGAACGGAATAAATAAGCTTCTAAAATTGCAGTTAAGTGTTGTCCAATTCTATATTTAAATCCCAAACATGAATTAACGAAACTGTGTTAATTAAACTTGTGTTGCGTGTGTTCAATTAGTTTCCCTTAAATAGGTCTTTCAATGAACACAGATAATGAAAAGTGAAACTTTAAAAACTCTTTGGCGCAAATGTAGCTCTCCACATGAATGTTTGATCAGCAGCAGCACTAAATGCTGAAAGCTTCTCACAGTGCTGCTAATGCCACAATTTACCTCAAAGTTTAATAATAACTCGCTCATGAAGCCCTACACACTCACTGCTGCTGATGGGCCCCCCTCTGCAAGGCCCTGAGAGAGCAGAGCAGGGGAACAGCCAACCAAATGGCAGGCCAGCCGCGGCGTCCTGGGCTGGGGCCTTCTGGAAGGGTGGGGGCGGGGTTGGCTAAAGGGGCGGGGTGGGGGCCTGGGCCAGAGCAGCAGCCAGGTTTCACACAGGAACAGTGGGGAAAAGAAGCTCCCTCGTCCTGCTCTGGGAGAGGCTGGGCACTAGCCAACATCCCAGCGTCAAAAGTCTGCTTACTTACTCCAACAGAAGGCACTCCTATTTAGAGGGGGTAAAGAAGTAGTCTACTAAGCCAAACACCAGAAGTGACATTGTTTTTTTTTTAGGTAACTGACAATTGGACCTCTGGTGTCAGGGATTGTTTCACATACGTAGTTACTGGAGTTTGATTTACCTGCTGTTAGTATGATGTCTACTTTCAACACTAGTTTATTCTCTATGATTATGTTAATTTGTCTTCAAGGTTATGTTGATCACCACAACAACAACAAAATGTTTCTACTTTCCTTCAACATTTCTATCATTCATAAACTAGAGAAACATTTCCATCTCTGCTGTGTATGTGTGTTAGTGAGCTTTAGTACGAGAGTCCAGATGCACAGGTGGAATGGGCATTTAATTTCATGCCTCCCGGGTACAAATTACCCAAAATACCCAAACTGCAATTGACCCAAATCTTGACAGTAGCGGTGTTCACGTTTTAAACTAGGACAAAAACATTTTGGCATGAAAATTGCATTAGGCCAGGGCAACAAACACTGAAAGGGGGGCATGTGAAATATTGAAGAGGAGTTGAATTATTCAGGTCATCCGGTCATGTGTTACAAAGTGGATTTTTGGGGGGAGGAGCAGAAGCAGAAGCAAAAGCAGGTGAGAGGATGGGCCAGCAGGGGGAGCGCTCCCCTACCACCCTCCGTGGTCTGATCCGTGCACCTGGCCCCCTGGCCCTGTGGCCCCTGGCCCACCTGCCTAGGGTAGGCCGTCTCCCATCTGGACCAGAATTGGCTTGGCTGCTGCCCCTTTCATGTCATTTCCACTGCAGGACAGGTCTAGGGAAGGCCCACTGCAGTTCATGACTGTGGGAGGCTGTCCTCACCACCACCACCAGTGAGACGGGTGGCTTTTAGGTAGACTGTGAGTGTTCTCCATCCATCTTAATGTCTCACACCTAAACCACTTCAAATGAATAGCAAAAGATTCGCCTGAACTCTCCTCTGTCCTCTCCCTGAGCCACACATACAGTAGCATCCCCCCCTTTCTCCCCTGCCAGAATGCCCCAGACCTAAAGAAAGATTGGGACTGGACTGCCACCCAGACACCAGCGTGAGCTACTTGAGTGTGAATTGTGTGATTTCCAGACTTTTAATTGCACCTAGCGATTTGCCAAAGTGCGCTAGAGCACAGATGAAACTATTATTAGTTGGATACCTTGATCTAATGAAACAGACCATGTGGATATCTTTTCCCCCCAATTATTCTCCCACCCAAAGCCTTGTTAGTATAATAATAATAATGTCCTGGCTGTTCCCTGTAGGACAGTTGATCTACAGCTACGTCCTGCTTTATTGAGTGTCTACCTGTCAGTATTTCTCTGGGCAGATCTATTACAGCAGAGTGTGTAACCAGGTTGAGTGATCCAGTCACCACTACTGAATCATTCAGATCACCAGGGAGACAAGTGCTGTGCTGTGGCGCACTCCAATACAAATACATGACACAAGAACAGAAATCTACACACAACACACAATTTAAATGTATTTATTCACAATTTCTGTATTATTATCGACATGTTTTATTTATTTCATATTTACCATCAGTGATCGGAACATGGAATAGAAGTAACCTCCAAAAAATAAGCTTTGATTGCTGTTTCAGTTCCGGATCTGTATTTTTCAGTAGACCCCCTAATCCTACACCCTGTCCCCCTGTCCCCCCCCCCCAAAACCCAAGCCTTTCTCAAGTGAATGGGAGCCGCTCTCGCACACAAAAAAGTGCATTAGGGCTAAGAGGGAAACATGACAACTGTTGTCAAGACAGATTAGTGTGACACGACTCAATCAGACGTTGGCCTCAGCAGACCGGCTCCAGGGAATTTAGATGGCGCACGAGCCCAGCACTCACTCATCCTCCCCCACCAACAGCCCCAACTCCACTCCACAGTAATGTCAGCCGATCAATATTTCTATGATATTGATGTCCCACGGATCAATATTGTAAAAATAAATACAATATTGCGCAAAATAATTGAATGGTAGTTGGGCAAGTGACCAGGGGAGTGAGGGATTCACAGGGTGTGTGAGTGAGTGTGTGTGTGTGAGCGCGCGTGTGTGTGTGCGTGAGTACAGCTTTCTCTCCCTCTCCATAAAGGTCAATTTATGAAGGCAGGATATTTTTAGAAGAGTCAAGTTTTTTCTGTCACCCTTTGCAATGTTCCTCTTTCCAGCAGAAAGGCCCATGCAGGCAGGTTGTGTGAGAGAAGTCTGCTGTGGAAGGCTGGCCCGCATCCCACTGTTTGTTTACTACTGCTGGGATCATTTTGTCATTCATGAGGACACTAAATGCTTGTCTAAGGCAAATGTGATTGTCTAAAACAGCATGAGGAATTCTATAGAACAAACTTTATTCTGTTTGTTCTATAGTCACATATGGATTTTATTTCAGTTTTTACCTTGCCTTCACAAATATGAATTCAATACTTTTTCTACAACATAATTTAAATTGTAAGCACTGTTGCATAGTCTCTCCATCATAACATTATTTGTGTATCATATTTATCGTTTAGGTCATTCTATATAAGAACATTACTACTCATACTAAATCAAACTACACAATGCATGTGAACGTTTTATTTCCAAACAGTGCTGATTCAGAACCCTTCTTGATTTAGCATGATAATATTGTCGACCGTGGTCTTGTGAACTCGTCTCTGTTTCCTTTGTGTGTCAGCAGCAGTTGTAGAGGGCTGTATGAAACATGCCAGCCTCCCTGTCAGATGATATCAGGCTGAGGGGACTCAGCCGATGCACAGGGCTGCTAGGACACAGGGTAACGTTACGTGGTGCGGTCCGAACAGGATCTCTCATACCCCCCTCCCCTCTCTGCTCGCCCCTCTCGCCGCATTCATCTCACACCAACTGCTGTTTTTGCTTTTCTAAATCGTTCTTCTTTTTGTCGGATAGAAATGGAAGTAGGAGACTGAGACTCTGGCCGTTCCCCCATCTCCTGCATAGGTTGGCCTGCTTTCCCCCTTCTCTCGGCTCTCCGCATGGTTCGCTCCGTTTGCGCTGTGTTTTGGTAGCTGCCCACTGGTGCAGTTAATAAATTAAAGAGGGCTGAGGCGTGCCCTGGGCAAGGTGCAAGGTGATAGCCAGATCTGCTTACTGTAAATAGTGCGTGTGTGTGCGAGGGAGGGAGGGGAAACACCAAAATACTGTGGGGTTGTGACAAGCTAGCAAAGCAACCATCTTTTAAGATCCAACCACTGAACACAATTAGTTTTCTTCCTCTCCAGCAAGAATTGTTGTTTATCTTGTTCTGCTTCATTACTTGAGCATAATCACAACAGTTTGCTTCATTGCTTCAAGTGTTGAACTTGCTGGGCACAAAAGAAGAAGGGGGGAGGGATGTGGCTTAGGGGTGTGCTGGGGGATTTTCTCAAATCGCCGAGTCCCCCCTCAAGTCAAGTTTACCCTTCTAGGCTTGTTCTCTCACTCGTCCCTAATTTTCTTTGGTTTCCGCGACACCTGCTACACGTGAGACAGACACCTCCACTGACTGACCTGGTGTGGGCGTTTCTACCACTGACGATCCTGCTTTTAAAATAAACATAAAGCTGACGTCCATCGAGGAAGGCTATCTGTTTGTGCAGCGAACCTTGGACATCAAAACAAACAACTGTCAAATGTATTAATTCACCCACTCCAAATTGATACTCCCTTTATGAGGAAATATCTCAATCTACATTTTAAGAATTTCCATTGCGCTCTGTTGATATTTGTTAGTAATTCATAATTATTTGAATATGCGCGCCATGTTGAATAGGTTTTTTAAAGTGCTTATAAAGTGCTTATGATTTTGTGATATGATTGATGTGTGATATTTGTATGAAAAAATAAATATTAAATGCTTTATTATGGAAAAATCTGTATTCAAATATTGTAACACAATGTTTATATTGAATGTCAGAGACAATAAATGAGGAAAAATGGAAGCATTTGTTCACACTCCAACAGTGTTTAGTTTGTGGAGACAGTGGAGGAGAACTTCTTTGGTTATAGTTAATCCATGAGGTGCTCTTTGATCAAGCGATGAAATACTATAGAACAAAAACAACTTGATGCTGGATAGTAAATAACGCTGGATAATCTTTTGTGCAACCAAACTTCCAGAAGTAATCAAGTCACTCTCATGTAGTGGAAAACTTAATATAGCCTTTATTGTTTACGACTTATGCATAGCAAGAATAAAAAACACACTAACACCTTCATCGGGGGGACAAAGAGTAATGGTGTACAGTATATCGCAACTCTCATAGGAAGTGACTCAATTCATTACCATCTGTAATTGATCAAGTAAAAAAACTTTTTAAAAAAACACCAATTATTTGAATATGCATGCCATCTAGAACAGGTTTTTACAATGGTAGCATAAAGTGTATATGATTGTGTAATATTTATTTATATCAGGAATCAATTATCAATTTAAAAAAATATAATTAAATGATTTATTATTGAAAAAGCAGTATTACAATGTTTTAAAACAGTGTTTATATTGAATGTCGGAGACCATAAATGAGAAGAAATGGAAGCACAACATATTTTCCCACTTGTTTCCACTGCACTAGTTTGTGTTCTAATATGCACTAAAGTCTATTTCGCAACAGTGAAAGGGAGAATCCCTGAGCCTTATCTCCTTGGTTCTCACCCTATGAAGTAAGCTGTTTTTGTGGACGCACATTGCTATTGTATTTACCCCACATAGGTAAGCCTTCTTTTATTATAGCATTAAAGTCTTAAAAAAGGTACTTAAGCTCTTGTGGGTGGTCATTAATAATTAAAAGAGATGTGCCTACTTTGGAGCATCTTTTGGAATGGCAGCTCTCTCAATCTCCCGCTCTCTCACTCTCTTTTTCTTTCACTCTCTCCATCTCTCACCAGTCGCCGGTTAAATGCCGAGCTCTGGCCAGCCATGTGGAACAAAAGTGTGTGAGGACAGTGGAGGGTCTTTGGTGACGCGATAGTTATCTGTCCCAGTCAATGCAGAGAGGTAAGATAATAGAAGGCATGAAACAAGTGGGCAGCGCTGACAAGCCCATTTTCATTTGATCCCTCTATGAGAGTAAGGGCTTTAAGCCAGGCCATTTGACATAAGAATACCCACCGCTGAATTAGCATAGTCCCCCCCCCCACACACACCCCTTTTCACGTGCTTGCTGCTCAATTGGGTTGGCACTGCTTTGGTGTTTGGGACTTCACCCTCAAGTGACCACTATGCCCCCTCTGTGACCTGCTGGCCTCTTTAGCCGGCCACTTGATTAAGCAACTTAAGTGTCCTCTTCTCCCCGTCCCCTCCCCTCCGTGTCTCCCCTAGCGACTGCCCTTTAAAGGAGTCACCTTGCTTGGTCCTTTGTAGCTCAGTTGGAAGAGCATGGCGCTTGTTACGCCAGGGTAGTGGGTTTGATTCCCAGGACCACCCATATGTAAAATGTATGCAGCATGACTGTAAGTTGCTTTGGATAAAACTGTCTGTTTAATGGAGTATGTTATTTATGTATATTGCTTCTCCTCCTCTCCTCCATATATCAACATGCACTCCATACACTGACAAATTAAGTCACCCTCCACAAATGGTCATTAGAGGTTAAGGGTCATTATTAGCCATTATGACCTCCTTATATATAGACGTTGTAAATGGTTGGTCAGGAAGACCCATTGTTTCATGTTGGGTCGTTCTGTAAAGAGGAGCTGAGGTACTCAGCCAAACCCTTGGAGCCATAACCATCAGCCCTTAACAGCCACTTAATGACAGATTTATGAGCCCTTCAAAAATCCAGGTGGAGGTTTGCGATGGGCTTTAGTTGCTTATACAGTGGGGTTCTATGAGTTCTGGACCACATTGCAATTCTTTGTGCTCATTGTCGGTTAGGGCAGCTTAGCTTCCCATGTTCAAATTACTATTTTTGCCACCTGTAAATGTAAAAGTGGGGGCTTTTATATTTATTTTCTCTGTGCTTTCGCTGTGTAGTTACAGGACGAGCCAGTTCACTTTAGGTTACTAGTGTTTGTTCAGGGGATTGAATGAGTGTGCATTTGTACCCTCGTCTTGCATAGATGTTGTGTGTTTGTATGCCAGACATAATCAAAACGGTGTCAACCATTACATTATCACAGAGTTGTTTTGGGATTAAATAGAGGTAATGTCCTAATACCATTCTATGATTCAGTGGAATATCTCCACCACTCCTCACAGCGCTCCAAAAACGGTCCCCTTCTGAAGAAAAAAAAAAAACGGTCTGATCCCATTTCTTCTCAACTTAAGCATATTAATGAATGAGAGATAAAAAAGCACCATTTGACAAAAATTCTTGTCTTGAATCTGCAGCAAAGGGGTGTAATCCTCAATGGGGCCAATTAGCGCGGCCCTGGGTTAGCTGTCCAGAGACAGGCGGGCTGATTAGACCTGACACCAGTCTAGTTCCCACTACTGCCATGCCAGGTATGATGGGCCCGCTTCAAAGGCCCAGAGGCATCAGCAGGGCAAGAATTGGAGGCCAACTTTGGCCCGGCTGCTAATCTCTCGGCTAAAACCACAGCGTTCCTCGCACAAAACCAGCTTACCGCCATACAATCATGTGGTATTAAGGTTTGGGTTGAGTCATGCCAATTCTCTTTGATTTTCTGATTGTTGACCAAAAGGATGGCTAGATGGCCAGACGTATGCTGAAAAAAAAAACATCACTGATAAAGTGTAAGCTGGTGAATAATTCAAAATATTTCAGATGTTTTTTTTTGGGGGGGGTGGGGTTGGTCACAATCTCACACTTCCTGTAAACTGGGATTTATTTTGTAATGAAAGTACCCCATCATAACATGTAGGTGTGTGTGTGTGTGTGTGTGTGTGCGTGTAACACTGTTACTGAGTTTTATCAGATCTGTGATTAGCTAATGCAGTTTATTGATATATGAATATCCAGTCAGAATGGTGACATTGTCTCTCTCTCGACTCTCTCTTTGATGGGGCCTGTCTGGTTTTTAATTGATCTAGCTGGTTTATCTCAGGTCCTGTTGGGTTAGGCTTGGACTCATGCCAGGCTGGCTGACTTTGACGAGGGAGATAAAGATCAGATTCCGAACTAGATGTGTGGCCACACAAACAGACAGACAGATAGGCAGACAGATAGACAGGCTAATAATAGAAATATTCAGGTGGGAGGGCATATCAAGAGCATCTGCTCTGGGTCTCTTGTGTGACTGTGAGTTTAGAGCCTCAGCAGGGTTGGATGTTCAGTCTGACACATGATTGACAGGCTGCAGTTGACTGCGATGAGAGGTAGCTACACTCAGAAAAAAATATTCCAAAAGGGTTCTTTAGCTGTCCCCATAGAAGAACCCTTTTGGGTTACAGGTAGAATCCTTTTGGGTTCCATGTAGAACCCTCTGTAGAAAGGGTTCTACATGGAACTCAAAAGGGTTCTACCTGGAACCAAAAAGCGATCTTCAAAGGGTTCGGACAGCCAAAGAACCCTTTAAGGTTCTAGATATCACCTTTTTTTCCACGAGTGTAGGGGTTTAGAGCTAATGGCTGCTGCAGGTGGGAGGCAGTTGTACTTGGTCTCTCACTGATAGATAAACAATGAAGAAATGAAAGTAGAATTTAGGGAGTTCAATATTATTATAGTCCAATAATACACTTGCAATTCATATCATCGTTATGGGCAAGAAACCAAAACTTCAAATGGTGGCTTCCACACAGCCCCAAATGTTTAGCGTGGACAGGCAGGTACAGTAGAGTTCAGATACAGGTTGACAAGGACTCATTTCCCAGGATTCCCTGTAGTCAGCATTGGCCGGGGGGCTGTGGCTGTGGCAGTCAGGGCAGGTGAGGTATGAGGTGTAGTGAGGCTGAAGATTAAAGCTTCTTTCTTATCCGTCATTAGTTTCACAATGCAAGCTGCTCACCTGGGTTGACAAGGGTAAGAATGCAGCAGACAGGCAATTAAAGAGAACTTAAGTGGCTCTAAGTCCCAACACTAAGACTGAACATGACGACAGGTCGGGGGTTAAGGTTGAGCTTTAGGATCTGTGTCAAATTAACATGGCTTTTTTCAGGAGCGTAGATGGTTTTCTTACCTGTGCTTGAGGGGCTAGTTTTAGATTGGAAACTAGGCTACATCATCGTAACTGTACCAAAGGAAATGTAGCATTTACAAATGTAGCAATGTTTTGGCACTCTAACATCCACTCACACGCCGGCCATAACTTTGAAGCACTCTCAATTCAGATTAAAAGCGGAGTTTGATGGATCATAAAAAGCTTAATGCTTTTACACCTTTTGTGCCTAGATTACATTTTAAGTGTTTCTGGAGCTCTGCACTTTAACTATTCGTTTTTTTCACTCCCCTTGGAACAAATTGAGAACAATTCCTACTGTCAGAAGTTCTTCCCCAGATCCAAAGCCCAGGTTTACGTTTATTGGGATGAATCTTGTCCTGGAGTTTTAGCCATTTCCACTAGATCGGTCAGTGGCAAAGTCAAATTTGTTATGTATCGTGCAAATTCACAACAACAAAAATGTTTTGGTCTTAATTTAAGGTTAGGGTTAGGCATAAGGTTAGCAGTGTGATTAAGGTTAATGACTACCCTGCAGAGCTGCCACCAGTACATGAGTCAATCCAATAAATGCCAACCTGCCAACCCGAGCTGTAGGAATTTGGGTTGCCAGTTCAGGTTCTTGTCACCTGGAATACTGCTATTCTCTGAGCTGTTTGTCAGGTGCAGTCACGCCATTCCCACTCTTATTGGCTGGAATCTAATGTTAGCATCAGCCTGCTAGGTATAATAGGAGTGGTATGTGGACACCCCTTCAAATTAGTGGATTCGGCTATTTCAGTCACACCCGTTGCTGACAGGTTTATCAAACCGAGCAGACAGCCATGCAATCTCCGTAGACAAACATTGGCAGTAGAATGGCCCGTACTGAAGAGCTCAGTGACTTTCAACGTGGCACTGTCAAAGGATGCCACCTTTCCAATAAGTCAAATGTAAGTGCTGTTATTGTGAAGTGGAAACCTCTAGGAGCAATAACCGAAGTGATAGGCCACACAAGCTCACAGAACGTGTTGAATCGCGTAGTGCGTATAAATCGTCTGTCCTCGGTTGCAACACTCACTACTGACTTCCACGCTGCCTCTGGAAGCAAAATAACTGTTCGTCGGGAGCTTCATGAAATGGATTTACATGGCTGAGCAGCCGCATTCAAGCCTAAGATCACCATGTGTAATGCCAAGCAACGGCTGGAGTGGTGTAAAGCTCACCGCCATTGGACTCTGGGGCAGTGGACTGGAGTGACAAACCACGCTTCAATATCTGGCAGTCCGACAGACAAATCTGGGTTTGGTGGAAGCCAGGAGAACGCTACCTGCCTGAATGCATAGTGCCACCTGTAAAGTTTAGTGGAGGATGAATAGTCTGTGGCTGTTTTTCATGGTTCGGGCTAGGCTGCTTAGTTCCAGTGAAGGGAGACATTCTAGAAGATTCTGTGCTTCCAACTTTGTGGCAACAGTTTGGGGAAGGCCCTTTCCTGTTTCATACAGAAATGGTTTGTCGAGATCGGTGTGGAAGAACTTGACTGGCCTGCACAGAGCCCTGATCTCAACCCCATCGAACACCTTTTGAATGAATAGGAACGAACACTGCGAGCCAGACCTAATTGCCCAACATCAGTGCCCAACCTCACTAATGCTCTTGTGGCTGAATGAAAGCAAGTCTCCGCAGCAATGTTCCAACATCTAGTGGAAAGCCTTTCCCGGAGAGTGAATGCTGTTATAGCAGCAAAGGGGGGACTAACTCCATTTTAATGCTTGTGATTTTGGAATGAGATGTCAGACGAGCAAGTGTCCACATACTTTCGGCCTGGTAGTGTTTCAGATGGCAAGGAAATGGTTTTAGATTACATGTCTGTCTCTAAATGTTAAGACTGTTCAGGTAGAAAAATGGAAACAATGAAGGGATGCAATGTATATTGAAAGCAGGTGCATCCACACAGGTGTGGTTCCTGAGTTAATTAAGCAATTAACATCCTATCATGCTTATGGTCACGTATAAAAAAACTAACATTATTTTGTCTATTCCTCCTTGACAATGCCCCCATCCAAAGGGCACGAGTGGTCACTGAGTAGTTTGATGAGCATGAAAACATGTAAACCATATGCCATGGCCTTCTGTCACCAGAGCTCAACCCTATTGAACTTATGGGAGATTCTGGAACAGTGCCTGAGACAGTGTTTTCCACCACCATCAACAAAACACCAAATTATGGAATATCTCACGGAAGAATGGTGTTGCATCCCTCCAATAGAGTTCCAGACACTTGTAGAATCTGTGCCAAGCTGCATTTAAGCTGTTCTGGCTCGTGATGGCCCAGTACCCTATTAAGACACTATGTTGGTGTTTCCTTTATTTTACCTGTATCTCGCACATTTGTCCCATTTAACAATTCCAGCGCTGAGTGGATGAATGTTGATGGGCCTTTTGCACAGTTTGTTACGCAAGGCGTGGCAGGCTGCTATTTTGAGTGGTGCTTAGAGTCAGATGACTGGTTAAGTGATTTCCAGGTCATATCTAATTAGAGCCAAAGCACATCCGGGAAGGTGTGAATAGGGTAGGAGAGAGCCCTCCTCTTTACCGAGGCCATCTCTTCCCCGCTTATGCTTTTAGCTTCTGTCTAGAAGCAGCAATTAAAGAGTTCCAAGTCACCAGCATGTTCAGACCCTCACCGGTCAAATGGCTGCTGTATTGTTGAGAACAGGTGGCTGCGCGAGATGTTGCGTGCCAAGCAGATAGCCCATCATCTAGCCTTACCTGAACTACGTAGCTAGCTACGTCATCTGTCAAGAGAATGAGACTAGATCTGGCCACTGGTTCAGTTGAGTGTTCAATTAAAACCCAATCGTCTCTTCACACCACATAACCTTATTTTTAAATATCCATTGTTAATTATAGAACATCTGCCCACCCCCACTCCCCCATGATCACATTTTGCAGTGATTCTTTAAATAATATTTAACATTAATTATAGATGGCCCACCTTTCTGAAGTTATCACCCTGTTGTGTTTCAGTGGAATGCACGTTCTCAGTGTGGGCCGCGACATCTCACGCAAATGGAGCCCACACTGCACATTCAGCACATCAAATAATTTAGAACATACATCAAATAGCCATCTATTATTTAGAGGTTTTATTTCAAGTGTGACTGTGCAGCAAAGTGGAGGTAGAGAGGATGGTGGTGGGACTGGGGTGGGGGGTGGAATGGCTTTATTACATTCCCCTTCCCTGCTAAGTGGATAACTTTCAAGCTGAACCAAAACATTTCTCCCCACTTAAAATCTGTTTTCACTTCTTTATATAAGGGCTGTTGCAAGCGAAATCCATTGGAAGGCAATGTTTTTCTACTGCCTTCTCGCCATCCTTTGCAAAACATTGATTTTGTGTAACTAAACTGAATTGTCATAAGTAGAGCTATGTTGTAAATGCTATAGAAAAGATGGTCAAGGAGGTCATACACTTCATACAAGTAACTGCCAAACTAAAGGAAACACCAACATAAAGTGTCTTAATAATGCTCTTATAAAGTGTCTTAATAATGCCTCCAGTATCTATGCTGCAAGAGTCTATGTGCCGGGGGGCTAGAGTCAGTTTGTTAAATCTGATGTTATTATCTGGTGTCTTGTGTGAATTTAAGTATGCTCCCTCTAATTCTCTCTCTCCCCCACTCTACCTCCCCTCCCGGAGGACCTGAGCCATGGGACCATGCTTCAGGACTACCTGCCCTGATGACTCCTAGCTGTCCCCAGTCGTGCTGGTCGTGCTGCTGCACCGGTTTCAACTCTTCTGCCTGCGGTTATGGAACCCTGACCTGTTCATCGGACCTGCTGTTTTCATCTCTCTCTCTCTCTCTCTCTCTCTCTCTCTCTCTCTCTCGCTCTCTACCGCACCTGCGCTCTATCGCACCGTACCTGCGCTCTCTACCGCATCTAAATGCCTGGCTATGAAAAGCCGAGTGACATTTACTCCTGATGTACTTACCTGTTGCAACCTCTACAACCACTATGATTATTATTTGACCCTGCTGGTCATCTATGAATGTTTAAACATCTTGGAGAAAGAACTGGCCTTAATGGCAATTAATTGTTATAATCTCCACCCGGCAGAGCCAGAAGAGGACTGGCCACCCCTCAGAGCCTGGTTCCTCTCTAGGTTTCTTCCTTAGTTTTGCCTTTCTAGGGAGTTTTTCCTAGCCACCGTGCTTCTACATCTGCATTGCTTGCTGTTTGGGGTTTTAGGCTGGGTTTCTGTATAGCACTTTGTGACATCGGCTGATGTAAAAAGTGCTTTATAAATAAGTTTGATTTGAATTTACTTGATTTAATAGGGCATTGGGCCACCACGAGCCACCAGAACTGCTTCAATGCACCTTGGCATAGATTCTACAAGTGTCTGGAGAGCTCTGTTGATGGTGGTGGAAAACGCTGTCTCAGGCACCGCTCCAGAATCTCCCATAAGTGTTCAATTGGGTTGAGATCTGGTGACTGAGACAGCCATGGCATATGGCTTACATTGTTTTCATGCTCATCAAAAATTCAGTGACCACTTGTGCCCGGTGTATGGGGGCATTGTCATCCTATGGGGGCATAGCCAGGGTAGCCAAAATAACGGCCTGCCCAGCATTTTTATACATTACCCTAAGCATGATGGGATGTTAATTGCTTAATTAACTCAGGAACCACACCTGTGTGGAAGCACCTGCTTTCAATATACTTTGTATCCCTCATTTAGTAAAGTGTTTCCATTATTTTGGCAGTTACGCACAGTATAGTTTGCTTCTTATTTTGCCTTTTAGAGAGAGATTACTGAAAGAGTAATATTATGTGTATTTAGTTACTTGGATAATTAGCCATCAGAATATACTGTAAATTGAATTTGAACTGAAATAAAACAAGACAACATTTCACAGTAGTGGACTAAACTGCCCTACCAAGCAAAAATGCAGTAACTGCTCATAGAGTGGAACTGAGAAGAATGGCTTTTATTTACCTTGGTTTCACAGTAACTTTAGGGTCCAGTATTGCCCTCTGCTTGGACTCCACCACGATGATACATTGAGCTCTCAGTAATAATACCTGAGGGTTGAGGTTGAGGATTAGTGTGTATCATGGTATGTCTCGAGGCATTTTAGGAATGTTCATGTTGTTTTTAATCCTCTAACATGTTGGAATTTTGTTGCACTCCACCTTTCCTGTCTGTTGTTCTGGCTATGCAGACAGAACTAGCACCAGTTTATTCCAGTTTGTTCTTTATACGATAGTGGCTTGTCCAGAACCAATTAATGTTGTAGTGTTGATTCATGGTTATGAAATGTCTGTAAAATGGTGTCTGTTTATGAAATGGCTCCTTATTTGCGAGTGCACTCAGGACCAAGTAAAAGGGGAGGCAGCCCTCGTCACTGGAACTGCCGACTGTCAAGTCTTTATCCAGGAGTGGTTGTCCAAAGGTGGAATTTTGATCCTGCACAAAAAGTGCCATAGCCAGGAGCTATTCCTGCTTTGTCTCCACTGGCATCTGAGCTAAAAATAACTTTCCCACAGACAGCAGAGTGACAGTCTGTTGGGGTATTGGAGGGCCAGGGGCCAGAGGGGCCAGGCTGATGGGTCCATCATGTTCCCTATTTGTTTGGATTGATGCTGCTCTGCTCCATCAGGACCTCTGAAGTTGTGATGTGTGCGGTTTTAAAGGATAGTGTCAGTGACTGCAATGTGTTGCATCTAACCCTGCACAATGTAGTCCTCCGTTTGGAGTGAACTAAACAGCTCATTATTACATACACATTTATTTACCATGAACTACCATGTCTATTTTCTGCTTTGAATCAATGTGATTAAAATGTAATCCTGAAGTTCAAGTCTCAACAGGAAATAGTCCTTGTATTTGATAATGTTCTTCTGAAGCATTACAGAGAGTGTTCTATTCGGTCTTATTAAGGATGTTATTTTATGGGTACAGGTCCTGTCTTTATTTTGTTCTTGTAGAGTATCAGTACAGTATGTGTTGTGTTGTAGTTGATCTGTCTACTGATATGAATGTAGTGTCAATGGCAGAGTGCTGCTGCTCCAGGTATAGTACCATACTCTTGTGGTGGGCTCAGTAGATTCACCGTACACGCTGAATGCATGTTAAACGCAGAGTGAATTGCATGGAAGTAATTAAATTCCGTTAAGGCACTGTTCACCGTGTGAAATGCCAAATTGAGTTTTGCTCAGGGAAATGCAGGGGACTGTTGGATTCTAATGTAAACCTGCCCTCTGAGAATGGCATTCCTTTAACTAAAAAGGTAATAATAATAAAAATACATAAATGTATATGGACAAGCAACAATGGATCTTTTAGAGGCTATTGTGTGAGCGACATGTTATGAAACATAGTAAGTACCAAGTAAGTAATTAATAATGTGAAAATAACAAATGCTTAAGCCACTTCTATAAACTGTTTAGTAGGGGTAAATATTGATACAGAGAACGTTAACAACAATTATATTTGCTTATTCAACATTTCATGTGAAATGAAGCAGCAACACACTTCATTTAGCCACTGAGCATAAGGTTTGGAATATCCCTCATTGTTGTGCACAGAAAGCCACCATCAGGCCCAAAACCTCACAGGTAGCTAGCTATTCAATGGGGCTGTATAGAGATGTATCTGAGCACAGATAATGTGTATTGATCACCGAAGAATGTACTTTATTGTGGTGAATAGATTATTCACGGACTGGCATAAAGAGAAACACTACTTCAAAAAAAAGGCTTGTGTAAGTAGATCTGCCTTCTATTTTGTAGGAGATTTTTGAGCTCCATTGTAAGCAGAGGATGATTTTAAATGTGTGCCTAAGATAAACTTTCCCATTGTCATTAATGAGGACATCTAATACTGAGTGACAAGTGCATTAGGAGAGCGAAAAAAAGAACTGTTCAATTTGTCTCAGAAGATCATCTCAGCCTAGCAAACTTAAGGCCTTTTTGGTGTATTTTTATATTAGCGAGACCGTATCTTTTTAAAAACCGAAAATGTGGGAAAATTCTTTCTCCTTTATTTCTTAGCTGCTTTTTTTGTCTTGTCCAAATGTATTACTGAGCAATTAAATCAAATAGAAGCTTACTAGCACCACAGCCTCTCTGGTAGATATTGCTTTTTGATATAGTTTGTTTTAGTCCATTCATTTTATTCTATTGTTGAGATTTAACATTTCGGCAAAATTGCTATTTATATACTAGACAAAATATGATGAGTATTTAATTAATATAATAGTGTTCACTCTTCTTTTAATAAATTGCTATACCTCAATCATAGCAAGCAAGTTCTTTGAATATTATGATTTCTGTTTCTGAAAATATCAGGATTTTTTTTTTTACAGTTTAGGTTACTGTAGGCTGTATAAAAATAAATAAAAAGAACCCAAAATACAACAATTCAAGTGTTATACACCATCACAAAGCAATGCATTATTCTTTCGTTAAGGAAGGTCTTAGGACCTTTTTTCTTTTTTAAAACAAATAAATTGTATTTAAAAGAACAGAATAGTGTATTTTAAGTTATATTATGTTACTAGTCTTTGCTTAGTAGCCTATGGCTTTGCTGCCGCACGTGCACACGTGTAGAATGGAATAGTGGCTGTAATATTCTACAAAATTGTAATATTTTGAAATAGATCCTGTGCAGGAGGAAGAAATGACATGTCATCCTTGGTTTGTGATATCGAAATTCTAAAACAACAGTTTGTTGAATAGACTTATTTTTCGAAAAGTAAAGGACGGGGGGACATGACCTTGAAAATGGCAGAGTAGGCTAATTAAAATGAAAAATGTATAATTGGCTATAAAATCAACATTTTGGCCCTCTCAGTCTGAAAACCTGTGGTTTGAATTGAAGAGGGCAGTCCATAAACGCAGATGAAGGATATCAAGGATCTGTAACGATTCTGTATGGGAGAATGGTCAAAGATCCCTCCCAAAGTGTCCTCCAACTCACAAAACATTTTAGAAAAAGGCTACTCTCAAGGTGAGGTATTAAAAGGTATTGAAAACGGGGGTGTCAATAATTTGTTACCCTACCTCTTTGACAGAAAAAAAGTATTACTTGATCAACAAAATCTCTTTCTCTGATCAATTGTATTAGTATAAAATAATATAATTTGCAAAAAAATGTACGTACGATATAGCTCAGTATTTTAATTATTGATTTTATAGAGTCATTTTTGCTCATCTTTATCAAGGGTGCAAATAATTTCGGACATGGTTGTATAATAGGGATGTAGTAAGGGACTGATCTCTAAAGCCTTGTGTATCTAAATGTACGTAAGCATCAAACGTATAGAAATTATGTATTTTCCATCAATGCCGGACTGAAATAGCCTGTCTATTACTAGGCCTGTTGAGAGAAGTCATTGTCTTAACCATTTCCAGCCAGATAATTAGCTCTGTTATGATCTATAATGGACAAATGTAATGATGGTGTGCCTGCAGGTGATGCCTTGACAACCCCTCTTTAGGTCCCTGCAGGTCCCTTATTATGTTACTCAATAGTGAAGCATCGTCTCATGCAACATAGAAACATACTGAACCCGCATAAATGACTGAACATGATATCATGTGCTCACATTTAGCTCAATGAATCATCCATGTTGTTTTTAATGTGGCTCCTTTCTGGGGCAATACAACCTCAGCTCAGCCACAGCATGGGAGCTCTTGGTGGTTCTCATGTCAAGTCTATGGGCGAGACGCCTCAGGGGCACGTTTGTTCATGCATTGTGGCCGGATGTAGCCCTTGAATAAATTTGGCTGGTGAGATTGCATATTCAGTGAATAGCAAAGATTGCGTGCTGGAGCCCCTGAAACGCACTGCACTGAGCATGTGTAGCAGTGAATAAGAAAGCATCCCCAGACGTGCGAACAGCCCTACTAAGACATCCTTCAAGCACACATACTATACCCACACTCACACGCACGCAAACACACACGCATGCATGCACATGCACACTCTCCTCTACCTTCTCTAATCTTGCATTCACATTCCGAAGCTCATGTCCCTTCATTCTCCCTCTTGTCTTTTTTTCCCTCTTTTTATCTCTAGGGCAAACTTTGGCCAAGCAGTCTCACCCACACTCGTTTTTTCTCTATCCATCCTGCCTGTCTTGTCGCTTTCTATCGTCCCCCCATTTTCTTAACCCATTTCTTCTTTTCGTCCCACAATGCCCCTGGTGTCGCCTCTGCCACAGCTCGCCAGTTGAGCCTAAGTGAATGTTGAACCAAAACAGATGCTAATTTACAGGCCACTATGTCCCTCCGAGTCTGCCTCTGTCTCATCCAACACACTCTCCCCTAGCTCTCCACAGAATAAACCAACTCATTTTTAAATGAGAATTGGCATTGCCGTTGGTTCGGCTATTGGTGTGTTGGTGAAGCATAGGTCATATACTGTAAGTCCACACTGTGGTGTACATCATGCTTCTTTACAGTACATTCGAAAAGTATTCAGACCCCTTCACGATTCTACATTACAGCCTTATTCTGAAATGGATTCAATAGTTTTTTTCCCTCATCAGTCTACCCACAATACCCCATAATGACAAAGCAAAATCAGTTTTTTATTTTTGCAAATGTATTAAAAATAAAAAAATTCTAACATCACATTTACATAACTATTCAGACCATTTACTCAGTACTTTGTTTAAGCACCTTTGGCAGCGATTACAGCCTCGAGTCTTCTTGGGTATGACGCTACAAGCTTGGCACACCTGTATTTGGGGAGTTTCTCCCATTCTTCTCTGCAGATCCTCTCAAGCTCTGTCAGGTTGGATGGGGAGCGTCGCTGCACAGCTATTTTCAGGTCTCTCGAGAGATGATCGATCAGGTTTGAGTCTGGGCTCTGGCTAGGCCACTCAAGGACATTCAGAGACTTGTCCCGAAGCCACTCCTGCGTTGTCTTGGCTGTGTTCTTAGGGTTGTTGGAAGGTGAACCTTTGCCCCAGTCTGAGGTCCTGAGCACTCTGGAGCAGATTTTCATCAAGGATCTCTCTGTACTTTGCTCCGTTCATCGTTTCCTTGGTCCTGACTAGTCTCCTAGTCCCTGCCACTCTGGAGCTCTTTCAGAGTGACCATAGGATTCTTGGTCACCTCCCAGATTTTTTGGTGTACCCTTCCCCAGATCAGTGCCTAGACACAATCCTGTCTCGGAGCTCTACGGACAATTCCTTCAACCTCATGGCTTGGTTTTTGCTCTGAAATGCACTGTCAACTGTGGGACCTTATATAGACAGGTGTGTGACTTTAAAAATCATGTCCAACAGGTGGAGTCCAATCAAGTTGTAGAAACATCTCAAGGATAATCAATGGAAGCAGGATGCACCTGAGATCAATTCCGAGTCTCATAGCAAAGGGTCTGAATACTTATGGTATTTCTGTTTTTTTATTTTTAATACAGGGGTCTGAATACATTCCGAACGCACTGTATCAAGATAGATAGATAGATAGATAGATAGATAGATAGATAGGTACTTTATTTATCCCAGAGGGTGAAATTTCTTTGGCAAGCAGCTACAACAACAAAACACAGGGCAGGTGCAAAATGCCACAACGAAAGTACACAAAAGACAGATACACGGTACATGATACATAGAGCGGCAGTATGAAAAAGTATAGAAATACAAGATATCTGGAGTGCAAAAAAAAGCTATAAAAAGACATTGCATAGTATGGGTGGTTGGCTGAATATGTACACTATGCATTGGTGGATGGTTAACTATACTATACAGGTCGATGGCAGAGAAATACTTCAGTAGCTAAAAATGCATATGATATGAGCGAGGGTAATAATAGTTTACTTAATAGACAGACTGGCTAAATGAACAGGTAAGTAAATATTTTGCATGGTTAAATTAGCTGTACAGGTAAATATACAGTTATGTTTACAGATAAGTGAATACTTGCATGGTTACACAAACTGTACAGGTAAATGACAGGAAGAGATACTTAAATAGCTAAATGTGTGTATGATATAATTTGGGGTAATAATAGTAATTCCCTTAAAATACAGTCCTTAGTGCGCAAGGTTTATTTACAGACAACTGCACGTATTGCACATTCGATATACTAAAAGCAATGAGAAAAGGTGCAACTGACAGGATACTAATATGCATTCCTGAGTGAATGCCCAGGTAAGTTAGGTCCAAGAATTACTAGCAATATTGCTCGTGATATGATAAACAACTGTACAGGAGTATGTATATACAGACCTGCATGAATAAATAGGTCCTGAGTGAATGAGTGATGACGGACCAGTATACGATAGTATTTATAACATTGTTAAAGGGGAACTGCACCCGCTGATATGGCCTTGATTTTTGGCTTACTCCTCAAGACATGCTGGTGGCCTTACATAATATTACCATAGAACCGGTGTTCTGCTAATATAACAATATTATATTGACTGATACCATTCAATTCAATAATACAAAAAGTAAAAGTAAAAGTTGTTTCTAGTAAAATTTGCATGCCGAGTGCCAGGTCTCTCTCCATTCAGAGACATCAGTATCAAGCCTGTCTGTCAGACTGGACTTCATCAAATCATCTTGCAAGTCTCCATGTGCTGGCTTCATACGTTTCTGTGAACAAATACACAAATAGTCACTGTTCTATTACCAATGGCCGTTAGGATAGGTAATATCTGACACACAAACAGGTACTATGTTGAAGATTGAACAGGTAAGCTAAAACCTACCCAATTATGGTTTACCCATCAAACAACTGAGGTTGCCGTCTGGCGAAATCATCTCCAGTCCATCTGTAGAAATAGGCAGAGTAGAGGCACAATTTATCAGTGACACATGGAATGAAAAGGGTGTTGCTATTACTGGACATTTGTGCTGTACTGTATTATTAGTAATCACCTCATTGTCGATGTGTTGAGTGGATGTTTTGAGTGCCAGGTCACTCTGCATCTCATGCATCTGTGAACACATTCACACAGTCACTGTTCTATTATCAATGGCAGTTAGGGATAGGTGATTTCTGACACACAAACATGTACTATGTTAAAGTTCAAACAAGTCAGACTAAACCTACCTAATTCTGCTCTCCCCACTGACGACCATTGGTGAGCAGGCAAGAGGTGAGGCTGGAGGTAAGGTCTTTGCTAGAAACAGTGACACATACTATGCAATGCGTTTCTCTAGCTTTTTGCACTCCAGACTATCTATCATGTATCGTGTATCTGTCTTTTGTGTATTTCGTTCTGGCATTTTTCACCTGCCCTGTGTTTTTCGTAGCTGCTTGATAAAGTAATTTCTCCACGGGGATGAATAAAGTATCTATCTATCTATCTATCTATCTATCTATCTATCTATCTATCTATCTATCTATCTATCTATCTATCTATCTATCTATCTATCTATCTATCTATCTATCTATCTATCTATCTATCTATCTATCTATCTATCTATCTATCTATCTATCTATCTATCTATCTATCTATCTATCTAAACAACAGAGCCCCATTCAATGAAAGGAAGTGAAGTGTGCGGAGGAGCGATTTGCACGTCGAGATTGGCAAAACGGGGCATGATTTGCTGACATAATTGTAATCCAAACCCAACCTTCATTTACTCGTTGTGACGCACTGAGGTTCCAAATTTCGTTTTAGACAAGAGAGTATTAATCTATTTACTCTTTGTAGTCACTTTTGACACTAGAATAAATGTTTCTGACTCATATTTATGCCACATAGGCCGTTTTCAAAGAGATTGGTTGGTTTTTAGGGGCAGTCACTCTTTAAGTTACATTTCTTTGCTTCAACTCATGTCAGAAGACAACACAAGATCTTGCCTGAATCCAGATTCCTCTGTCTTGCTAGCCAATAAAACGAGAAAGAGAACAGGCCTTCTACTCTACATATGCTAGACTTTGTCTGGCTCCCCTCACCACTCCATCACACTGTGCTCTCTCTCCTGTTCCGCTGAGGAAATTGATGCTTATTTTATGCCAGATGCCATGGCTCACCATAGACACATTGTGGAGAAGATACGACGTGTCTTAATTATCAGTAATGAAGCAGGGATAAGCTGCTCACTTAGATATAATATACTAAATAACCATTTTGGCTCGAAGGGATGATAAAAGGTATCTGATTCATGAATCATGCCTCATTTAGCCGCTGGTCTTTGTGTGGGTTAATGTTTGGAGGATGACTTTTAAAGTCAAGCGGAAATGGTGTTAAAGTGTATTAAATTGATTTAGCGTTTTGGGTCTGATGGTACATTATTTCTGCCATACTAAAGGAGTCTGCTGCGGCTCTTTATCTCAGGGTTCTTATTAGAGGAGATAAGGGTGGGAGTGGTCCTCTCTCCTGTCTCGCTATAGTTCATCAACAACACAGGACACCAGGACACACAGTACAGCTTGTCTGTAATAGAGTTTTCAATGTACACCATCTCCTGAAAAAAGTTCTCACTCCTCTCTCGCTCTCATCATCCTAGTGCAATGACGTAAATCATTCTTAATCCCATGTTAAAAAGCAGGGCTTTATTGAACATGTAGTATATTCCATCAGTGCTGGTGGGGTTGCATGTGAGGAGCCTCTCTCTCCAGGCCAGGGCCAGTTTAGGGTGTGGATGTAGCCGATGCTGTGGAGCAGTCCTCATGCTCGTCTCTCTCTCTCTCTCTCTCTCTCTCTCTCTCTCTCTGTCTCTCTCTCGCTCTCTTTCGCTCTCTCAGCATGTGAAGGTGCAGGAGGACTTGCCTGGAGGACCTAATTATAAAAAGCAGAGAGGCCTTGAGACAAAGCGCTACAATAATCTGTTTTGGCCTTTACAGCGCAAAAGTCCATGGGTTACAGTATCTTCAGGACATGGGGTCACATAAGTAACACAATACAACATGTTAAGGGAAAGTATCCTGTTTTCATGACTTTAAATTTTGAATATCCAGCACATTGCCATCACAAAATACATAATTCCATCATTTACCAACTCCATTTAATATGCAGCCTATATTTTATAATGGGTCGCCATCAAAACTGTGTAAGATATTTTTTACCCCTTGAAATTCATCTGCATACATTTAAATATGGGCAAACAATATTCAAACAATTCCCAGAAGTGAATAGCCATTCAATTTCTTTCTGAAAAAGCAGAACAGTGTTGTTGTTCATTACTGTTGGAAAATACTGAACAATGAGTACTGCGGTGATTAAGAAATCCCTTTTAATTAGAATGTAAATTCTTACATTTATATGAAGACATCAACTGTCAACTTGCCATATGATATCTGTTTTTTCAATCCACTGGCTGAATGAAGGCTTCATCGTTCATTTACGGTGTTCAAACAGTTTTGCGCCCCTTTTGTCCTCCGATTGTTGCAATATTCCCTCAGCGTGTTCCCTTTTCATATTACCTCTGTTTATTTGGCCGCTTGCAGCCAACACACTTGTGCCTGGGGATTTGTAGGAAATATGGAATGAAAATGTTGTTAATTCAGTGTGCATCAATTACTTCTGCTGAATTTTCTTCAATGCAAATAAGTCAGCGCTTATAAAAGGAGCGCATGTATTCAAAATAATAAATGTTCCTCTCTTGAAAGCCGGCGAATGAGCGGTTGACATTGTTTTAGTGTTTTAGAACTCTACTGGGGGAAAAGGTGATCAGGCATTTCTTTAATAATGCCCTTGAATCATATACAGCTATTTCTGTTTTCTATTCAAAGAGAGAGAGAGACCATCTCTGTGGAGTTGTAGCCATTAGCCACACAGCAGGGCAAATTGGGCTTCACTGAGAATACCAGCATAAGCCTCTTTGGTGCGAGTGTATGAGTGTATATGAATGGTTGTGGTTCTGCCCGGTGAGGAGAGGAGAGTTGGTGTTGAGTCTATAAGTGTGAACTCTAACTGAAGTTGCTTCGGGCCAACCATGTGGCCTGGGGACCAGGGCTCTATCAGAGTTAATCCATGTACAGGCCAACCCTAGAGCAGTACGAGCTGACAGGGCCGGTCTCTCCCCTCCACTCTCCTCACACACACAGAGATGAGAGGAGAAGTGGGGATACTGAGGGTGAAATGGAAAGTCACATTGGTTTATCTAAAGTGTAGGAAATATGGAATGAAAATGTTGTTAATTCAGTGTGCATCAATTAGTACAGTTGAAGTTTCCCTGTTGTTCTTTTCATGCAGTCATGATGATACATTGTGGTAGATTCTGCTGTGTTTTATAATAGTGTTTTGTGTGTTCAACAGTCTGGATTATTCTGAATTTATAGTTTATGTGTCCTTAGATTTCTGCTTTTAGAAAGTAATACTTATACTGAATACAAATATAAACGCAACATGTAAAGTGTTGGTACGATGTTTCATGAGCTGAAATAAAAGATCCCAGACATTTTCAATGTGCACAAAACGCTTATTTCTCTCCAATTTTGTGCACAAATTTGTTTAGTGTACATATTCAACCAACCACCTATACTATGCAATGTCTTTTAATAGCTTTTTTGCACTCCAGACTTCTTGTATTTTTATACTTTTTCATGCTGCCGCTCTATGTATCATGTATCGTGTATCTGTCTTTTGTGTGTTTTCGTTCTGGCATTTTGCACCTGCCCTGTATTTTTCGTAGCTGCTTGATGAAGAAATTTCCCCTCTGGGATCAATAAAGTACCTATCTATCTATCTATCTATCTATCTATCTATCTATCTATCTATCTATCTATCTATCTATCTATCTATCTATCTATCTATCTATCTATCTATCTATCTATCTATATATCTATCTATCTATCTATCTATCTATCTATCTATCTATCTATCTATCTATCTATCTATCTATCTATCTATCTATCTATCTATCTATCTATCTATCTATCTATCTATCTATCTATCTATCTATCTATCTATCTATCTATCTATCTATCTATCTATCTATCTATCTATCTATCTATCTAAACAACAGAGCCCCATTCAATGAAAGGACACTAGAATAAATGTATCTAAAAAAAAATCTATCTATCTACATCCCTGTTAGTGAGCATTTCTCCTTTGCCAAAATAATCCATCCACCTGACAGGTGTGGCATATCAAGAAGCTGATTAAACATTATGATCATTACACAGGTCACCTTGTGCTGGGGACAGTAAAAGGCCACTCAAAAGTTTGCAGTTTTGTCACACAACACAATGCCACAGATATCTCAAGTTTTGAGGGAGCATGCAATTGGTATGCTGACTGTAGGAATGTCAACCAGAGCAGTTGTCAGAAAATTGAATGTTAATTTCTCTACCATAAGCCACCTCCAACGTCGTTTTAGATCATTTGGCAGTACGTCCAACCGGCCTCACAACCGCAGACCTTGTGTAACCACGCAAGCCCTGGACCTCCACATCAGGCTTCTTCTCCTGCAGGATCATCTGAGACCAGCCACCAGCCACCCGGACGGCTGATCAAACTGTGGGTTTGCATAACGGAATCATTTCTGCACAAACTGTCAGGGAAGCTCATCTGCATGCTTGTCGTACTCACCAGGGGTGTTGACCTGACTGCAAATGTTCACCTTCGATGGCCACTGGCATACTGGAGAAGTGTGCTCTTCATGGATGAATCCCGGTTTCATGGCGTCGTGTGGGCGAGCGGTTTGCTGATGTCAACGTTGTGAACAGAGTGCCCCATGGTGGCGGTTGTGGTATGGGCAGGCATAAGCTACGGAGAGCGAACACAATTGCATTTTATCGATGGAAATTTGAATGCACAGAGATACCTGGACGAGATCCTGAGGCTCATTGTTGTGCCATTCATCTGCCACCATCGCCCCATGTCTCAAGGACCTGTACACAATTCCTGGAAGCTAAAAATGTCCCAGTCCTTCCATGGCCTGCATACTCACAAGACATGTCACCCATGAGCATGTTTGGGATGCTCTGGCAATATCCAGCAACTTCGCACAGCCATTGACAAGGAGTGGGACAAAATTCCACAGGCCATAATCAACAGCCTGATCAACTCTATGCAGAGGAGATGTGTCGCGCTGCTTAGGCAAATGGTGGTCACACCAGATACTGACTGGTTTTCTGATCCATGTCACTACCTTTTTTTAAGGTATCTGTGACCAACAGATGCATATCTATATTCCCAGTCATGTGAAATCCATAGATTAGGGCCTAATGAATTTATTTCAATTGACTGATTTCCTTATATGAACTGTAACTCAGCAAAATCGTTGAAATTGTTGCATGTTGCAATCCTATTTTTGTTCAATATATATTTGATGACTCTGTTTTATATGGTTTATTGCTATTTCTGCTAAATCATTTTATTTTCACATTTAGAGCAACATAAAGTAAAATCTCTATCTCAATTGGGATTTTCCTATAAACTTAACAAATCTCCTGTGATGTTTTCTCACTGATAGTTATGAGACAGGGGAGGAGGTGGCCTCTTTCACTCTGGAATAGCTTGTGCAGTATGTGGACCCATAGTGGCTTTTAACTCTCCCTCTACATCTCTCCCCAGCCCCTCAGAGTTGCTGTTGACTAACAAGTTGTGGCTCTTTTCTCCTTCGGCGGTGGGTGCAAGACAACTACTTAAGACGAAAGAGGGACATTTATCCTGCAGGCCTCTTGGAGCTACTCAAGCAGAAAGATGCTGTGCGGGGAGAGAGTCTCTCTCTCTTTCTTGCTCTCTCTCCCCCCCCTCTCTCTCTTTCTCTCTCTCTCTCTCTCTGCAGCATTCCACATTTTTAATGAGCTTCCTTACAAACACTGTGGGCTAGTCTATTCTCTCTTCTCTCCTCAGAGCAGGCTCAAAAGAGACTTGTCCTAATTAAGTAGGCTAGGGCTGTGTATGATAGCCCACAGTGCAGCTCACATATTACTTTTTAATCACTTTTTGGGAGTTTTACTTTGCAAGATAAAACTTGTGATCTTGATGACCTATGTGACGTTATTAGCACTTTTTTGTTTCAAAGTTTCCTTGCCTGTGTAGTTACAAGATAGTTATCTTTTTTTTTATCACATGGAATGTTTTATTTTTATTTTGTTAGTGAGCCAGATCTCAATTCTATTTGGTTTGAAGAGCTTATGTGAATATATTTTCCAGTATCATACCATGTTTTGTCAGTCTGCTATTCTATAAAACTAAAGCTCCATCTCCTCCGCTGTGTCCCTCTCTCCCTGCAATTACCCAACAGTACTTTTAGATGCATGGCTATGGTTTAAAAATGGTATTTTCTTCCCTTTCAAGACATAGTTCATTGTTGGTGCCAGTGGGCTGTGTCTATTTATTTAGGGGTAATTGGTGAGCGAAACAAGGAGCTAGAAGTGCATCCACTTATCTCACTTCCCTTTAGAGCAAGCTGGAGCATCTTGGTGGGCAGGACAATATGCCCATAATGTCTATTTTATACCTTGGTGGACAAACACAATCAAGGCCTGGTTCCTCATTCTCCCAGTGCTGTTTGAAATGGTCTCCGACTACATCGTTTATAGCAGCGCTGGCTGTGGGCCCTCGAAGACAACCTTTGAAAAGCCTCCCTCCCCCCAACTGGCATAATCTAATGATTTCACTTACACCTCCCTTATTTAACACTGCCATGGAAAGCAAGGAATCTGCCATTCATAATTTACATGTCATTTGCTGCCTCATATTGTGTGAAATTTCATTACAGCATTCAGATTGTGGCCGGTGCTCGTTTGTCTCAGGCAGAGCTCACAATGCGTCATTGATGTGAGCTGAGCGGCGCTTGCAGTCTTCTTTTTATCACATCACCTTCTGCTGCAGCCATCAAGTCCGCTCAGTCCCCCCTTTCACTCTTTTGTTAGGAAAATGAGAGAAGTTGACCCCCATTTTCATTTAAAAATCCAGGCCATCATATAAAAGATTCAGTTTGAAAAGATTTCATTCAGAGCTTTGTCACGAAAGAATATACGGATATATTTTTTTGGGGGGAGGAAAGTGATTACTCCTCTTAACAACTCGCAAAGAGTTTTTTATAACGTCCACTGATTTGGAAAGAGAAATTAAAATGGAAGCTCTACTCCCAGGTGTTTAGCCTAGTAGGTGGTTACATGTGTACATTGTTAGTTTGTCTTGTTGTTGCCAGACGGTAATTGTAGGGCAGTCTTTGCAACGAACAGTTTAGAGTATACCGAGAAGTGGGGGGGGGGGCTCTTTTCTGTACCGGACTTCAATGTTTTAGCCATTTTCTGAAAGTTTCCTCTAAATCAAAGGCGCCGTGCAGGGCTGGGTAATTGCAGGCTACTCGGCCTCCTGCTGAGCGCTGCGTATGACTGTAATCCTCCTGACAGCGCCAACTCTGCCCCAGCCTGGCAGACAGCCCAGTCAGCCCAATCCACAGCCAAACACTCTCAAGTCTGAATTAAGAGGATGAGGAGGATAATTATTAGATTCAGAAACAGTTTCCCAGAAAGAGAACTGTTGGTATTCGGGGCTGTGTAGTAGTGTTTATGGTGCTGGTTATGCCTGGTGTGGACAATGAGGCATCAGAGGCTTCAGAGTTGGTGGATCAGTTCAGTAAGAAGAGGGAGGGCGGTGTTTGAGAGAGGAATTGACTAGTGCAACTGACCTCACAGTACAGGGATGGTCTTGTAAAGAAAAGAGAACGTTTTGTAGTCTCAAGTTCAGACATATTCAGTTATTTGCAGCACATATGCATTCAGTAGATGTTAGAGAATTGTCTAATATAAGTAAAATATGTATTTCCTTATCTTTTATTAATTTGTTGATCTAGTCTGTTGATCTAGTCTCTTTTTTTAAAGGTTTTAGTTGGAGACCTGGGTGAGGCCAGAGTGTTTATGGTACAAACAAAGTTTATACCATAACCAGAGCAGACAGAGGAGAGGTGTATACAGACTGGTGGTAATGAGACTGGTCACAGAACAGACACAGGGGCGTGAATGAGAGAACTCTCTGTCTGCTGAAAGCTGCAGTGATAACCTGATGGTCACCTCACTCTCCATTACATTTCAAAAAGGAACGCACGTATCTGAGCTAACTTGTTGCAGGTGCATGGTAACAATGGAATAACTTCAAAGAAAAGAGAAACCCCAAAAGCTCTGATGAAGGACAAGAGGCCGACAAGTAAGAACTAAGATAATAGCAAGACCAACTTTAACGGCCTATTGGACCAATATCGATCTACTGTATATGTACATATTTTATTTAACCTTTATTTAACTAGGCAAGTCAGTAAAGAACAAATTCTTATTTACAATAACAGCCTACATACAGGGTCAGCCCCTAGAGATAAGTGCCTTGCTCAAGGACACATCGACAGGTTTTTCACCTTGTCAGCTCAGGTATTCAAACCAGTGTCCTTTCAGTTACTGGACCAATGTTCTAACTGCTAGGCTACCTGCCACCCCATGATACTTACATGCTATGTATTAAAGCAGACTCTACACTAAATAATTGGTTCCCCGTGTGATGACAAGCCTCAATATGTACATACGCACAAAAGTGCACACACAAGCACACACACACACAGAAGTGTACACACCCCACTCACCTACAGAGCAATGTTTTCTGTCCAGCGTGATGACCATGATTCTGTCATTTCTAAAAATAGACTGGCCATTGTCCTCCCCATCAGCAGTGCCCGGGAACTGGCAGTCCTTATCCAGAGAGAGATCACCTCTGACAGGCACAGAGCACCTGAACACTGCCCCTCTCTCCAGCACCATCACACCAACACAAGGGACCTGTCCACTGATAACTAAGGCATATTGTGTCACACTCCATATATGTCTAATGTACCTACAGTCTGTCAGTGGCCTGGCCTGGTGTCTCAGGGCTAGTCCTGGTGTGGAGAGCACATACTGTAGTACTCAACGAGGTATCACTGTTTTATGTCGAAATTTGACCATTGTCCAAGTTTTCCAAACGTCCATGGGTGAAGTCAAGGTAAACGTTGGTTTTTGACATTTATGTTGAGACACTGTTACCTAACTCTGCAAAAGTGAAAACAAAACACTTGCTTGCATTGGGCTGGGTGATTCACATCTCGATAAGGGTTAAGGTTTGGGATAGGGTAAAAATAGGGTTACGTTTAGGAATTAATTCTGAGTGGTCAAGTTAAGGGATAAAGTTTGGGAAAGGCTTAAAATAGAAAAAAATAAAACTATTGCCAACACTGGGGTTGAACACCCAACCGTCCACGCCACAGAATAGCTTTTACAGCCATCCACAAGCCCTGTCCACACTCTAGCTAGACGCCAGCCTATTTCAAGCTAATAGTTCTCACCGTTGGCCGGTTTTGAAGGCAAGTGTAGACATTATTGGGACCTGTATGGACGTGTAACTTTCGACTTCAAACTAGAGCGATCTCCCTGCTAATACTCCCAGGACTATTGCAGGGCAGCAGTTCTCCTTCATACCATTAAGCCCCAGTACTCCATATCTTTATTGATGATTCAGTTTAGCATTAGGTGCAACCAAGTCTGAGTTTAATTGTATTGTATTTAATTGTATTGTAAAAGTCAACCTAAGGCTACAACACACACGTAAAATAAGAAAATGCATCCAACTCAATGGATTCCAAACAACAACAGTGTGACAAAAGGCAATGCAACAGGCAACTGCATGGGTAGAGCCCATGGGAATGGCTAGACCTTGGGAATGTGCAAAAAGTGCAGGCTGTGAGTTTCTGCCAAGCTTGTTGTGGTGATGCCTCATTTGCTGTGACACCCTGTAAACCCTAAATGTGGCTGAATGAGTCCACCCAGGACTCACCTACTGGTGGCTAAACAGATAGAAGAGCTAGCCCACAGGGACAGCAACACAGGGAGGACTAACTCGGCTGAAGCAAAAGCCAAACGCTTCCCAACATTGAGTGACGTCAGTTTAGTCTGCTTACAGCAATGGGAAAGTAATAGATTGCAACATACTCAATGAATTTTAGTACTGGAAAATGTCAAGAATTCCAATAGTAAACATAGTAAACACTGCTAAATGTTAAGAAAGGAATAAGACAGAGTAGATAGGTGGCATAGTTGAATCCCGAACCAGGAAGGTGCTGTGTGCTATTGTGAAGCCCAGGCTGGTTAGAGTGAGGGAACAATAGGTACCAGTGTCCAGCATGCCTGCTAGGGTATTGGAGGTTACTATAGGCAACACCTTTTCAGCACAGGCCTGCAAAGGCCCCTAGTGTGGTTTTGCTCTCAGGAGTGCTGTCCTCTTGGCACAAGCTTTCTTTTGAAGGGTCACCAGTAGCTTGTGATGGATTATTCCCTATCCCAGTGGCCCTCTCACCCGGACCCGACTCCCTCCATCGCGACCTGCCCTCTGCTAAGCTTGATTCATGGGTCCTTCCACCTCACTGGTGCTCACCAAAAGGCCTAGTTAACATTACAGCTCCTTTATATTGGAGGGTCTTAGAAAAGAGATCCACTCCTCTTCTCAACACATGCACGCACGCACGCGCACACACACACACACCAGATAGGGCCCCTCTTTTTGGAACTGCCTGACACAGTAACCCCTAGGTGACCTTTCAGCTGTGAAATGCAGCTTCTTTAAACTGTGCCTGAACCTCATGTTGTGTGTTTGGAATCGTCTCGTCAGAAGACACAGTGCCAGTCACCACCGTGCAGAGATCTGTTTGTAAAAACTGTCACTTCCAGGCCCAGTCAAGACCTGCCTGAGAAACCTGCATGAATTAAACATTGCTCTAATGTACCACATGTACTCACATACAGTACAGGGCTATTGTAAAAGGGACAGAATGAATGGGGAAGACCAGTTCCAGACCTGGGATATTGTTACTGTTCTTATTTGGATAGCCTGTAATATCACGGTACCAAAATGTCATGATACCAACATTTTAGATTACCGTAGTATCGTTTCATATGATACTACCGAATTTTCAGCCATACCGATCTAAAGAACCTGCTGGCACCGGTTATAAAATGTTTATAAAGTTTGTTTTGCTGATAAATTCAGTTGAATTTAAGCAACAGCCACTAGTCTCTTGTATGCGCAGGTCCAATAATATCCACTTCACTTTCATGCGCATATCATGTGTGGTAGCTGTAATCAGCCAGCTGCATCCCCTACCAGCCCTCACTCGAGAAGGGTGCAACTCTAGCCGCAATTCAGGCTGTTCCTGCAGGTGGGCATTCTTGCATCTGCTATGACTCCAATACACAGGTGGGAGGCAGGGACACTCATACAGGAGCTGGTACACACCGGTAGAGTGTCCTTCGTCCCAGCCTATGCAAACTAGCTAGTTAGCGCACAGTGTCACTGCAGCCTCCCGCCTGCTGTGCTAGCGGAAGGCAGGAGCCACCGGTAGACAGTGTCCTTCTCTCCCGCCTGTCAGGCACTGTTTTAGCAATTCTGTTAACGGTGAGGCCAGGTGTTCAGCAGGCAGGAGTGAAGGACACTGTCTACCTCAGGTAATACTTTTTGACCCACTTTCAAAAGTGTCACACAAGCATGAAGATGTCATGCTCGAAGGGGGGTGTTCTTGCAGGAACCAATGGGGTGCTTGAGTGGGGGGTGTTCATGAAAGAACCAATGAGATGCTCTGGGGGTGGGGGAACACCCTGATTTCCCACCTGCTTCTCTACGTCCGCTCTATTCCTCCATCAGTTTCTAAAATATAATTAATGCCGACCCTGATGAGTCTTCTGTTGTTAGATTTGTACGTTTGTTATATTGGAGGATCGCGCAGAGCGATCAATGTTGATGCATTGTATAATTTATTTGCCTGTTATAACCAAGAACACAGGCCAGTTGGAGTAGACTTTGCAAGTTCACTGTCATGAAGCATCTGAGTGCCAGAGAGGCATGCTTGCAGCTTTGCCTCAAAGAAAATAGCTTGTCTCTAGCTTAAACAGTAAAAAAAATAGCCTTTTTTTCTTTCTATCGGAATTCGTGCACATTTTATATAATTTCACAAACCATGTCACGGGCCGTTTTAAACTAATCCCAGCCCGCTAATTAATGATTTGATAACAAACAGTCATGTTACCTAACTAGCTAAAAACCTGGTAACTTGACAGTAGGGTCTGCTACTCATGAGATGTGCTTCAAAGGTAGGATTTATATAGGCCTAATGTAAGCCTAAAGTATATAAAAAATATATTTATTATTAAATTCAGTTTGGTGCCTAACATTTTAAAAGTTGGGAGAAGTGTGTGTGTGTGTTTGTGTGTGTGTGTGTGTGTGTGTGTGTGTGTGTGTGTGTGTGTGTGTGTGTGTGTGTGTGTGTGTGTGTGTGTGTGTGTGTGTGTGTGTGTGTGTGTGTGTGTGTGTGTGTGTGTGTGTGTGTGTGTGTGTGTGTGTGTGTGTGTGTGTGTGTGTGTTTATGAGAGAGAGGGAGCCAGAGAGAGTGTGTGAGGAAGAGAGGGAGAGTGAGTGTGTGTGTGTGTTAACTGAAGAGTGAAGAAGGTTTCATGCAGTGTTTTCCCCTTACACACAATGACATTCAGATCATGATGCATATATATTCCTTCCTCCCATTCCTCCAGCCAAGGTAGGTCTTTGCAAATATGAGCAAAGCAGCCATTTTATGCAGTATTCTATTATACACTGAACAGTGAGAAGTGTGTTGTATTGAGTAGAAGTGTGAATTTCAGTGACAGGTGTTTGCGTAGCACATGCGCAGAACGTTTCGAAAACGTGAACAAGTGTCTGGGGCGAACAGGATGCTAGACCACTGATTATTTTCCCCGTGCTACTGCGGTACTACTCCGTACTATGATACTTGGCCTGGTATCGTTAGTCAAATGTTGGTATGAGACAACACTAGTTGTTATATAGTATGCTGCATTTGGCTGTGGTCATTCGATCGTGATTGATGGAAAATCACATGTATAAAGGAGATCAGAGAACTGATGTAAACAAACGTCAACATACTTTATGTATTTGATGCTATTATGCCGTGATCTATGGTTGGCGCCGCCCTGTGTGGTCGCCTGTTAAACAGCCCGCATGTTCGTGCGTTAATTGTTGTTCTAGTATGTTTTTTGTGAGTTTTTCTTTTTAACATTTGAACTATATAGTTCAGGATTATGGAGTGCTACTGTTTTACGAAGGTTTTAGCGGTCCTTTTTATCACTGAGGCACTTTTTCTTACGTTTAGCAGCGCCGAACATACACTCGAGTCCAACAGAGCCCAGCTACTGTATTTAGCACACTCAGCGCTGCTGCACCCCAGGGAAAAGTTTGTTATTCTAGACGAGTTTAAAAGGTGACGGCGTGGACGCATAGCGGGATTGAAGTGTAAAGCAATGCTTAGGAAATACAAGCTGGCTATACCGTCTATCATTATGGGCAACGCGAGATCGCTGCATAACAAGATGGAGGAACTAGAGGGTCTTGTCCATGGACAAAGGGAGTTCAGAGAAGCTAGTCTAGTGTTTTTTACCAAGACATGGCTGAATGATAACATCCCCACAGGGAACGTCACTATCGGCGGTTTCCAGACCATCAGAGCAGACAGGGATAACGCTTCTTCCGGTAAGAGTAAGGGAGGGGGGCTGGCTTTATTAGTTAACAACAGATGGTGTAATCCGAGCCATATTACTGTTAAGGAACAGTTTTGCTGCGAGGTTACAGACAACGCATCCCAGTGCTTTCTTTGCCATTTCTGGGGATTTTAACCATGCATCTCTCTCTTCAAAGCTGCCCACGTTCAAACAGTTTGTGAAGTGCCCAACTAGGAATAATGAAACTCTGGACTTGTTATATGCTAATGTGAAGGATGCATACAACTCCACTGCACTCCCTCCCCTAGGTAGAAATTGAAATGCGTCCAGAGGGAGCTGATGTTGCGGATTGCTGAGGGGAAGAGAGTGTATAAGGAGAAGATGGAGGACAAGCTGAGGCAGAGCCAGGTGAGAGAGGTGTGAAAGGGTATGAGAAATATCACTGGCTTCAAAAAGTCAAACTTTTGGCAGACAGGGGGGACCCAGGACAGAGCCAAAGAGCTGAACCAATTTTTTAACAGGTACGATATTAGCTCTGTCCACCTTCCCTCCAGCTCTCCAGGCCACACACCCTCACGGCTGTCCCACCCCCCCTTTGCACACGACACCTCCTTTGAGACAATCAGCGACCCCCTTCCCGCTCCCTCTGGACTGATCCTCAAAACCACCCTTTCCCCCACCTCCCCACCTGGGCTGGCTTTCACCACCAACCAAGTGAAGAGAGAGCTGGAGAGACTACATCAGTGGAAAGCGGCGGGCCCTGATGGCATCAGTCAAAGGGTGCTTAGGGTCAGTGCTGACCAACTGTGTGGAATACTCCAGCGATGCTTCAACCTTAGCCTGAGCCTGGAAAGGGTCCCTGTGCTGTGGAAAACATCCTGCCTAGTCCCAGTGCCCAAGAAGGCGCACCCCACTGTCCTGAATGACTTCAGACCTGTAGCGATAACATTCCACATCATGAAGACCCTGGAAAGGTTAGTCCTCGCTCACCTCAGACCCCTGGTGTGTACATCACTGGACAACCTGCAGTTCGCATACCAGCACAACTTCGGGGTGGATGATGATTTTGACTTCTCCAGTTCCTTCAACACCATTCAGACCCTGCTACTGGGTGAGAAGATGAGGAGGATGAAAGTGGAAGAACCCTTAGTCTCCTGGGTTACGGACTACCTGTAGGCCACAATTTGTGCGGCTACAGAGCTGTGTGTTAGAACGGGCAGTGAGCAACACAGGGGAACCCCCAGGGAATGGTCATGTCCCCATTCCTGTTCACCCTCTACACCTCGGACTTCAGATATAACTATGAAACATGCCACCTACAGAAGTTCTCGGATGACTCCACAATTGTAGGGTGCATCAGCGGTGGGCAGAAGGAGGAGTACAGGAGCACAATCAATGACTTTGTGGTGTGTTGTGAGCAGAACCACATTCAGCTCAACATCAGCAAAACAAAGGAGATGGTGGTGGACTTCAGGAGAAGGCCCAACTGACTGCAGTCCCTATACAGGGGATGGATGTGGAAATGGTTGGGTCATACAAGTTCCTGGGAGTCCATATGGACAACAGGCTGGAATGGGCTGGTAACACCGGGGCTCTGTACAAAAAGCTCTGTACAGCACCTTCAGTCACAGACTGATCCCACCACGGTGTGCCAGAGAGCGCTACAGGAGGTCCTTCCTGCCGGCGGCTATTAGACTATTTAATGCCTCACAGGGGTGCCATGCCGTCGGCAACATAGACCTGGAACTGTTGGGGTGTTAGGACCTAGTTTAACAATTAGGTATCCATCCATCCATGAGTAACTCTCTGGTCTGTAATCACTCATTCACTCAGGACTTATTCATTCAGCACTCATTCATTCAGGACTGTATGTACATATTCATGTACAGTTGTTATATCATATCACGTGCAAAATTGTAAGTAATTCTTGGACTGAACTTGCGTAGTCATTCAGTCAGGACTGTATACTAGTATCCTGTCAGTGGTATTTGTTTTTCATTGTATTTAGTATACCGAATGTGCAATACATGCATTCATCTGTAATTAACCATGTTCTAAGGACTGTATTTTAAAGGAATTAGTATTATTACCCTAAATGATATCATACGCACAGTCTCAGAACCTTTAAGTATGTCTTCCTGTCATTTACCTGTACCTGTATTATTACCCTCACTTATATCATATGCGCATTTAGCTATTTAAGTTTCTTTCTCAGCCATTGACCTGTATAGTTAACCATGCAAATATTATTTTTATTTATATCAATGTGCAATAATTGTATAATTTTTTCACCTAACACTATAACAATGTATAGTGTACATAATCAGTCATTCACTCATACTATGCAATGTGTTTCTATAGCTTTTTGCACTCCAGACTTTTTATACTTTTTCATACTGCTGCACTATGTTTCATGTATCGTGTATCTGTCTTTTGTGTATTTCTTTCTGGCAATTTTCACCTGCCCTGTGTTTTTCGTAGCTGCTTGATAAAGTAATTTCCACACGGGATCAAGTATCTATCTATCTATCTATCTATCTATCTATCTGTCTGTCTGTCTGTCTGTCTGTCTGTCTGTCTGTCTGTCTGTCTGTCTGTCTGTCTGTCTGTCTGTCTGTCTGTCTGTCTGTCTGTCTGTCTGTCTGTCTGTCTGTCTGTCTGTCTGTCTGTCTGTCTGTCTGTCTGTCTATCTGATAGTGACAAATGATCTAAGAGATTGGGTTGCAATGAGATGTTATACACTAAGTGTACAAATCATTATGGACACCTGCTCTTTCCATGACATAGACTGACCAGGTGAATCCAAGTAAAAGCTAGGATCCCTTATTGATGTTACTTGTTACATCCACTTGGTGAAGGGGAGGAGACAGGTTAAAGAAGGATTTGTATCACCTTGAGACAATTGAGACATGGATTGTGTTATGTGTGCCATTCATAGAGTGAATGGGCAAGACAAAATATCAACAACTTCAACGCTGCTGGGCTTTTCACGCTCAACAGTTTCCCAAAGGACATGCAGCCAACTTGACATAACTGTGGGAAGCATTGGAGTCAACATGGTCTAGCATCCCTGTGGAACGCTTTGGTCCTTAATGTTTGCAACTCAACATTAGGAAGGTGAGAGTTACATTAGCACACAGTTCGACAGTGCTGTTATTTTTGGGTTATGCCTGATGTATTGTGATACATGCCTGTTATTGTTGAGTTTGAGATAATGAACAGTACAGTTGATTCTAAATCACTGTCACTGAATTATCATTCTAAACACAACATTGACGACAAGGATGGCTGAACTCTCCCACCACCTCCTCCCTGAGCCCCCGATCCCATGGGCTCGCTGGTTAGAGTGCTTTGAAATGTACAATAGCGTTTGGGCTTCATGATGTCAACGCTGCACGGAAAAAGGCACTTCTATTTCACTGCTTGGGAGCGGAAGGCCAGTGTGTGCTCGGAACTTTGGGAACAGCACACACCTACACCGCGTGTATGGCACTCTTAAAATCACACTTCACTACCCCTACACAGTCAACTACTCCCCGGTGAGTTGGTACAGATCTATGTACAGTAGCTAACTTCAGGGGCTTAGCTAGCTCATGCTAGTTTGGTGCGCTTCAAAACTAGACATTTGGGATCAACTGATAGAACACACAAACAATGCTAAAGTGTCGGAAAGACTGTTGCTTGACCCAGCCGATCATACATTGACACAAGCAATTGATCTCGCTTTCCAAGTCGAGTCAGCAGCCGAGTGTGCAGCTAGGTTAACACAGAGAGTGACCAGCCCCTCCCCCGCTGATTTCTCACGCCACTTCATGCTGCTGCCTACACTCATTGACAGCTCTCCCGGCCCGACGTCAGCTCTACTGAAACTACTGAACATTCACAACCACGGCAACAGTGTGGAAACTGTGTATCCGTTCCCATGCTACCAGAGCTCAGAATTGCCCTGCGTGCGGCTAAACCATTTGGTCTTCCAGTCTGCCGCTATTCCCCTGTAACCCCACAAAACACAGAACATAATTCTCAGTCTCCAACTATCAATAAAGTACCTATCTATCTATCTTATCTATCTTATCCACAATGTGAGCGCTGGGCCAGTGGCTTTCAAATCATGCAGTCAAGTTAGTGATGTACGTATGTATTCCCCTGCTGTTGGATACTGGTGCCAGTGTATCACTGCTGAATGTGGACACATACAATCCATTTTTTAGTTCCCTACCACTCTCTGCGCCCTCCACTCCCCTCTGTGGATATGGTGATTCAAAAATCGACCTAGTGGGCTCACTCCAAATCTCTGTTCGCTACAGTACAAAAGGGTTGCCTGACTCCTGTTTCCATGTAGTGCACTGTGGCGCTAACCTAATGGGACTGGACCTCTTCACCGCTCTGGGCTTCATTGTCTTGGACACCGGTGGGTCAGAGATTCTGTATGTCACCTCACTGTGGCTACACGTATGGCCAGCGCTGTTCAATGGTTTGGGCTGTCTCACTGCCTACACCCATCAGCCTCTTATTGACCCCACTGTTCTCCTGTCATTCAGCCACTGCGTCACATTCAAATGACTATTCGTGAATAGGTTGAGGCTGATCTAAAGAACCTACTAGAACAAGACATATCTGAGCCAGTTGAGGCCTCCATTTGGATCTCAAACCTAGTGATTGCAAGGAAAACGTCTGGTGCTTTACGCATCTGCATGGACATTCAACCAGTGAATAAGGCTGTCATTCCTGACAAATATCCACTGCCCACTTCAGAGGAACTCACAGTCCTGTTCTACAGCTCCAAAGTGTTCTCAAAACTGGACCTGCGGTAGGGCTATCACCAGGTGCCCCTCCACCCCAGCAGCAGGAACCTCGTGATGGCATCTTTTGCTACAAGAGGATGCCGTTTGGACTGAGTTTTGCGCCCAGCTGCTTTCAAAAAGTATGACCTTAGCACTCGCAGGCACCTACCTGGGCCCCATTGTTGTGCACATGCCCACGACTAACACCTCCACATGGTGTTTACCACTCTGGCGAAACACAAAATCACACTCAACGGTGACAAGCGTGTTTTTGCAGTGCCAAGAGTTTGTGGGCTTCCGGTTGTCAGCTGACGGCGTCTCCCCTTACCAGTCCAACATCAACGCCATCCACAGCATTCCAAAGCCCAGCTCAACATTCCAGTTGTCTGTAGCTGTGTTGGTGGTTTTATCCCAGATACAGACTTCAGTGGAGAAACCCATCGCCTTTGCTTCCTTGGCCATCAACTGCACTGAACAGAGTTATTCTGTGTGCAACCATGAGGCGCTAGCCAGCGTCTGGGCATGTGAGCGATGGCATCTGTACCTGTATATCTGTGTTGATATCCATGGGGTTCCCACCACCAACAGTTCCTGGTGGTGGCCTACAATCTACACTCAAAATGGCCAAAGGTCATCGTGGCAGGCTCCGTCACCTCTCGGGTCATCATCCACTTCCTAGAGTCCCTCTTCTCCCACTGGGGTCTAGCAAAGACCATCACCACAGACAACATGCCCCAGCTCCTCTTTAAGCCTGTTAAATATTTTGCTCATTTTATGGCTAATTAAACCAGAGCTGATGTCTCCAGGCTAGATCTACACAAAGAGTGGACCGCCAATCAGAGGGTCTGTTCTGCACAAGGCTCTGCATGTTCTCCACTAACAGGAACTATAACATTTTAGCACAGAGAAATGTTTATCAGCGATTTCTGGTGAGACAAATAAGTGGCCTGAGATTAGTAAACGTTTTTTTGTATATCACTATCCTATCTCCAAATTGTAGATGAGATCACTACATTCCAATGTTTCTTTTTGTTTAAAGAAAAAAATATATATATACAGTGGGGAGAACAAGTATTTGATACACTGCCGGTTTTGCAGGTTTTCCCACTTACAAAGCATGTAGAAGTCTGTAATTTTTATCATAGGTACTCTTCAACTGTGAGTGACGTAATCTAAAACAATAATCCAGAAAATCACATTGTATGATTTTTAAGTAATTAGTTTGCATTTTATTGCATGATATAAGTATTTGATACATCAGAAAAGCAGAACTTAATATTTGGTACAGAAACCTTTATTTGCAATTACAGAGATCATATGTTTCCTGTAAATCTTGACCAGGTTTGCACACACTGCAGCAAGGATTTTGGCCCACTCCTCCATACAGGCCTTCTCCAGATCCTTCAGGTTTCGGGGCTGTCGCTGGGCAATACGGACTTTCAGCTCCCTCCAAAGATTTTCTATTGGGTTCAGGTCTGGAGACTGGCTAGGCCACTCCAGGACCTTGAGATGCTTCTTACGGAGCCACTCCTTAGTTGCCCTGGCTGTGTGTTTCGGGTCGTTGTCATGCTGGAAGACCCAGCCACGACCCATCTTCAATGCTCTTACTGAGGGAAGGAGGTTGTTGGCCAAGATCTCGCGATACATGGCCCCATCCATCCTCCCCTCAATACGGTGCAGTCGTCCTGTCCCCTTTGCAGAAAAGCATCCCCAAAGAATGATGTTTCCACCTCCATGCTTCACGGTTGGGATGGTGTACTCATCCTTCTTCTTCCTCCAAACATGGCGAGTGGAGTTTAGACCAAAAAGCTTTATTTTTTGTCTCATCAGACCACATGACCTTCACCCATTCCTCCTCTGGATCATCCAGATGGTCATTGGCAAACTTCAGACGGGCCTGGACATGCGCTGGCTTGAGCAGGGGGACCTTGCGTGCGCTGCAGGATTTTAATCCATGACGGCGTAGTGTGTTACTAATGGTTTTCTTTGAGACTGTGGTCCCAGCTCTCTTCAGGTCATTGACCAGGTCCTGCCGTGTAGTTCTGGGCTGATCCCTCACCTTCCTCATGATCATTGATGCCCCACGAGGTGAGATCTTGCATGGTGCCCCAGACCGAGGGAGATTGACCGTCATCTTGAACTTCTTCCATTTTCTAATAATTGCCCCAACAGTTGTTGCCTTCTCACCAAGCTGCTTGCCTATTGTCCTGTAGCCCATCCCAGCCTTGTGCAGGTCTACAATTTTATCCCTGATGTCCTTACACAGCTCTCTGGTCTTGGCCATTGTGGAGAGGTTGGAGTCTGTTTGATTGAGTGTGTGGACAGGTGTCTTTTATACAGGTAAAGAGTTCAAACAGGTGCAGTTAATACAGGTAATGAGTGGAGAACAGGAGGGCTTCTTAAAGAAAAACTAACAGGTCTGTGAGAGCCGGAATTCTTACTGGTTGGTAGGTGATCAAATACTTATGTCATGCAATAAAATGCAAATTAATTATTTAAAAATCATACAATGTGATTTTCTGGATTTTTGTTTTAGATTTCGTCTCTCACAGTTATAGTGTACCTATGATAAAAATTACAGACCTCTACATGCTTTGTAAGTAGGAAAACCTGCAAAATCGGCAGTGTATCAAATACTTGTTCTCCCCACTGTATATTAAAATCTCCACTTTTCTCTAACCTGATAGGATGGTCAAAATTGCTGATAATACTGGTCGTTTTTGAAAATTCCAAATTATGTAACAAAGCGAGACATTGTTTGTAGTGCTATTATATGGAGTGATTCTAATCTAATAAATTCCCAGTAGAGATTAATAAAAGGGAATGGATAGATGAAGAGGAGGAGGAGGAGGAGGAGGAGGAGGAGGAGGAGGAGGAGGAGGAGGAGGAGGAGGGGAGTGATCACCCCTTAGATATAGTAGCTTGTCATAATGCATGGGGCTGCAGCTTTTTCAGGACAGTGTATTTAATGTGAAGGCAGCGCTTACATGTATTTTCCCCCTTCACACTGTGCAGTCTTCAAGCCTCCCCCCAGCCCCTGGGCGAGTGCTCGCTATGATCAAATATTTACTATCCTGTCCGACCCAGCTTGCCTTAGGTCTGTACCAGGCCTACATCCCAACCTACAGACAATGGACTAGGCAGACTACCAGCTAAGTAGAACATAGACCTATAAACAGTACATGGATTTACTTCTTCGGACTAACATGGAATTCTAAGAATTAGCATCGTAAATACCCACAGTTTACTGAACATTTTGACCAAGAGAAACATTTCTGTGAGAATAAAAATAAACATTTATTTTAGGTTCTTGTCATTACCATTAAAATCAAACCTCTCTGTTGTGTGCTACAGTTTTTGTAAGTAGAAGGAAAAGAGGAAAAGCCCCGGAACAGCCCCTGAACAACAAGTTGTAATTCTATATCTCTGACCAACTGTAGAGTTAAATTTAATCTCAAGCTGATTTGTCTTTGAGCAGACAGTGGGGTAGTATTGCTGTGAAACAAGTTTTCAGTGCAATCTTACCCCTGGTTTACAGTGAGGTAGGAGTTAGGGGTTTAGGTTCAGGCTAATGTTAGGGTAGGATTTGCATCTACGTATAGCTGGAGTCAAAGTTTGAATTGGAGCAAAGGAGTTCGGTTTGCACCTAGGGCTTGGATTAAGTTTGAGTTTAGTTGTCTAAACTCACTTTGTATACGCTGTGCTTTAATATAAAACATTATTTGCATGTACATGATATACAGTACATTCTATATGCTTATTTGCCTTTAAACATTTCTAGTATGGTTTGAGAATTGGAGGTGAAACTCCCAGGAAAAAGTACTGCGTTGAATTAGCACCTAATACTTCTGTCATTAGCCGTAAACCCCAGCCAAATGGAATTCCTTTGATGCTGTTCTTATAGTGAGGGTATTTTCCTAATCTCTATTTGGGGGAATTATGGCATTTAGGTCACAAACTATTCACTCACATAAGTGATATAAACACTGTTAAACCTCACAAAGTCTTTAGATTGGATCCATCCTGATCCGGGCTTCACTTACACGCACTCCCACTTGTATGTGGATAGCATGACAAAAGAACACATGCCCTTATACTAACTTTGTAAACCAACAGTGTCAGTTCAATGTGGTAAAGTATTGCAGTAAAAATATTAAATTGGAGGAAGGAACATTTATAAAAAAAAGCTGATTTGCTTTAAGTATTTAATCAGGTTTTACTGAGTTGTTTTCCATATATGCTTATAACTGTTTAACATGCACATTTGTTTATTTAGTATTGTGTCTGGAGTAGGTTCCAGCTGAGCAGACTTTCTGCTGCCTCCTCCTCCATCCACAGGTGGGAAGAACGGAACAAAGGAGGACAACTGCCATCCCGCCACCTCCCAGAGGCCCCTTGGCTGTGACGGCTGTGACAGTGGGACTCTTCCCTCAGTTCCCCATGTCCACTGCTGCCAAGCTCTGCCAGGCCCTGCCAGGCTCCAGAGATGCCCCGCTCTCTGTCTGTCTCTCTGGGCCCCAAGTCAAAAGGGCCCATGAAAGCAGGAGTGGGCGAAGAGTCGAGACCTCAAGATATTCGTCCCCCCCACCTCTCCATCTGCTACAAGTGTGTCTGTTCTCTGTGTCTCTCTCTCCATCCCTCCTCTGGTCTGGTCATCATGGCCTTGATCTGCTCCCCAGCCGGCCACCATCACTCTGCTGTCACTTTACTGTTACACCACTGTCACTTACCTAGCTGGACTGATACACAGCCTAGACCACTAGTCCACTCAAATTAATCCTTAACCCTCATACTACCGAGGCATATTGCCCAAAGGTGGTTTACTACATTATTCAAATGTTTCATTATTTTGTCAATGAACTTGTTCTTAATAAATCTAAATTATTGTTCAGTGTTTCTGTATCAATATAGACTTTTAAAAAATTCCTTTAGGGTAATTTTCACCCCAGCCAAAAACACCTAATTACACCTATAGTAATTTGAAAGATACAACCTTTATTTGAGTCTAGATTTCTCTGGAGACATAGTATTAAGTTATACATAAGTTATACGGACGGAGGGGAACCTGTATAAGTGATTTAGGCCAGATAGAGAGATCACCTGCAGAAATCAAACCACCTTATGTACTCTTCTATACTTAAATGACCTTACATACTGTATATATACTCCTTGAAGCTAGAGGTTCCTATAGCCCACCCTACTACCTCATCTCCGGTATCTCTATTTTTATCTTCTGCTCATTTTGCACTCCAGTATCTCTATTTGCACATCATCATTTGCACATCCATCATTAATGCTAATCTGTAATTTATTTCGCCACTATGGCCTATTTATTGTCCTACCTTCTTAACTTTACTGCATTTTGCACTACATTTGCACACTCTGTATATAGATTTTCTATTGTGTTATTGACTATACGTTTGTTTATTCTCATGTGTAACTCTGTATTGTTTTTTGTCGCACTGCTTTGCTTTGTCTTGGCCAGGTCGCAGTTGTAAATGAGAACTTGTTCTCAACTGACCTACCTGGTTAAATAAAGGTGAAATAAAAATACAATAAAATAAATATGCTAAGATGCAGTCAAAACAACTCATAAAAATATGTCAGTAATATGAATAAAACAGAACACCAATTACCCTCTAAATGTACACATAGTGCTGTATTGGTGTGTATTCTTAGAAAAAATAGTTGTTCTATGGGAATCCTATAATATCCTCCAATAGTCTATACTGTATATGCGACTTGTTATGGTATTTGGGTTGCTATAAGTTTAGTTTGTTGTGATTTGGGCATGTTTTTTGAAGCTTCCCCTCCCATTGTTTCACTAGCAGTGATGCTAATGCTGGCTGTGGGGTAGATAAATAGGATCAATGGATGGATCACATTTTGTCAATCGAATTAAGTATATTTACAATTTTGCTGTGCCGGCCCTTTAAACAGCAGTCATTTTTTACAACATGAATATAACAAAATTGGTATTTACTTCAAAGTTCTAAAAACGAAATTATACTACAATCAACTGTTGGAAAAACAGTCTGTTTATTTCAGATAACATTATTTACATGTCTAATGATGTCTTGATACAAATTAAGTTGATATGTTGCTATGATCGTAGCATTTTCCAATAGATTCTTGTTGTTGTTGGTAAATCATGTATGTAAAATGTTTTGATATTATGAGGGTTAGTATATAGTACAAAAAAATAAATACAAAAAAATAATAATAGTACTCAAAGTTAAGTGTTACAGAAGTGGTTTGTCATCCAATTAGTCAAATCTCCACTTGTTCTTGTGTCAACAAAACCTGTGAATCAGACCCACCATTCAACCAGACAGTCTAGTGTGTGGAGTAGCCTTGGAGAAAGGGATCAGGAACTGAAGAGTCACTTCAGTTCCACTCCAGTGGCTGCTGTTCCATTTGGAGCTCCACTCTTCACTTGTGTCCCTGTGAACACCCACAAAGGAGGGTCATCAGGCAGTTTCATTAGCCAGGAGATAAGCATGCTCGTGTGGACAGGACAGGAGCGGTCCTTTATCTGCACGGCTGGAGGGGTGATGTGGTGGTAGGGAAGGGGACGGATGAAGTGGCTCTTACCGCAAATTACAAGTATCCTTATGAAAACCCCTCAGGAGGGCAAAAATCACCCCCCCCTCGTCGCCTTCTCATCTCCGCAGCATTGTCCATGAAGTGCCACAGGCCAGCAACCCAATCCCCACTCAGACACAACCACTCTTAACCCCTTTTAACGCATTCTACATTACCTTATGTGGATTTACACACAGAGCAGTGCTTAAACTGCCCTTTTGAGAGTTTGGGACTGTAAGGTTCTATCTGCATTTTTGTCCAAATTTAGTTATTGACATAGCGTTCTGTTTAAAGTTCTCTACCTATATAGTACTCTAAATACCGCAAGTTCAAAAGAATACAAGATATAAATAGCTGACACCATTCAAACCAATGAGGGTTTGGAACTTTAAAGCCAATTATCTAAATATCCTATTTTTGCATATAGTCCTTAACTCTCACTTTATTACGACTGTTGGCACTGGCCTGCTCGGGGAAGATTAGTGCTGCTGGTGTGGAGTTACCCACCTCTACAGTCCAATGACTCTCAATCTGACTGTAGTTCCATTTGGGATTATCATTGTAAACTTTTGTATAATGTCTGTATGTCCACACACACACAGAGCCCATGCAACAGAATGTGCACCAAGCTTCATCACTGTTGGCTTCCAATTGTAATTTATTTTGATCTGTTGAGGTATTTGATTAGCACTCCTAATACTTTTTCAGACTAAATTCCTACTTCGAGAGCTGTATTCAACAGAAAGGCCTCTGTCGTATTTAAATGCACAGTGTAAAAAGAGTAGAACTTTGTTATGTTATTTCAACCTGTAAACACTGAAAACTGCAGCATTGACAAGATGGGTGGCCTACGTGTCTTCCCCTCCTCTTGCCAATTCCAGGGAATGGGTTGCTTTACATTTGGTATTTTAAGTGGCAACCTGGTTAGGGAATTACCTGTTTAGCATAAACACTGTAGCGTAACGAAACACTGGAGTGCTCCTTACCTGCCTTCACTGGATGTTAATTTGTAGTCAAATCTGGCATTTTGCTCTCTGTATTTGTGCTGAATTCCAAAATCTCTTATTTTTGTTTATTATGTTATACACATCTGCATAAACACGATGGAACAGTTTGACATTTGTTTCTCTAATGAGCTGCACCTCCAACAGTGTGGAATTACAGTGCCTTATTCAAAATGTTGTTGTGTTACAGCCTGAATTCAAAATAGATTAAAAAAAAGTCCCAATAATGACTAAGTGATAAAAAAGGTTTTAGAAATGTTTTCAAATGTAATGAAAATGAAGTATTCAACCCCTTAAGTCAATATATGTTAGAATCCCCTTTGACAGCTGTGAGTCTTTCTGGGTAAGTCTCTAAGAGCTTTGCACACCTGGATTGTACAATATTTGCACATTATTATTTTTAAAATTCTTCAAGGGCTATCAAGTTGGTTGTTGACCATTGCAAGACAGACATTTTCAAGTCTTGCCATAGATTTTCTTGCCGATTTAAGTCAAACTGTAACTAGGTCACTCAGGAACATTCAGTGTCATCTTGGTTAGCAACTCCTGTGTAGATTTGGCCTTAAGTTATTGTCCTGCTGAAAAGTGAATTTGTCTCCCAGTGTCTGTTGGAAAGCAGACTGAACCAGGTTTTCATCTCGGATTTGGCCTGTGCATAGCTCTATTCCATTTATTTTTATCCTTAAAAAACTCCTTGGTTCTTGCCGATGACAAGCATACCCATATCATGATGCAGCCACCACCATGCTTGAAAATATTAAGATTGGTACTCATTGATGTATTGTGTTGGATTTGCCCAAAACATAACAGTTTGTATTCAGGAGGTAAAGTTAATATATTTTCCAAATGTTTTGCAGTATTACTTTAATGCCTTATTGCAAACCGCATGCATGTTTTGGAATATTTTTTATTCTATACAGGCTTTTTTCTTTTTAGTCTGTCAATTAGGTTAGTTATGTGGAGTAACTACAATGTTGTTGATCCATCCTCAGTTTTCTACTATCACAGCCATTAAACTCTGTAACTGTTTTAAAGTCACCATTGGCCTCATGGTGAAATCCCTGAGCGGTTTCCGTCCTCTCTGGCAACTGAGTTAGAAAGGACGGCTGTATCTTTGTAGCGAAAGTGTAACTGAGAATTTCACCATGATCAAAGGGATATTCATTGTCTGCTTTTTAAAAAACCCATCAACCAATAGGTGCCCTTCTTTGCAAGGCATTGCAAAACCTCCCTGGTCTTCGTGGTTGAATCTGTGAAATTCATTGTATGTGTGGGGTACAGCGATGAGGTAGTAATTGAAAAATCATGCATCTTATTATGTGACTTATTAAGCAAATGTTTACTCCTGGACTTATTTAGGCTTGCCATAACAAAGGGGTTGATTACTTACTGACTCAAGGCATTTCAGCTTTTCATTTTTAATTAATTTGTAAACATTTTGAAAAACATAATTACACTTTGACATTATGGGGTATTGTGTGAAGGCCAGTGATAAAACAAATTCAGGCTGTAACACAATAAAATGTGGAAAAAGTCAAGGGGTGTGAATACTTTCTGAAGGCACTGTATTTCAGCGAGCACTTCTGCAGTGGTTGACATTGCCCAGCATATTTGTGTCCTGTCATATTTAAATACTCCTTAAAAGCAAAATCTGTGACAAACTGTCTCTCTCTCTCTCTCTCTCTGTCTCTCTCTCTGTCTCTCTCTCTCTCTCTCTTTCTCTCCCTCTTCCACTATCTTCCTCAATTACTGTAGAGACATTGCCTCTAGACTTGTCATATACAGTTAGTCATTTGAGCAGAAAACTCAGTTTGGCAGAATCCAACAGGCTGAAGCAGAGGCCTATAGGCATTATTTAGCCACAAGTAAGAAGCACCCGCATTACCTCTGCCTTCTCTCTTTAACCACTTCTGCTACCATGCTAATCAGTCTTTCCAACTACACCCCCTCACTACCATACCATGCTCTCATGATCAATATGGCTCTCTGCAAGAGTACAGCAGTGGAACAACAGGAAGACCAATAACACATCGTCCAAGTCTTGGGTTAGTTCTAAGGGGTTTAGACCTGCACAATAACAAACCCATTCAGGGCATTAAGAAAAGGCCTTATTTCAGGTGACTTGCTCGCCAACAACAACAAAAGCACGAGAACGAATCAGATCAAACTCTGGCAGACGTGTACACAGCAGAGCCACATCTCCGTGCTTCATTTGGATATTTTGTGATGGCCGTGCTACCGGCTCAACATGAATGTCATCAGAGAATTCTCACAGCTCTGTGTTCCATTGAGCAGAAACATTGCTCCTGTCCTGACAGGGCCAAACCTGACTGAATCACACGCACGGCTAGGTGATATGTGTCACATTGTGGGCTCTACAAATGTAGAGTCTACCGACGTAGGTCTAGTGGGTGTGACACTATTATCATGTTGATAGGAGGCGGCTCAGCGTTGCCCCTTGTGTCACACCTTTGACTCATTCTAGCTGGTTGTCACTTGTCCACAGGTCCACTGTTGATTACATACTAATAAATGGCATTATAATGATTATGCCAGTGCTGTCAATCAGATACAGTCATTTAAGCATCATTGGACAGCTACCACCAACACTGCCTTAGGAAATTACAGAAGAGTTTTGTTCTGTTATTCAGAAAGAGAACATGATCATTGAACATTGAATGTTCCCAGCATTGTTGTTTTTATAATGATGACTGTCGGTGTGTGTTGATGCCTCACTGGTTCCAGCTTAGTGTTGTCAATGTCACGTACATCTTGCTATGGTAAAAAAAAAAATGTTCAATTGACATTGTGTTTCCGAGCATTACCTTTTGGGGTCTCCTATCCCCTCTGCCCTGTGTCATGTACTAGACAGCACAAAGGAACAGTCTGTATTCTTCATGACCCCCAACTGACTCACTTTTATAAATGTCAGGTGTCAGTGTCCAGTAGCACCTAGTTGTCTGTTGAACAGCACCACGATTGGTGACCCATTAGCCCCTCTCTGTGTCCACAGGTTTGCTTTATATAGAAATCTACCAGTAGCAATTTTAGCATGTAAATCTTGGTTGTGCAACAAATGTAAAAAGTGGGATGCATGCCAGCAAAGCCACTACACAACACAACACAACACAACACTAAACAATACACTATAACGGTGACAAACGGTGCCCACAAACTGTTAGGGCCTATATAAAGCTGTCCCAACAGCAGTCCCAACATCTTACCACTGCTACACCTGGCTATCAGCGGAGCCTTGTCTGGCAGCGAAACAGTTCATTCAGCCTCATTTACGGCATTTAAAAAAAACATAGCTGATATGGCTGACTTGTTTAAACAAATGTGGTTTCTACTGACAATTGAGATGTACAAACTATTGCATAAGGGGACGACAACGGATAAGAGGCAATCCGTAATTTCTATGAAGAAATTAATGAACGAGCTAGGACGGACGTAATCAATATAACTAATTGTTCAGCACTTTTGAAATTTGGAACATGGGCCGTTCTTACAGTATTCTCCCCGTACACCAAGTCAGAACCGTAGGATAAATAAAGGGGGCATATAAGCAGACAATGAAAGCTCTTACAATATTCAATGATTACATTTCTCTAAAACAGGTTATAGGCTACATGTGCACCACCAAGTCAGAACCATAGGCGAAATTAAGAGGGGAAAATAGACCAAATCATTAAGGTGAGGCACATGGGCTACTAACAGCTTACTACACAACATACAATTAGTAATACGTTCTTAGCTACAGTATACATATCTCCCTGGCATATTACATAATTTATGCAGCAGCATACAAGACATTCTTTGGACATTGTTGTGCTGTGCTCACTTGAACAGGAAGATGGCGCGGCAGTCCTTCGTGGGCAACTTTTGCCATCAAAGTCTGGCATTTTCTGGATTTATGGTGCTTTCAAGACAACTGGGAACTCAAGGTTGAATTATGATGGCATCCGTTGTCTTCAGGTTGTAGCTCTAGAAAGAGGCCCAAATTCCGGATGTTGGATGACCGTTCAAAATGTATTTTCCCAACTGAACAATTTTTGAGTTCCCAGTTGTCTTGAACTCAGTAAAGTCAGATTTCCCAGTTCCGAGTTAACAGTTGTTTTGAGGGTGGCACAAATCATGCTTAATTGACAGCATGTCCAATGTTGAATGTTTATCATTTTAAACTTGGAAAAGAGACCCTTAATCCCAGATTTGGGACAACACAGCCACTCCCCTGAATGGCAGGCTAGTGATTGCTTTGCAATGCTTGCAGTTAGCCACTGATTCCTTCCAAACCACTCATTGTTGAATTTGCGATTTCCAACTTGTTGTGTAATGTTAATGTCCAATGGCCGATGAGCACTGATACGTTTTATCTAAAGGATTAAAAAGGATTTGCCAGTTGATGATGACTTATTCATGATGATGACTGCTAGCTAAGATTTTGAAAGTATGATGTTGACATGATCCGTCCAATCAAAGCTACTGTAGGTATAACGTGATTTGACGTCATTTTGTCTGTGGCTATTGACCTTGAGCCTTCATGAATGGGCACTTCTAATGTAACTCTATGGCAACACCCAAGGGGCTCGAATTCTCAAGCTCTACCGTTAGACTTGGCGGTGATGTAGTGTCCCCATGAGTGACAGAACACTGAGCTAATCATGGCGCAACTAGAGAACATTACCAACACCTACACTCCGTATTTTTCGCTGGCTGCCCCACCACCACAGAAATTACTGAGCTTGGCTGAAACACCTGCATTTTGGAGCTGACTTACTCAAGAAAGCAAAAAGGAGACCATGTTTGTATGAAGCTTTATTAACTAAATTATAATAAAAACATTTACAATGTTTGCTAACTGATATGTAACACGTATTAATGCAAAATAACATGCAAAACAGGCAAGCCCAACCTGAATGACGGGCCGCCACTGAAAACTACATAAGAGATTCTTCAGCAGAGACTGAACTAACTCAACCATTCAAATGGGTGAAGTGCAATGTTTCTGATAGGTTAGACACTAATGGCTGACCATCCTTCTGTAGAGCATCAGAACTTTAGGCTCCCAAGTGGCGCAGTGGTCTAAGACACTGCATCTCAGTGCTAGCGGTGTCACTACAGACAATCTGGTTTGAATCCAGGCTGTATCACAACCGGCCGTGATTGGGAGTCCCTTAGGGCGGCACACAATTGGCCCAGCGTCATCCGAGTTTGGCCGGTGTAGGCCGTCATTGTAAATAAGAATTTGTTCTTAACTGACTTACCTAGTTAAATAAAAAAAGAACTGAGGCTTGAGGCCAGGTAGCATTCTGACATGGCCTGGTTGCATTGTAGGAGAATAACAATTGAAGAGTTTGATTCCAAAACACTATATATCCTTTTTCAGAAATGTTTGTAAATTAGCTTTTTTTGTTTAAAGAAATTATGAAAGAGATTGGTGTGTTTTTTCACTATCTAATCTTGGAATGATTCAGTGACAGATGTGTTTGTTTCAAATCTATCACTTAATGGTTTCATTTCAGAGAGACAAATAATACAAATAAAAAATGCTATATATTCGCCTCACAAGCTAGGTTTCCATCCAGATTTTCTGATGGTTAAAGATCCCATCTTGTCTAGCGTATTTTGCTTTGTCGGCATTTGGAAGGTTTACTGACAAATTAGCTGTTTCCAGCAGGCCTGTTGTGACATTTTTTGATCCAAGAAGAAATAAGTAATACTGCTAGGTTTTGCACAACAGAATGTAACAAATACCTACATTTTTTATAAAGAAATGTACAAATAATACATTTGTGACATCAATATTTAAAAAGTTATAATTCAATACAGTAATATGAGATCTGTATGTAAAGCATTTACATTGTATATTTAGCAGATACTCTTATCCAGAGCAACTTAAAGTATGTGAATTCATCTTAAGATAGCTAGGTGAGACAACCACATATCACAGTCAAAAACACAGGATACGAAAATTCTATTTCAGCTAAACAATGGATATATAGCGTTTTGCAAAAAAACATTTTCATACACTAAGATCTATGAATTAAAAATCTGAGCACAGTATATTTATATTTATATTTACACACACGAATGTACCCATAAGCAATCAATGTTGATGAAATAACACAAATGTGAAAAATTGGTGTATAGCTTTTTGTAAATAAACACTTCAAGTGCCACAGTCACCTCCAAAATTATTGGCACTCTTGATAAAGATGAGCAAAACAAGACTGTATCAAATAAATAATACAAATACTCAGCTTATTGTATGCTAAAAATAATTGGGGAAATTATATTATTTTATACTAATACAATTGTTCAGAAAATGAGATTTAATACATTTTTTCCCTCAAAAAGATGTCAAAATTATTGCCGCCCCTAAATATTCTTACAAATAAAATAAAACAAAATGTCATCTGCATTAATATGTTACTTATTTTAAGTTAAGTTGAGTTCTTGGCTTCCTGTTTCACTGGGGTATAAAAATGAGGTAACACACATGTAAAATCCCTTTGTCCTCCATCACCATGGGAAATGGCAGAGAGCTCACAAATGAAAAAAGAGACAAATGGTTGTTGACCTTCAAAAATCAGGAAATGAGTACCAGGCAATAGGTACGAAAAAATACCAACAAGAAAAAGTATATATATACCACTTACCACTATTAGGGCAACAATTAAGACGTTTACAAACCACTGGAACAGTGGTAAACTTGCCTGGTATTGGACGCAAATGTATCTTGTCCCCACACACAGTGAGGAAGATGGTACGGGAAGCAAAGACAAATTCAAAGGCCAAAATTGTAGAATTACAGAACTTGGTTACATCTTTGGGCCACCAAGTCTCGAAATCTACAATTAGATACTACCTCTATGCTAATAGGCTCTTTGAAATGGTTGCCAGAGAAAATACTTTATTGAGAGAAACCAACAAATGGAAATGCCTTTAGTTTGCTAAATGGTATTGGCACTTGGATTGGAACCGGTGCTATGGTCAGATGACATAGAGCTCTTTGGCCACACACAGCAGTAGTGGGTTTAGCGTTGAAAGAAAGATGCATATGCAGAAAAGAACCTCATACCTACTGTAAAATATGGTGGTGGATCATTGTTGTTATGAGGCTGTACTGCTTCCACTGGTCCTGTGACCCTTTGTTAGGTCAACGGCATCATGAACTTTATCAAGTACCAAGACATTTGAGCCAGAAACCTGGTTGCCTTTTGAAACTTGGCCGCAATGTGGATCATCCAGCAAGACAATAACCCCAAGCACACATCAAAATCCACAAAGAAATGCTTAATTGACCACAAAATCAAAATTTTGTTATGGCCATCTCAGTCTCCAGACTTGAACCCCATTGAAAACCTGTCTTTTGAAATGAAGTGAGCAGTCCATAAGAGCAGACAAAGGATATTGAGAATCTGGAAAGATTCTGTATGGAGGAATGGTCTAAGATCAGTGCCAGAGGGGAGGGTGCCAGAGTATTCAAAGCAGGGGTGCCAATCATTTTGACACATATCTTTTTTATTCATGTTTTATTACTAGTTAACCCTCTTGAGTCTAAGCCACGAGGGGATGTTCTACTAAGCTAACACATGGAATTATTTTCAGATGGTCATACCATGGATAATTTAGCTATATTCAAACCCTTTGTTTTTGGCCCATTCTACCCCGCATTCACTTTGGTTCATTTTTATCATCCAGCAATGGGTTACGTGATACTTGTGTGGGTTGAAGAGCAAAACATGTCCGTGTTCGTGAGATAGTGGGGTCCTAATAGTTTCTACCTCAAACCGTTCAGACTAGACAGGCGATTTTGTGAGAAGACCTGTTTGGAGTTGGTACGTCAGCATCACCGACTTCAGGCGACTCTCGTGAAGCTTGTGGGGGTCATAGAGCGAAACGTTTCGTGAAAAGTAACTTTTCGGCATCCTCTCATGTCTGTCAAAATAAAGGCGCTTACAAGCAATGGTCTCATCAACCTACTATAAGGACATGTCTGGTTTTCACTCATAAGTTAAAGACTAGCTCATAAACTAACATTTAAAACTCTGCACCTACGTAAAAGTCACCAAAGTCTTTATAAAATTATCAACAGAAGACTACAAAAGGAAATGGAGGTTTGTGTAATAAATTATATACAAAGGCTTTGGTCTGTTTGTACAATCAACAATGGTTAATTCAGATATGTATAGATGCTAACCTCAAAAGGCTGTAAACTCTTGCAGGCCTTACGCTACTACGCATTGTTGCAGTGAGAGGTTTTAGTAGCACAAAATAAAGTAAAACACTTAACTACAACTATAACAAATAACTTGCACCCAATTGAATGAAATTTCATTAAAATGTGTATAAAACATACATAGAATATTCAGAGAAATATAAATGAAATTCACTTTATTATAGAAATTGTGTCCGGGAGAATGCTAGGGAAGACAAATACTCACATTTCGACATAACAAACTGAATTATATCGAAGACACAATCTACAGTTTTTAGCTACCAAAAGTTTTTTTTCACCTCTTTTTTAGCGGTTAATGCTTTCTATTTACAATGATTCTGCCAGAAAGCTTTGGAAAATAAAATAACAGAGAAATGGGCTTCTTGTACCCAGCTGGTACCTGCTGGTCCAGCTCTGCCTTGGAATGATACAAACTTGATTCACCAGAGTCCACATTCTGTACACAGACTGGGAGAGCTTCTTGATATACGTTGATAAAAACTATTCATGGCAGAAAATTCTTCACAAATGATCTTCTTTTCAGCAGAAGCAAGGAACAACTCAGTTTCACAGTCCATCCACGTTGTTCTTTTTTCATTATGACATACAAATGGCCATATACAAATACACCAAAAATGACATAAGTTGGAAACGGAGAACAGATATATTTTTTTCCCCATTCAGGATGTTACACCGGGCACTTTACAGGAAGTCCTTTCTCTTATATTTTCTTCTTCAAGTCTTTGCGTCCAAAGAATGATAGAGAATGGCACAATCCCAGTACAAAAGAGTGTCTTTCACAGTCTATTTTCTCTTGTCTGTAATTAAATACTGCTGGACAGCCTCTACTTTCAAGACAATATCCGAGGAGTCACACGTTGACGGTAGTCGTGTCTCTACTGTAGCCTGGGCCAGTACTGGGACATGTCTGCTTCACTGCCTGGGACTTGGACAGGAACAGATACTCCAGGAGAGATGAGACCTTACATAACAAACACAGAGCGATGGATCAGTTCAGGCACCATGAATACCTACTATGTTTGCATATGGTGATTCGTAATGTCTTGGATTTTGTTTATTTTGTCATGACCTGTTTCTCTGCTTACCTGTTGAGTTGACTCCTGAGCCTGCCATTGACTGGCTGTTCATATGTGCCTGCATATGAGGAGGGGTGTACGTGTCGTAGCTCCGCCCATTGACTGAGGGACTGGTGGGCAGCATGCAGGAGTAGGTCTGGCTGGGCACAGGAGCCTGGAGGGGACACACAGGACAGCACACAGGACAGTCAGATTCACCTGCCTTTCTGTCACCTAGCAACATCTCATATCTATGGTTCCAACTACTAAGGGATGGGCCACCCTAAGCCATGGGAACGTAAATAATGCACTATCATATTTAGTTTACAAATTCAACATAGTATTTACTACAGCATTGCCAGTTATTAGCATTTACTTGTGACATGTATGTGTACTTTCTATAGGTTTACATTCATCATGGTAAATAACTTGGATGCTATGCAAAGTAATAAAAAACGCCAAAATGCTACATTTATTATTGGATCTGACAGTGAGGTGAGGTACTTACTTGCATAGGCAGGTTGTTGGCCATGGTGAAGCTTGGCATAGGTGGCAGGGCACTGTATGTGTTTGTAAGGGCTGTGTCTGGTCTTCCCAACATGGATCCTGATGAGAACGATACTGCAGGGGTAGGATATTTACATTTATTTTAGAGACCAGTCAACACCTGATTGCCATTTGCAACGTTGATATGCAGGAACACATTTCTACATATATTTGTTTTACTTGCTGATGAGGCTACAATCAATGGATCATACAGGCAATACATTAAGGTGGAATGCATATGGTGTAAAAGGGCGTTTTGTTAAAGAAAAAAATCACTGACTCCAACCTGGTGTTGTGGGCTGTGGGATGGGCTGGTAGACACTGGTGCTGAAACTGCTGCTGATAGGGATGTGACTGGAGGAGTTACTGGCTTGCCGCCTTTGATTCCGGAGTTTCTCCTCTCTCCTCCACTTTGCCCTTCTATTTGAAAACCACACCTGAAACCACATTCATGTTTCAACGGTTAGTGTTGGATGTGTCACTTCTTTGAATGTGGTTACAATATCCCTAAATTCAAGGTGAAATTAATGGGCACAAGGAGAGGTCACTGTACCTGTATTCTGGCCTCTGGCAGGTCAATTTTCGCAGCAAGTCTTTCCCTTGCGAAAACATCTGGATAGTGAGTTCTTTCAAACTCTGAAAACAAATACATTAGTTAGAACTAGAAAGGAAGTAATCAAATGTGCTACACATCAAATATGCCTACAAAAGCATTCAGACTTTGAATAACTGCGGTGAAACAGTCATTAAAAGTATGTCAATGAAAACACTAATGTGTGGTGATATTCAAAATGAATAGGCCTAGTTATGAGTCAGTCTTGATGCCTTAATTATGCTTAAAATATACTAATTTAGTATCACCGGCTCATTAATGGGATTACTTTGGCCGACAGTTGGACAAGAACATGTGACAGTGGCGGTATAATTTACCTTTCTCAAGCGCTTCTATCTGTTCTTGTGTGAACGACGTGCGATTCCTTTGCAATTTTCTTTTCAGCTGAAGTCTCATTTGGGTCTCATCCGAGTCTTCTCCATTAGAACTAATTGAATTAGTGTTCTCACCTCCGCCGTCTGACTGTGGGCAACCGTCTGAAAAATAAAGAATAAATCAATCAATACAAACTATCACTCTTTATTCAGCTTTCGTGCATAGCAGGAGGTGCACCTGCTGGGATGTAAATATGATTAAGTTAGCGCAATGATTTTATTTTCTTGCATTAGAGTTTATTTTGCGTTCCTTGGAGTTTAGTGAGGCCTATGAGGATATGCCCAAAACCTGCCTGTGCCTAAAACATTCTTTTATAATATGTGAAATGTTGAGACTTGTTGCGTTCTCTGCTTCTTCCAACTGATATTGACTGGGTTTGACAATGCATTGTGTTATTTTGACCAGATATTATTAGTTCCATCAGGGAATAGAAAATGTCTATACAATGTTGTGGGAAAATGTTATTTTTGGCTTATATCTTTTATGACCATGTAACAATGCTTGTCGTGCTGAAATATAAGACAACATGGTAGAACCTATTCAGATCCCCTGAAATGGTTTAAAATCCAAACTTTCCCTTTTTAAAATGTTATATTTTTCCACATGGGCGTTTGTACACCCATTGAAATAACCCACAACACTTGAATAACAGCTGTTTTTCACGAACACAATACCAGGAGAGTAAGGGAAACTATTAAATTCACGGTCTGTGGAGGGGTTGGCAAACTTTTGTGGGCAGAATTTTGAGGACACAATTGGAGGCCACGAAAGGATTCTCTTGAGGCTCATTGTATGGAGGATTCCAGTCAACAGACTTTTCATCTCAGTATGTTAACCTTTATGCACTATTATCATCAATCACTGTCTCCTAGGATGGTCTGTTCAACGCCAGTTAGGATTTATGGCTTCTTTAGGCCATGGAAGAAAAACACCCAGCACACATTGAATGAGACATCTCTATGCTCAGACAGTGTTTGTTACATAAAGGCCACAGCGCAACCGACTGTGAGTTGAGGGGCCTCAGTCAGTGGCGCACATTATGCCTACGTAGCAAACAATATAAATTATGTAGGTCTAGATAAATCTGCTTTGGCAGTTTATTGTGTGGGTGACAGTTCGTGTTTTTTCTACATGCACGGGCAGGTTGCTCAGTATACCTAGTCATAAGCTGTATTGGTATGCTCACAGTTAATATAGGAGCATATGTACTTGAACAACTATATATCAGCAGTGACCCATCATCATCTTTGGGTAGCTTTTTCACTCTGCTCTGAAGTTATGCAGATGCTTTTCTGACAGATTTGTTCTCTCAAATCCAAATGCATTATTCAGAACGAGCGTGTCTTATTACATTATTTTAAATATACGCGAAGATGAAGTTATCCCTTTTAAATGTCCAAAAAGAAAGCTTATCAGTAACCAGTGCGCTATAGTTTTGGAGCTAATCCGTCAAAAAGGAGTGAATGTGCGTTCCATTATCCCTCAGCCAGACCAACTGTCGCTAGATTTGGGATTTGTTTTCATTAATAAAAGACGCTGGGAAATAAAACCATTCCTTAGAATCACGTGTCGCAACCAGTCAGGCGTAAAACAAGCCAAAAGATAGAGAACCAACTGCGGCATCTTTCAGCAATAGAAACTAAAAACATTCTGGGACCCCCTGAAAGAGAAAGTGTCTAAATCCCATAGACAGCTTTAGTCCTCTATAAAGAAAAAAATATAAGAAAAACTGTCACGTTGATCCCTAAAAACACAAAATCGCAAACGAGAGCTTTCACCCTGTCCTTATGAAAGAGTTGTCTCTCTTTGGGCCCTGTCACTCTGATGAATCCGCTATTTTATTCACTGTTGCGTGGCGTTTATCAGATTGAGACCATATTTCTCCCCCTCTGAGACCTCACCCTGCCGTATGCTTCCGGAGTAATGGATTCTTAATTTCCCTGAAATCGCACTCCATGGAAGTATAGACACTTATGGCAGAACATAAGTGAACATACGATGTTGGTATAGCTGGTTGTGGTGTTTACACACATTTTGGGCATATTTTGAATAGACAGGATAACAGAGATACATTCAAAGTACAAACAACAGCAGCAGCAGCACTTATTATCATCGTTATTAACCATTTATAAGAGCCTAATAGTCTATAATTATGATAAGATTATATAATTAACACTAGTTGTATACTGTTATAGTAACACTAGGGCCTACTTAATAATAATAATATAATAATAATAATAAATAATAATAATAATAATTATTATTATTATTATAATTATTATAACAATTATAATTATAGTTATAAAATATCTTGGTCACCTTTCACCTTAATTTAATTGTTGGGGATACCTCATTCGAGACAGGTGTAGTTGCCAACAACAAAAAAACGCAGATATTATGAAGGAGAAAAAAAACTGTTATTTGTATTTCAATAGTGTCCATCCTTTATTGTTTAGTTCTCTTAAAACTGACGTGTCTAATTGGCAAGTGCTGCCATATCGTGTCCAGGGGTCTCCCGTGGAACATTCCTACAGCTGTCTCCTCAAACTAGACGCTTATTCATGTCGCCTTAATGAGAAACAAAACGTTCTCTAATGAGCAATTACATAGCGACAGAACTGTTCCCATAACAAATTCTTGCGTGTGACAGAAACATCCTTTGTACAGCGAGGCCTACCGCACACTGCTTCAGATTTGTTCATCCTAAACCAGGTTGGATGGGGAAAATGTGGAGTCATTGACGAATTTATCCATATATAGGCCTACAATATGGGCCTAGAAATGCATCTATCGTGCAGACTAAATCCTATAGACTAAATTGTGAAATTACAACCTTATTGTAAAAAAAAAAACTATCGAAAAACATGTCGAGAATTTGCAAGTTAATAATTAGTCAAATCATACCAAGTAGCCTAATCTTTGAATCATTTTCGGTGCATGCACAGGCCTATAGAACAGCCAATGAATTACAGTTCCATGCATATGACAAATAAGGCTAATAAAGCCGATGCATTAGTGAGAAACAACATCAGCTGAACTTAGATATACTCAAAGATTTTCAAAAAAATAATTATAATTAATAATTATTCCCATGCTACTTTCAATAACGTAGCCTAATAATGTTGTAACACAATAAAACAAAAATGAAATATTGTGTTCATATGTTGTAATAATAATAATGATGGTAATAAGATATAATGATATTTGACAACACTAATAATAATAATAACAATAATAATAATAGCTAATAATAGAAATGTATCGTTATAAAAATGACCTAATAGAGACATTCTCACTCCTCTCGTCAAATCCAGTGATTATCTTACCTGGGTTGGGCTGTCCTGGCACTGAGGTTCCGGGGTACCAGCCCGGCCGGGTTCCCCACGTCCCAGTCTGACCGTTCAGCATTCTCAACTTCTCATACATGCCATCTGCGCCCATCTGTTGCTTTTCGCTAGCCAGGTTGCGCAGTACTCTGTTTATCGATGACACCTGAAAGACAAACCCAAAATGCTTCACATTAATTAAACGCGCTTCCCTTGGTTGTGACGGCACATTGGCTTGTAAGTGATATGTCACATAACTGCATGCATACCCTCACATTCACAATATGTATTTGGGTAAGAAACTCGGTATCGAAATGGGAAATAAACAGAATGTAAATTAAATGTTTGTCGTCAATCGCAATGCGTAATTGTTCTGAAACAGGTGCATTATCATAACCAATATTGAGGACAGTTGTTCATTGTAATTTAACTCAGTTAATTTTGTTATGCTTATAAAATGGTATGGGTAGTAACTTACACTCAATGAACTTACACTGGGTATATTGTCGTTTGTGCAGACCCCCTCTGAAAGCAGTCTGTCACGAATTTCCCACGCGAAGATTGACGGGCACTCCCTCTTGTATATGGCAATTTTTCCGACCACCTCGGGAGTTGCTACTCTTGGCTTGCTACCCCCGATCGCCCTTGGTCTGATGGAGCCGGTTTCATAGTATCTGCCCAGAATCTTACTCACACAGCCGTTTGACACCTAAATAGAAAACAATAGACACAAATCACATACATTATTCAAGACTAATGCGTAATATATGTGTATACTACAAACATTGTTAAGCTTACGTTTTCATTGTCCAGCACTTGGACTTTTGCATCACCATGGGTCTATAACACAAGAAATATACCTTGAATGGTATACGGTAATTTTACTTGCACTTTGTTGAAATGCATCTGATAGTGGATCAAGACATCTACTTTGGATGGATATGTTTGCAGGTTGTGTCCTAACATATCCTGGCATCACCACAAACCATAATTCGTAATTCACCATCCAAAATCAAAACTGCAACTTAAAATGGTTTGAAAAACCATAGTTGGTTATACATAGTTGGTTATCACACATAACAAATGTTATTCTAAAGCATTTTACTCTGCAGACAGAGAGAGAGAGAAGAATGCAGTGTTATCACCTGCAGAATCCTGGATATATCGCACGGCCGCGCGCCACTGTGAGCAAGCTCGACTATTTTCTGTCTGGTTGAGTCGGGCAGCGGTCTGCCGTTGACGAACACTCCGCCAAGCTGATTCACTCCGCTGTGACCTGGGCAGAGACAGGGGTTGCACTCTCTTTAGTTAAGCCACGAGCTGTGATTAAAACAACAGCCTCTTCACTACAGATGTCTCAGATGCAAGCGTTCAGTGCTTAACTATAAAAAATACAAGTTATCAAGCAGAACAAGAGACTAAACAAAACTGAACGTTCAGCACCAAACAATAACGCTGGACTTTGCATATGTGTAATTATTGCCATTGTTCATTTGTCATATATTTTTAAATGCTTTCCGGATATGCTCGCAATATCATTATCTTATACAATCTTGTTCTAATCACACATGCATAACATTGATTAGCCTCAGCGGTGTGGTATGAGCTCGACCAAAACATCTCCAGCCCACTGAGCCGAGTTTTGCGCATCCTTGCAAAGCTCAAATAGCGTAATGCTATTTGCGGCATAGCATTATAAAGTAGTAATTGCAGTATAATGTCAACACTTCAAACAAATCATCACCTAATCCTATGTATATTAACTTTATGTTTGTTACACAAGCCAAAACATCATAAACGCCCATGTTAACAGGTACTTTCATGCGAGTCAATTAACAATATCCAGTTTAGGATAGTCCAGAAAACCAGACCAAACCTGAAGTCAAATGAAAAAGGAGCCTCCCTGTAGTCCCCTACGTTTGCTCTAGTTCTCCGCTCCCTTCCCTTCGAAGTCTCCCGTTAAATTGACTCTAAGAGCACAAGCTCCTTAGCAATAAATAAGCTCCAAATATAGAAGAGTGGGAAAATATGATGAGACTGGCTGACATTTGTCTTTAAAATAAAGCTAGCTGCACGTCAAGTTTGAGCTTAATTTCTGGAAATAGGCGGAAGTCGCCCTGGATCATGCATGGAAGGCTAATTGAAAAGATCAGTTGGAGCACTTGTGGCAGGCATGTCACTTTATGACACTGCTCTGCTTTTGAAAATCGCATCATCACGACAAATAGTAGCATTATAAAACGACCCTTGCTGTCTGCATTTGGATATCACTCAGACTAAATTGGACCCTACTCATTTACCCTTCAAGGGAAGCTTCATTTTATCGTAGCCAGTGGGCTGTGCGCGGGCACGAGGATGGGAGCGCGCGTCACTCTTAATATATAAAAAGTGACTTTCTTTTTTTTGTTCAAGCGACAAACCAACACAGCCTATATTTACACTGTTTTTATGAGTCTGCTGGAGATGTTAGCACTCTCTCTTGTTTTATATATGTTTTGTTATTGTGTTTTCAAATAAGAATTAAATAATAGCTAAGCCCTACAATTATATTATATTGGGCCTTAAAATAGAACATTAGGCTACATGTGCTTGTGAATTTGTTGTTTACTGCCATAGGGCTAAAGTCACAAATTCTAGCCAAAATAATGGTGTAAATATAGGCTATTTGCTCATAGACTGCTGTAAGAGAAAATCCATAGCTATGTCATTTTTTTTAGGTTAATTCCAGGATTAGATTAAATCAATTGTGTTTGTGCATTTGATAGGTCAGCAGGGAAAAGCATATTGAAGATTTATTGGCTTTGAACGCGCCTCCCGTTTAGTGCTCAAATAAATCCACTTGATCACTGCGACACAGAGATAATAATATAAAACTTTCACTAGAAAGGTTAGGCCTAATTCTTTATCATTATATAATTCCCCACGGTAAGTGGTGTCGATCTCGCCGGGTGGCAATGATTATGCGCCTTGTATTCTATTGCAAGTCAATTAATAGGAAAACATATGGCGTCAATTTGGACGCTCAGTTCCATATACACCCAGGAGTTATTAGCACAAAGCCTGCAGAGCTAGCCGCGACCTTTAGACAAACTAAAGGCCTCACCCGAATCATATCTGCTCAGTATTTCGCTCAGAAGACCACCCCCTATAACATTGCGACAGTCCATTGCCATCACGTTTAAACATGTAACAAGATATGAATAATGGCATAAGCTTATACAATCTTGATTACAGGCTAATATATAGCCTAGGCCTAATATTTTGGTAGCCAGTAAGCCCATTTAAATGGTGAGGCACAATAAAATAATAAATAAAATGAATGAGCAAAGAAAAAACTCAAATTGTTTATTTCATTTATTTGAAGGCCTCAGTTTTCTTCAAATGTTAGAGGGAATATGGGACTTCACATTACCTATGATTTCATATGGCCTACTTAAACTGACCTACATTCAAATGCTTTGTTTGGTTGGAGGTCTTTCAAGTGTAGAGCGTCACATCTTCTATCTGATCCTATGTCTAGAACTTAATACATTTAGGCCTGATATGAAAATATACATGATGTTCAAGGCTAAGCCAAGGCAATATAAGGTATTGGCATAAATATGAAAGCACACTGCAGCACAAACGTGTCGTTCAGTTATGAGAATGAGAGGTAAGCTATTCCACACACCTTCGTTACAGATGTCATACACCTCTTGTCCAGCAATAAGAAAGAAAATATACGTGTTTTATTGTCACTCTGCCAACGACACAACATTATTAATTATGAATTACTAAATAACATCTCAAATATGTAAATACTGCTCTAACGTTTATATGTCCAATGCATTCATAAAAAAGACAACGTCTCATCAAAGCATACAATTGTATCCCACACTGTGGTAATATAGAAGGGATAACGTCTTCATAAACATTACATATTCTCCATGAGATGCATGCAAGGTCCATTATTGCATATAATGTGTTTTGGCTTACCCGACAGGCTTTTTTGAAATGCTATTTTATCATATCAAGAATAACATTTTCTTCTGTCTTGCTATCTTTCTTTCTTTCTTTCTTTCTTTCTTTCTTTCTTTCTTTCTTTCTTTCTTTCTTTCTTTCTTTCTTTCTATATTTCTTTATTTGTATGCGTGTCGAAACAACTGCATTGGAAGCTGTGTAACTGGCCCATAAATAAAACCATCTAGGCCTTCTACTTCCTGCTAGACTCTTCTCTGATATGATAGTGCAGTTGCAGATATTAGGCTATATTTCAGTTCGTACACGTACAGGTTAATAGAAGCATAATAGCCAAAGTCCAATGACAGAAATACCACTGTGTGGATCAAAATACAAGAATATATATAAAGCATTTCTAATTGAGCTAATTTAAACAAGACCAAATGTATTGTCCTTATTCTACACAAACATGCAAAACAACATCTTCAGCATAAATGGCATGTGCCACCTGCCTCCTTACAGCTCAATGTATAAAGTTACTCAGAAAAAAACATGACTTACTGTTTTGCATCATGGACGCAACGCCAGATTCCCACGTGGCCCGGTTATAGTATTCTATTAGTCATGGGAAAAGAATAACAATGATCAGTATTGGCATGCTGCTAGTAATAGGCTATTACAATACTAAATGTACATACACATCGCAGACATTGATTTGGTGCAATTAGAAAATTACGGTGGGCACTATATTACTCATGAATAACTCAGGATGCATTAGGCTATTATTCATTCATATTTTATAATACGAGAGCATAATATCGTCTGTTGTTCTATAGGTTTTTGAATATATATATTCAGTGTTTAAACTTGCCTGGAAACAGTGTGGACTGTCCGCTTAAAACAATTTAAAGACTCTCTCATCTGCTTCTCACTAGTTAATATATTCTCCCTATGGACAAAGCAAAACATTTTATTAGTACACCTTAGCTTTCGTTTTTATTAGGTCAGACTTACTGCAATATTTTCCAACCCATTTTATGAGATGAATAGCATTGCAGTAATTTTAGAAAATGATAAATATAATCAGCTTTTAAATGTATTTTAGTAGGCTACCTGTAATAAATACAATTAAGGATTTTTGAATAAATGTGCATATTGTGCAAAACTGTTCAAGGCTCTTAATGTTAATATTACTGTTATTATATTGGCCATGAACAGTTTAGTCCATCCCCTTTCCATACAATTAAAAACGTGAGTAATATACGTTTAAGATGTCTTTAGATGTAGTCGTCTAGTGACATACGCTGTCTACCTCGGTTGGCTGCTCTGGAAAGTGAAATTGGGAAGGGGGTGAAGGCTCTCCAACAAAGCCTGCTGAATTTCAACAATGGCGTCCTTTCTGCTCCTACGCCAGAACCCAGAGAGTATAACTGAGGCTCCCTAACTAGATACCCAGCCTCATACTAACCGTACCAATAACTCTCAGGAAAACAAAGAGCTGAAGGGAGCAACCCCCTCCCACTGCACCCATGCCCAGCACAACAACAACCCCCTCACACCGCCACAGTTACACTGCTGCTTGTCGTGACCCGGTGCCCGTATCACTCTGCTTTTATTTTTATTTTTATCAAATAGAAACGCAATTTATTGTAATAAATATCTGGAGATAATTGTGTTACTGGTGTTTCGTTAAGGGTTGTAAAAAATATACAACAGCTCAGTGGGGTGCTCAATTGGAAAAAGACAATTGCCATAAAGAGCCCATTCAAAACATTTGCAGAAAAGGAGGCCACTAAGGAAATAGTCCATGCTTTGATTTTTTTCTCTTTTTATCTCCTCCTTTTTAAACATGCGATGGACTGTGTGTGTGTATTTACAGTGTACCTCCACAAATAAATAGCCTATACATCCAAGCATAGAGCCAAGCTGTGCAGCACGTGTTATTCCTATTTATGGAGAATATTCGAAAGAAACGGTGTAAATTCAACTAACTCATCATTACAACTCACAATTAATAATCCTTAAAAAAATAATAATTACATGCACTATAAGATTAACTCATTATATACGTTTACAATTTGATCGGTGTAGCTACAAAGGAGTTTTTTTTTTTTGCATTTTTCTAATGCTAATTATTTTGAAATATAATAATGCAATGGAAAAATGTGAAAAAGCAAAGTAAAGGGTTCCGAGTTTTTATTGATTACATGTCTAAAATAACCAAATGTATTAAGCATGAACTTAACCCAAAAGCAGTCTACTTAAGGTTAAACCTTTTTTTTTACTGAGATGAGATGATGATAAGCCAATAATTTGCTTTTTGTTCAAGTCTAGCTAGAATTGTATAATTTATTTGATGCAGACCGCAAAATAATAGGGCCTCATCTGTATTTTGCCCGTTTTAACCAACAACTACTGGAATTTCAATTGAACATGCATCTTCACACTTGTAAGGCCTATATTATTCCATTCATTTATATGCAGAAAAACTCCATACAGCAACAATGTCTGGCATGGAGTTGAACACAATAACATGTTACATAGCTACCGCTAGGCCTATATAGCTACAATATTTTTTGCAACTGGAATAAAGCAATAGGCCTATTGCACCAGAACAGTCAAAAGCCTAATGCATATCCTAATGTTATAAATGCCTAATCAAAATTAACCTCTAATATTAACCATGGTTTTGATGTTGAGCTTTTTCTGTATTTTCTTCTACTTGTTTTATCTAAAAAGTAGCCTATTACGCACTCATTCTAGTCATCAATATTTTGTATGGAAAAATAGCTATAGGCTAAGCTTAGTCATGTATTATTTATTATGAATGGATTTCTGAACTTTTTTCACATAGACCTATATATCCTGCAAATGTTAAAAGCACTTTACTATTTGTGTTCAGTAAGTAGGACTACTTAAATTGTAATTGAATACATGAAAAAGGGTTAGGGTTTGTGAACTTTAGGAAAAAGTTCACAGAGCATTTTATGTGATGGTGCCCGGGTGAGTCTGACTGTATGATTCAACTTGACACCCTTGCTCATCGGATCATTGTCTCCCCATTCTCTGGACTGATTACAGGCCTAACGTGACTTTTTACTCTTTCCTGTCACAAATAAGCATTAAGCTATCCGCAAGCAACGACGGGATACAAGCAATACAAGAGTAAGAAAGGCGAACTGAAAAGTTCAAATTAGGCTGCCACTAGTCTGCGTACCGAAGTTCCTTCATTAAAGCCGATATGAACATCACTGAAAACTTTTGAGCCAATTGGACTCTCTTCCTAAATTTCAACAAAAACTTGCAAGTTATTAACTTAGTTTTAATTTTCCGTTTCAACACTTAGCCTAATTGTATTTTATGTTTCAATAATGTAATGTGTAAGCTAGGCTATGCGCATGGTTGGGTGAATAATGCGTGCTGTCTGAAATGTAGGTACAAAGTGCCAAGAAATCGGAGCTTACCTTTTTGAGGCATCCTGTGTACACTGCAGCCAAAGCCCTTGTTGATAAGTCTGAGCGCAAAAGAGACGGAGCCACAGTGCTGGATAGCCCCCACGAAGAAATGTCCTTGTATATATTTTCCAAGTGATCTTGAATAGAGATGGAAATCCCTGTGAAGGAAGCAGAGATTGACAATAAAATGGGACGTCAGGACTGCGCGAGACTGAAAATGTGCACTCGTGAGTGGGTAAGACAGAGAGAGAGAGAGAGAGAGAGAGAGAGAGGGTAGCGCACCTATGCTTATTGGTGATGGTACTAGTGTATTAATGTATGTGTTCCTGGTCTGTGCCTCGCCTCCACTCCTCTTCAGTGGCCCATTAGCAGTGCCTGACCTCTGTCATCATCTTCTAGCGTAACACTTCCTCCTACTTCGTGGTGCCAGAGCGGGAAACGGGGCAGAGCCAGAGCTTGCTTTTCAAACCCACTAATCACTCTGCACATGCACATTAATTTCTCCTTCTCTAACACACACACACACACACGCACACGCACTCACGCTAAATATTTCCTTTAGAAATGCTATTGGATGAGGGAGGGCAAGTGCAACTCACAGGGCTCCACGATCGTGGAACGCATACAAGATTTCCTACACTAACCATGAACCTGAAGTTACAAATGGATGTACGGGCAGTGAACACATGCTGCGCAACGACCTCAAACGGATCAACATTAACCATTTGCAGTCCATCTTCATTTTTTACCGATAAAAACACATATTTACTCATTTACATAATGTGATACATTAACGTTTATATATTTTAAACATATAAAGGCTGAATTGAAATATTACGTTTATTTAATTATTTCAGTGAGGGATTCATTGGGCCATAGTTTTTGAATGCTTTGCATAGCCTACAATCGTTACGCAGCAGCCTAAAGGGCAGAGCGCAGTCACTGAAGCAAGCGCAAACTTGCACGTGTTGCTGTTGACTCATGTGATTATATTTCTTGGATCAATGATATGCAGGACGCAGCGTCGATGGTTCTAAAGGATAAATAACACAGGACGTAAATATAAGCAAATTTCTTTGCAGTCATGACCACACACCCGAACTACATTTGTAGAATGCCTGGCTATTAATTCCCACCTCAGTACACTTCAAAGCAACCCCTCCTTGACTGCATTTGAGTTTACACTTGGAGAACCAGTCTCGGCTAGGGGTGTTCCAATCATTTGTTCAAATGGAACAGATTCCGGGTCGTAGAATAAGAAACGAGGGGGGGTTTGGCGTGGTGGGGTAACCTAAAAGAGGGGTGAAAAGTGTCGCAACGCGCAGAGCATAAAATTAAGTCGTGGTCGTGGATGTGTACACTTGACTTCCTTTGAAATGTGAAAAGTGCTAAAAGTCAGAGCTCATCAATAAACTATCTTGAAACTGAATAAGAGTCCTGACAACCATTGCATTCCCAACTAAAGTACAATGCGGAGACAAACGACACTGTCAAATAGTTTGCGACACAATGAAAGGGTGGCTGAACGAGAGCGGGATAATGAGCTGCCGCGACCGTCATGCACTGTCATCTCGAGTCCCGTGCTGAAGCTCTGCAACTTCGTTTAATATTTTCACATAACTTTCATTCCACTCCTCTAAAATTATTGCTGCGAATTCTTATGACGCGGACGGTTTATTGTTGCCTAAACACTTTGGCACACACTGAAAAAATAGTACATTATTTTAATGAAATGTTTGTTTTCTGATGCCAAAGTTGGCCTATCAAAACAGATTTGTATAGATAGTAGAGCAAAATGCTACTTTCAGTAGGTTGCATGAGGTTTAATGTTTGTATGTAGTAAAATATGTGTTAATAGTTAAGATGGGCCTTCTGTTATTTTAATAGTTTATGGAACTTTCCGAGCATGCACGGCATAGGTCAAACATGTTAGGCATGCAAATAAGCAAAACACGACTATGTCAACGCATGTTAAAAATACAGTTATAATTGCTTTGACGCACATCTATGGATGAAAAGGCATCGTTACAAGTTTACCCTGAAACTGCAGTAGTCTACAAAAAAATCGCCTTTCATGTCCATAAACACTGCTAACAACGTTTGTTATATTGTAATGTACAAACCCCAATTACTTCCTTTTCATTCAGTGAGAAGATCCCAGGTCAACCTGTTGTAAGACTGCTAAACAATAGCACCAATGGATAATGTAATTATTTGGAAAGACGTAATCCGCCTTGTTCTTGTCTTGTGGTTTAGTTGTCTTGTTACTTGACTTCAGATTGAACTTGTTGAAATCAACAAGTGTAAAAAAAAATAATCAAAAAATCTATGTAAATCCATTCATTGGAACAACTCAGGCAACATTCACGAATTGCAATTGCTATGTTGAAGACTATCAATTAGCCTAACGCATTTCGGATTAACAGAAAGTACACTCTCAGGCCATGGGAGAAGACTGTAATCTTGTCGCTCTTTTTCCCTCGGGCAAAGTGGTCTTTGAGGACCGCCTATAAAGTTTTGAACAAAAAAAATCATAAGGGGAGCGCGCACAGAATACGGCTGACGTCATCCTTGGGAACACAGTGACAGAGAGTGGGGATGAAGGAAATGAGAGAGAGCGAGGGAGAGAGAGAGGGAGCGAGAGACTAAAAATATTAACCAAAGCGAATGTGTGTTGATATACCCACTGATTTATCAGAGGTTAATGAGAGGATCGGTTCTGGGAAACGTAAGATTATTATATTATTATTCATATTATATTCAAACGCTAACTATTAGCATAGCAATTGATCTTGGAGTATCACCGTTACAAATTATAAATTGTATCTAGGCTATACTTGACATAAATGGTATAATTCCAAATGAATACAAGTTGTGGAACAAAACCATGAATAACTAATATGAGGAAGGAAGGGGTTAAAACAATGTTGTGCCTTGGCTATACCTGGTCAGGCTATATGTGTTTATTAATTGTGACGCTAGCCCATATTCAGAATGTTATGTATAACTAAATATCTTGTCATATTTTTAGGACATGGTTCATTGCCAGATTCAATTTAGTCATGAGGTAAGCTTCAGTGTATACTCACTGCCGTGGTGTTATACTCACATTATTTTACTAACTTACAAGGGCTTAACTAGGCAAATACTACGTTTATATCAGCTCTATAACCTAATAACACACACTAAAAAGATGTATTATTTGTATTAATTGCCATTACTTATATTATTAACAATAAACATGCTTGCGTAAAACTGCATTCAATCCATAAAAGGCAAGGTTTGCGTTCTTTATGTCCTATGTAGGCCTATAGCTTGTTTAAGCAATCTTTGTGGACAACATTACATACTTTAGTATCACGTGAAGACTTTCCTCGTGTTTAATAAACATGTTTCCTCGAAGCTCAGTGGGAACAATTAAGTACAGGGAAATAGGTTTGTAAAAGGCATTACTTAATAGCAAGGATAAATATATCCAAGCCACCACAACTGGAAAGCCATAGGCCTATAAAGAGTATTGGTTGACAGGGAAATATATATATAAAGTCATACCTGATAAAGATCTGCTTCACTTGCTTTTCCTGTCCGTGATGATCATAAAACAGAAGCAATAATGTATAGTATGTGATGTTTAGACTCCTTGGTTTTCATGTAACCTATTGAATTGCAATCTGTTTCCACGTCGATGAGAATATAAAATGACCATGTCTTTTCTACCACCGACTTTCGACTAATATCATCCACAACTTGGCAGTGATTGGCAGCAGTGCCGCTACACGTCACTTTGGACACCACTTATCACTACACTAACTAGGAAGTCGCGGCGGGAGATGTCCAAACCTACTTATTAGTGGAGGGCATTCCGAGTCTTTTCAGTGAGCCGGCTCATTTGTCTCCGTTCAGCTAAAAGAACCGTTAATTTGGCTCCCAAACGGCTCTTCGTTCAGTAGCGCTTAAAAATGTAGGCTACCTAAAACCATGGAAAAATATCAAATATCTAATGCAAAGCTTACAACATGGCTGCCATTGTGTCAGATCGTGACGTGAGTTCAAATACGTTTTTACCTGACCAAACTATTCGATGCCTGCAAAAAAAATGTAAGATAAAAATTATCACATTGCAAAAATGTGTGTGGACAAAAGTCTCTCTCATCATTATTTATTGTTCCTACAGTGAGGAATTACAATCTTCAGAGAACGTTTTTATAATTTATCTACAGATAGGCCTAATCGTTTTCTGGAGCCCAAAAAGCAGTAGTAACAGCATGCAAATCAGGGAGCAAAATGAACGGCTCTTTCACAGATGCGATTCGGTTCCTGACGTTCACCAAAAAGAGACGTTCAAAAAGAGCCGTTCATTCACGAACGACCCATCACTACCACTTTAATACTTGTCTTGGGGGATACAAATAATAAAACTAGTAATACTATTAATAATCATTATTAGACCTACTACTACTACCACTATTTTTTTATTATTATTATTATTATGTTAAAATAATAACAATAATGTTATTATTACAAAAATATTCCAATAAATCAAATATTTCCAGAAAAATATCTAATAAAAAAGGTTGGGAAAACATTTGCGCATGCAGTGCACCATTCATTTAAAGGGATCCAGTGTCGTGCTTACTCAAACGGAGAAATAAAAACAAAGACCTACATTAATTATTAGCATTGATTCCCGAGCAATGCAGAACGGTGGTAGCAATAACGTGTGACCTATATCCCCAAGCATTTGTTTGCAGCGAAGCTGATGGTAAAAGTCCAGGGACTGACCATGTTACCACATTACAGCTGTGAGTTGATACAGGATTACCTCGTGGCAAAATTGGAATAACTGTTGGATGTTTTGATGGAGTGATGTTTACTTGAAAATTATTGTGTTCAATTAGGATTGGTTTTTCTTTATAGGCCTAGGGTAGATGTTTTTGTGCTTCAAGAAGTCTGTCCAAGTGGTTTGGGAGGGCAAATCTATAGGCCTATAAACTTGCAAAACTTGTTTTTGATCAGATTGCTGTAGGCTAAGGTGCATACAATATAGCATGGAACTCAAGTTCGAGGATAGGCTATCAATTATAAAATAATCATCTCTCTTGAGCTAATAGTATACACTGGAAATGTGCAGTCTGCATGTGTTGATTATAAATAGCACATGCCACCACACATTTATTAAAAAATATCAAGCAATTTACTTGAGGAAATACTAAAGAAAGTTATTTTAACGCCAATTGTAGGATATTTTTGTATTTGTTCCTTTTCTCTATTTCTCTTCTCTGTGAAATATTATAGTAAACTGAGTGTTTCATTTGTTGTTCTGCGCGTCTTCCAGCCTTGACTGAAACATTAGCCGCATTCCCTCTGAAATGACAAATATGTTACTTTTTTCCCCATAGAATTTGGTTCAATATTGTAGCTAGCATGTTGCATCAAAATCAATGTGAGTGGAGAGTAGTTGGCAGGTGTCAATCTCAGTATTTCGCTTCATCCACGTCTATTACAAGGGTCATGGCCAGATAGGACCAACACAATCTCACACTCAATCGTGCAAATATGTACAAAAAGTATTTCAGCAGATTTCGTGCGTGTCTGTGCGTTTTTGTGTGGCTTAATTCGTGTGAAAATACACTTAGTTGTGCGACTTAATTCTTAGGAAAATACACACATTTGTGTGTGACTTCATTCATAGGAAAATACATTTTTGGGGGAAAAACTTCGGAACAATCTTTTGAAAGTTATTGGAGCAATGCATTTTGGGCAATGGTGTTCTACACTGCTTTATTTTGAGTACCACATTTTTCTATAAAAATAAACAAACGTGTTAACAACCCAATATTGTTAATCAACCAGGTTGCCACCGAAATACTTATAATATAATAGTAGCCTTACATTTGTTATTATTTTTCATTAATGCCAATGCTGTTTTCTATGCTTGTTTTCACTGTATCACAACCGGCCGTGATTGGGAGTCCCATAGGAAGGCGCAAAATTGGCCCAGCGTTGTCCGAGTTTGTGTAGGCCGTTATTGTAAATAAGAATTTGTTCTTAAATGACTTAACTGACTTGTCTAGTTAAATAAAGGTTCAATATATATTTTTTAATAATTATAATAATAATTGTATTGATTGATAGATTAGACTAAAAAGCTGTAAAAATTGGAGTAAGAAAATCAAAAAGCCTACTAGGCTTTCATGTCAACAGCCTTTAGAGCTAACTTTGCCACCTATGAGGCCTGTTGCAGCTTTCACTTTGTTCCGCTACATTGGTGGCAGCGTTGGGATTACGTCCAGTTCACGTCTAGTTATGTGATCTAGCGGCGGGAAGCATTCTTTTTCAACATTGTGTTGGGTGTAATTACATTGACATATGTAGTGAACAATAGATAAGCAAAAATGGGCGTGATGGATAGAAGTAGTCACTACAGGTGTGATCAAGCTTAAATCAAAGTTGCCTGAAGGGGAATGGAAGGTGCTATGCCCTGACCAGTTATTCAGGCTCCCGAGTGGCGCAGCGGTCTAATGCACTGTATCTCAGTACAAGAGGTGTCACTACAGACCCTGGTTTGATCCCGGGCTGTATCAGAACTGGCCGTGATCTGGAGTCTCATAGAGCGGCGCACAATTGGTTAGGGTATTTAATTCATTTCAAACTCTCCTATACCACAATATATATTTTAATTGTTAATTTTTTTTGTCTACCCACCATTTTCTCCCCAATTTCGATCTTGTCTCATCGCTGCAACTTCCCAACGGGCTCGGCGAAGGTGGAGTCAGGCGTCCTCTGAAACATGATCCGCCTAACCACGCTCCTTAACCTCTACAGGATCGTGTCCTGTCCTCGGGATGCTTGAGCTAATGTGCACTAATGTGATTAGCATGACGTTGTAAGTAACAAGAACATTTCCCATGCATAGACATATCTAATATGGGCAGAAAGCTTACATTCTTGTTAATCTAACTGCACTATCCAATTTACAGTAGCTATTAGAGTGAAAGAATAACATGCTATTGTTTGAGGAGAGTGCATAGTTTTGTACTTGAACATTTTTCAATAAACCAATAGGCAGATTTGGGAAGACTTGATACAACATTTTGAACAGTAATGCAATAGTTCATTGGATATGTCTAAAACTTTACATGTACACTTCTGCTATCTAGTGGCCAAGATCTAAATTGCTTCTGGACTCCTAAGTAATATTATGTCCTTTCTCTTGCATTTCAAAGATGATGTGACAAAAAGCCCCCCAAAAACCATGTGTTTTTCTTTGTATTAGCTTTTACCAGATCTAATGTGTTATAGTCCCCTACATTAATTTCACATTTCCACAAACTTCAAAGTGTTTCCTTTCAAATGGTATCAAGAATATGCTTATCCTTGCTTCAGGTCCTGAACTACAGGCAGTTAGACTTGGGTATGTCATTTTAGGCAAAAAATAAATAAAAAGGGTCTGATTCTTAACACCCGCCAGCTTTAACCCGGAAGCCAGCTGCACCAATGTGTCAGAGGAAACCCCATTTAACTGGGAACCGGGGTCAGCCTGTATGCACCTAGCCCGCCACCAGGAGTCGCTAGGGCGCGATGAGCCAAGTAAAGCCCCCCCGGCCAAACCCTCCCGTAACCCGGACGACGCTGGGCCAATTGTGCTGCGTCCTATGGGACTCCCGGCCATGGCGAGTTGTGGCACAGCCCGGGAATGCACCTTGGTCTGTAGTAACGCCTCGCCTTAGACCGCTGCGCCACTCAGGAGGCCCTATTCCCAACATCTTATATAATTATTGCTTTCTTCAGTTAAAATACAGAATATGGATTCAAATGCCAAATATACCAAAAGCTAAATCAAGCAGAGATTTAAGACCATGTTAATCATTACTGAAACAAGTAAACTACAAACATTTAACTAGATACAAATATTTTATGAAAGATTATTCATATGAAAGTGAGTGTGTGTACAGTTGAAGTCGGAAGTTTACATACACCTTAGCCAAATACATTTAAACTCAGTTTTTCACAATTCCTGACATTTAATTCTGGTAAAAATTCCCTGTCTTAGGTCAATTAGGATCACCACTTTATTTTAAGAATGTGAAATGTCAGAATAATAGTAGAGAGAATTATTTATATATGCTTTTATTTCTTTCATCACATTCCCAGTGGGTCAGAAGTTTACATACACTCAATTAGTATTTGACTTTAAATTGTTTAACTTGGGTCAAACATTTCGGGTAGCCTTCCACAAGCTTCCCACAGTAAGTTGGGTGAATTTTGGCCCATTCCTCCTGACATAACTGGTGTAACTGAGTCAGGTTTGTAGGCCTCCTTGCTCGCACAAGCTTTTTCAGTTACGCCAATATATTTTCTATAGTATTGAGGTCAGGGCTTTGTGATGGCCACTCCAATAGCTTGAATCTGTTGTCCTTCAGCCATTTTGCCACAACTTTGCAAGTATGCTTGGGGTCATTGTCCATTTGGAAGACCCATTTGCGACCAAGCTTTAACTTCCTGACTGATGTCTTGAGATGTTGCTTCAATATATCCTCATAATTTTCCTTCCTCATGATGCAATCTATTTTGTGAAGTGCACCAGTCCCTCCCGCAGCAAAGCACCCCCACAACATGATGCTGCCACCCCCCGTCCTTCACGGTTGGGATGGTGTTCTTCGGCTTGCAAGCCTCCCCCTTTTTCCTCCAAACATAACGATGGTCATTATGGCCAAACAGTCCTATTTTTGTTTCATCAGACCAGAGGACATTTCTCCAAAAAGTATGATCTTTGTCCCCATAGTTGCATCTTTGTCCCCGCAGTTACAAACCGTAGTCTGGCTTTTTTATGGCGGTTTTGGAGCAGTGGCATCTTCCTTGCTGAGCGGCCTTTCAGGTTATGTCGATATAGGACTCATTTTACTGTGGATATAGATACTTTTGTACCTGTTTCCTCCAGCATCTTCACAAGGGCCTTGGCTGTTGTTCTGGGATTGATTTGCACTTTTCACACCAAAGCACATTAATCTCTAGGAGACAGAACACGTCTCCTTCCTGAGTGGTATGACGGCTGCGTATTCCCATGGTGTTTATACTTGCGTACTATTGTTTGTACAGATGGACGTGGTACCTTCAGGCGTTTGGAAATTGCTCCAGAGGATGAACCAGACTTGTGGAGGTCTACACATTTTTTTTTTTTTGATTTTCCCATGATAGATAGATAGATAGATAGATAGATAGATAGATAGATAGATAGATAGATAGATAGATAGATAGATAGATAGATAGATAGATAGATAGATAGATAGATAGATAGATAGATAGATAGATACTTTGTCAAGCAGCTACGAAAAATGAATGAAAATACACAAAAGACAGATACATGATACATGATACATAGAGCGGCAGTATGAAAAAGTATAAAAATACAAGAAGTCTGGAGTGAAAAAAAGCTATAAAAAGACATTGCATAGTATGAGTGGATGGCTGAATATGTACACTATACATTGGTGGATGGTGCATGGTTAGCTATACTATACAGATCGATGGCAGAGAAATACTTAAATAGCTAAAAGTGCGTATGATATAAGTGAGGGTAATAATAGTTTACTTAATTTACAGACTGGTTAAATTTACAGGTAAGTGAATATTTGCATGGTTACATTAACTGTACAGGTAAATGACAGGTAGAGATACTTAAATAAATAAATGCAGATAAATGCACGTATTGCACATTCGATATACTAAAAGCAATGAAAAAATACACAACTGACAGGATACCAATATGCATTCCTGAGTGAATGACTACGTAAGTTAAGTCCAAGAATTATTTACAATATTGCACGTGATATGATATAACAACTGTACATGAATATGTATATACAGACTTGAATGAATAAATAAATCCTGAGTGAATGAGTGATTACAGACCAGAGTTACTCACGGATGGATGCATAATCGTTAAACTAGGTCCTAACTCCCCAACAGTTCCAGGTCTATGTTGAGGGTGGGTGACGTTGTCCATGATGGCCAGCAGTTTGGCCAGGATCCGTCTCTCCGCCACCTCCTCTAGCGTGTCAAGGCTAATCCCCAGAACAGAGCTAGCCTTCCTGATCAGCTTATTTACCTGAGAAGCATCACCGGCTTCTATGTTGGCACCCCAGCACACAATTGCAAATAAGATGGCACTGGCCAACACAGACTGGTAGGAGGTATGCAGTAGTTTACTGCACACGTTGAAGGATCTGAGCCTCCTCAGAAAGTAGAGTCGGCTCTGGACCTTTTTGTGCAGATCCCCGGTGTTACCAGCCCATTCCAGCCTGTTGTCCATATGGACTCCCAGGAACTTGTATGACCCAACCATTTCCACATCCATCCCCTGTATAGGGACTGCAGTCAGTTGGGCCTTGGTTCTCCTGAAGTCCACCACCATCTCCTTTGTTTTGCTGATGTTGAGCTGAAGGTGGTTCTGCTCACACCACAACACAATGTCATTGATTGCACTCCTGTACTCCTCCCCCTGCCCACCCCTGATGCACCCTACAATTGTGGAGTCATCTGAGAACTTCTGTAGGTGGCATGTTTCAGAGTTATAACTGAAGTCCGAGGTGTAGAGGGTGAACAGGAAGGGGGGCAGGACCATTCCCTGGGGGGCCCCTGTGTTGCTCCCTGCCCGTTCTGACACACAGCTCTGTAGACGCACAAATTGTGGCCTACTGTTCAGGTAGTCCGTGACCCAGGATGTGAAGAAATATGAAGAAAATTGTGTAACGTAGGCCCCACAAAATACGAAATGCGTTATGAAGAAGGCCTACTGTTGCCTACACGAAAAAAGGGCCTTTCTGACTAACTGTTTATTTTTTTTCTTCTGACTACTAGTGCACCAGTATCCCATAGTATTAAGCAAAAACAAGCATAGAAAACAAGCAAAGATTTTTTTTATTTTGTTATTACAAAAAGAAGGCTACAATTATATTATAATTATTTCGGTGACAATCTGGTTGATTAACAATGTTGGGTTGTTAACACGTCAGTTTTTTATATAAATAAATGTGGGATACAAAAAAAAAGGCAGTGTAGAACCTCATCGCCCATCATGCATTGCTCTAAGAACTTTCAAACGATTGTTCCAAAGTTTGCCCCCCCAAAATGTATTTTTCCTATAAATAAAGTATTTTCCTACGAATTAAGTCGCACGAAAATGTGTCTTTTCACACGAATTAAGCCACACAACAACGCACAAAAAAACACAATCTGCTGAAATACTTTTTGTACATACTGCCACAAATTAATTGTGAGATTGTTTCCAACAACACATGAGCTGACAAGGGGAAAATGAAGGCTAACGAGGATATCAGACATCTTGACAAGACACATGAGTAGGCTACATCTCCTTTAATAAATGAATCACTCTACCGGGACGTCTTACAATGTTCTATGTGCCCGTATGTTTAAACACACTGAGTGCACAAAACATTAGGATCACCTGTTCTTTCCATGACATTGACTGACCAGGTGAATCCAGCTAAAAGCTATGATCCCTTATTGACGTCACCTAAAAAAATCCACTTCAATCAGTGTAGATGAAGGGGAGGAGACAGGTTAAAGAAGGATTTTTAAGCCTTGAGACAATTGAGACATGGATTGTGTATGTGGGCCCTTCAGAGCGTGAATGGGCAAGACAGGTTTAATTGTGTGTCACGAACTGCTACCATGCTGGGTTTTTCACACTCACAGTTTCCCGAGTGTATCAAGAATGGTCCGCCACCCAAAGGACATCCAGCCAACTTGACACAACTGTGGCAAGCATTGGAGTCAACATGGGTCGACATCCCTGTGGAATGCTTTCAACACCTTGTAGAGTCCATGCCCCAATGAATTGAGGCTGTTCTGAGGGAAGAATGGGGTGCATCTCAAAATTAGGAAAGTGTTCTCCATGGTCCAACATTACTGGCCATAACGCGCGTAATTAATCAAGTGGATTTGTAAACGCGTTGTAGACCTATCGCTAATGGTTTGTATTGTTACATTATATTTGACAAATTACATCCCATAGGCTACTTGTCAGATAACATTTTAACTTGCTTAAATCACCTATGGTGTATGATGAGGGCTATGCCCATGCAGAGGCAAGAACAGTGTCGGTGGATAGTCTCTTCCAGCATGCTGAATTAGAGAGATGGAATTATTTGCTTCATTAAGGCCATGAGGATTGCAGTTACCTCTGTTGGTTCCCTCCTGCCACTTTAGTGAAAATGTGATTGCCATAACGCAGGTACTGTAACAGTAGCCTATGTTACAATAGGCTACTGTATACAATAAAAACTTGTGACCAAAACAATGAGGGAAACGATTGTTTTGATCCCAATAATGCTTAATCCAAAACTTGTTTGCACCCCATACCTTAGTTCTAGGTATTCAGTCCAAATTCCACTCCATAAATGGTTATTTCATTTCTCCTATCTCTACCATGATCAGTAACATCAGGCCAGCTGACCTTGATCTCATGGTTCTGATCATAAATCCATACATGGTGCTGCATTCCACTATGCCACCACCTATGAAACAGTCCAAGCTGGAGGCCAAGACTGTGCTCTCTCTCTCTCTCTCTCTCGCAATCTGTGCACTTTCACTCTCCACAAATGTCCACATACACCTACATAATCTACATGGTATGTTCTGTATTTGCCTTAACTTGACTTGACTTAACACCTGTGGCATTATGCTAATAATGTGTTATAGCATAGCTGTGGAATTTAGTTTACTCAGGAAAAATGAGGTTTGGGACATATAGGATGGGACCTGGTCAGAACAGGCCATAAGGATCATGAGCATCTGAGTATGTAAGTTCCAAGCTGATATTATATATATGGATACTACAATGTTTCTCAGACAAACTGCTTGCCAGCCTTGTATATAAAGTAAACATTGTATGTTAGCTGACTAGGAACAAATCATTTACTCTCATGTATAACAGGCACAAAGCAAAAACCTTAAGCAGAGAATCTCATCCTCTCCTTTGCAGTGATAACATGAGTCCATTCACCTAAATTAGATTCAATGATAATATATAGCACACCAAGTTCAGCCTAGATGCATTGAGCATTGAATTCGTTTTTTTGCCTGATACACACCCACCACTCCCCATTCCCCAGCGACTCCTTCCATTAACACTGCAATCTCAGCTGGTGCTTTGCTCCATGTACACTGTATTGTTAGGGAATCAGCATGTTGAGTCCACCGAGACAGTGACCCCTGACATTTTACTGAACATGTAATTATTTGCCTGCCTCTTGCAAGGATTTAAAAGATTGCATTTTAACTAAATCCATATCAATGCTAATTTCCCCGTCCAGGCAGCTCCAGGTGCTACAGCCCAGAAGAATGCAGTGGATGCACAGTGTGAGTGCTGTGTGCCACAGCATGGGGGGAGGGCATGGCTCAAATTAAATTACACCAATATCTCTCCACAAGAAAACAGTTTTATATAAGCCACTGAACAAAGGAGACATGCTACATTAGAGTTAAACATTTCTGGTTCTCCTTTCTCTATCTTTTTAGGTAACAAATAATACTATGTACATGAGATAATCATCTAGGGAAAAATAATATAAGCATAGTATGTAAAACAACCCACTAAATCAGACAATAAGAATGACAAACTGTCTGGAAAATAGACTCACATGAGTGAGAATGACTGGTTATGTAGAATAAACATTTTGTCCCAAAGTAGATATTTTGAAGATAATTGAAGAAGATATAGAGTATATCCTGTATATAAATGTAATCCTGGTAATGCATTGGGAATCAGAATGATAAAGTTATCAGAATAACTTTTATTTGTTAACATCTAGCGCAAGGCAAGACTAAGAATAGTATTAACTGTAGTTAACAGGCAAGTCACAGTTTAGAGTTTTTCTTCTCTTTTTGAATGAACATGAATGGCCGCCTAGTGACAAGTCAGCGTAAGGCCTCACATCCTCTATTGTCGACAGAAAACCATCTGGTTATGATCTTGTTTAAGATAGACCCTTAATTAAGCTTTTAATTAAAGATGGTTCAAAGCTGTAGACCACATGAAGGGCAGTAATTACAAATTACACTACAAACCCAACAGATGTGACTGACTGCCATTATCTGCGGGAAGAAAAAGGTATACGAAATTCAATTCGACCAAAGTTTGAGTTCAATTAATCTGTTTTCTTGAGAATAAGGGCACGTTTGTCAGTAGCCATACAGGCTCGGAGGCAGGATTTAAGTTCTTCGTCATGATTGTTTTCATATTTCTTTGACATCTATTGATTTCGAGGCAGCTGTAAGACTTTGTCACAAGAGAGCGGAGCAGTCACGACGCGTTAGTTTGATGGCATAACTCGAACGTTGGGAGATAGTGTGACCACGTGACGAGCAGTGGAATATTTTCTTCTTCATAATAAAGCTCAGTAATTATTGATTTATTATACAAATTTAACAAGCAAATACAACCAACATTTTTTTTAAAACCAGAAATGTAAATAGATTTAAACTAGATTTGTCATACAATAATAGTCTTAATCACTTAATGCCGTTTATTCTACTGGCAAATGTGTGAGAAAACAAAATGTCAAAGGGAACCAAGATTAGCCCCTATATAGTAGGTTAAGTATTCCTATTATATTCATCCCTTAGCGGCCAATACACATTAATATTTCATGATACAAACTTTTAATTTTTCAGTATAGGCTTTCTGTAGCTCCATATTCAACAAACTAAAAAAAACGATCTAATGCATTGGGGTCAGGTGACTACATTCTCTATGTTGGACCAATTATAATCCAGCATGAGATCCTGGTATGGCATCACCAATGGTTGCTGCACCTGATAACCTGGTCATTGACCCATGTTAATGTTATCATAACATCTCCTCAGCTGCATGACCGCTATACTCAATGCAAATACTGACATCTATTGTGTGATACAAATAGAAACCAAAATGTCAGCCTTCTTACAGCTACTCTACACTACATCAGCTTGTTGCTCATGTATGGTAGAGGCCAAACTAATAAACATGAATAAACTGGAACTGATTTAAATAAATGTTAACCTTTTTGAATAAACTGGAACTGGTTTGAATAAATGTTAACCTTTTAACTCCATGACAGTGATTGTCTAAGACAATACAAAAAGTAAAACGCATGTGCGTAATTGCTCATAACTCATGCTGCAACTAGATATTTGCACGTAAATGTGGGTTGCTCGTGTTTCGAATATTTCCGTGGTCTGTCATGAATTGTGGTTACTTACTGATGTAACTTGGGGAAACCATGTTATTGTCTGTGGGAAATAATATGTTCTTTATTCATCTGTGTGTGCAAAACACAAAATATTCCTGACTTTACACAACTCTAAAATAAGAAATGGTTTTTGACTGGGCCAAATACAGTGGCGCCTCTGCCACACAGCATCAACACAGTGTTTTCAGATGTTTGTAGTGTTCACTTTCTGTGCCAGAATTAATGCATATAGGCCTAGTCAGGGAGATGAGTCCCGCTTTCACATGCATCGAAAAGACAGGAGAACCATGCCACTGCTTATCACGTAAAGTATCTGCAAATCAAATGTATTGTTATTTATGTATTGTCTGTAGGCATGGTGGACTTTGTGACAGGACTAAGGACTTTGATTATCTCTAATACAGACAACAGCTTGAAAGTTAGAATACCCAACAGACCTTAACGCTCACACAACACTTCCGAAAATTCTCCACAAATCAAGGGCTAAAATCACATTGTAGAGCAGTTCTGCATGGAACAAAATCTGCATAAAGGCTCACCAAAACACTTTACCAAAGAGAGATATATAAGCTCAATGGTTCAGTGTTTACATAGTACAAGTTATTTTTCTTATTGCTTCACTAAAGCTACCTGCTAAGCCTACATGGCGTTGCCCAGGAGCCCCAGTTTCAATGCATTTTTCTGAGCTTTTGCAGCCAAGGTGATTGTGTAGCGCGCCTTACAACTGCCTATGCCTCACCAAACTATTCGTATACAGGTAAATGGTAAAGTCAACGTTTGTGATTGAAGGATCGTTTTAATTCATTTGAGAGTCCGTGGCAGTATGGTAAAATGTTCAGTTGACTCCATCGTTGACAGGGTTCCTCCACCACGTATACTTTCTCACGCTCATGCTGCAGCGGTTGCCTGGCTGGTTCATAATGTTTGAATGCCCTCTAGCGGTAGAAAGATAGCATAAATCCATGGGTTGGCTTCAAATACCTATCCAGTGTTTGGTGTAGCCTATATTTAAAAAATAATCTGACATCACTTTCTTTGTCGTTTCTATTTGTGTATGGTTACATTTGGATTGGCCTATTTAATGCAACTGAGATGATATAATGAAATAAAGTTTCACGTTTTTGGCCAATGTTCAAAATTGTGATTATTTCCACAATGTTATATATAACTACCGGTTGTAGTTAAGAAAAACGAAAACTGAAATGCTATGTGCGTAAGCACACATTGTCTGTGAGGTCCCCAGTCTGTCAAGGGGTGTTATATTTCAATGAGAACCGTGGCGTGAAAAGCCATGTCCTCCTCCTACTGTCACGCAAGCACTGGTCTGAAAGTTGTCAACCCCTTCAGGTAGTGTTAGCCTACTACTGAGTAAATGCATTTGTGTTTGCTATTGAGTAGATGTATTTGTGTCAACAATATGATCTGTTGATTCCAGTGCATACTTTAGTTGTGTACCGGAGAACACATTGTGGATCTGAAATGACAGCTAATTTTACGTCGCACCAGTGGCATCCCTTTTTAGTAGCCTAGTCTACTGCAATGTATTGTAGGTTATTCTTTGTCCATTTACACCTACACAATTATGGTTGAAAGTGTTAGGCTATATAATGAGTAATGGACTGAAGAGTTAAAGCCTTGGTTCTATCTTTGGTCAGACACTTTCTTCATCAACAAAGATCGGATGTTGAGTTGGTCAGCCATCGCGTCAGAAATATGTAAACATCGTGTGCTGGGAGGCCATTTGGATGGTAATGCACAGTCAATTACATTTCTTTCTAGATCATTAAGCGCAAATCTGGCTTGTATTTTAACAAGACTGGCCGTGTATTTAATGAGGGTCAGAGAAGGGTGGGAGATGTTTTAATGGACCCGGGTTTTTCCTCACCACATTACTGTCCAGCTTAAGCACTAGGGTCTACAGCTCGCTCAGAGTGGCGCGCGTGTGGTACAAACACTAAAAACATATCAAATACTTTTGACTACACAGTTGAATGGATTATGAACATGGATATAAACAAGTAAAGGCCTACCCGAAAAGCCCATGGTGGACAGACCCCATGGGACCACAGACATATTTAGAACAGTTACACATGGTAGGGATATTGTTCTGGACTACCCTTTCATTTTAAGCATTGTAATTATGCCTGAGAGAGATGGCATAAAAAACACCTCCTCCTAGAACACAGGAAGATGTGCAGACAGCCTGAAGTGACTTACTCTATAGTTGTTATGCACTGTATCTTGTTGATGAAATGAGGCTGCTTTCATGCAGAGAGATTGTTAGGTTATTGGTTGGTAACAAAGGAACATAACCTATTATCACCCTATCACTTTGGAGAAGTTAAAGGCTGACTCTTTGTTTTGCTCTGTCTGAACCATGCCTAGCTCTTATTCACTCCATTTAATCCTGTCAGCTCTCACACCAACCTGCCAATTCTTGGTTATCAGATAGCTACTAATTGCATCAAGTATATTTCTAAATTGCAGATTTTCTGCACTGATAAAAACTTTGATTGCTTGTCAGGCACACATAAGGAAAGGATGCTCTGCTAAATGAGGTGTTCCACGCTTGACTAATAATGCTTGATTAATTATTTCAAAAAGACTGCTTGAATGAGGCAAACAATCTGAGAGGATGTAACATATCCATAACAGTTCAAAAGCCAAAATAACCAAAACTATCATCCTGGAAATTAAACTAATGATTTTAAAATGTACATTAATTCTGCATTTGGAGCAAAGAGGGAAATGTCAGTTCCATTTGAAAGGTTACTCTTTATTTCACCCACTAATAAACACATTTGGTTAAAAGAAAATGCAATTAAAAGATCAATCTTTTACCGGACACACATACATAACATTTGTACAATTAGGTTTTTCATATTCCTACTCATGGACTTCGTTAATGAAATGTGTGAAATCATTGCAGAAGAAAGATTGCATTTAGACTCCATAGAAGTCAGTAGTCAACAATACAAAAGCAGATAATACAGTATAACTGCAGATACTTGATACCAATGAACCCAAGGTCACTGGCAAGGTTAAAGGTTAAAACTCTGGATGACACTGTACAACACATTGAATACTAACATAATTGGTTGGATTTTTTGGGACAACAAATGACAAAATCATGATTATGTTTACCTTGGTGAAATCTGTGTGGAGAAACATAAAGTACATTTATTTGTGTCAAATGAAAGTCAAATATGAATCAGAAGATGCTGTTTTTCTCAGCAGTAAAATGCTACCTACGTCTTCTGTCCGAGAGTGGACAGGCAGGGGCAGCACTTGACATCCATTCCCTCTTTCCTTCCATCCCGTCTGTTTTTATAGCAACAAGAACTAGTTGACATATGGGACACTTTAACAGGCAATTTCAATCTCTTAATGTCACCCATCCAAGTTAAAGTCCTTTCGCAAAACTCTGGCGAAACGTCATACCATGATTGATGCCGATCTTGATTGTCAGCGTAATGTTGCTCCGATTCTCTAGGATGCCATACGGAAATGGAAAATGAAGGAGCTTTGGTCTGGGCTTTGATACAGAGAGGGATTTTTAATGGTTGAATCAATGTGTAAGGTCAATATTTACTCTCACCTGCTACCTGTTATCTTGACATTGCGAATACAAACATTGTAGATATCACTATATGGCATTGTAGATGCCATATAGTGAATTGTTCAATGTAAAATAATGTGTTATTTGTAGGCTACGGTTATGTTGGAGTTCTATCACATAGAAATAGGTGTACATGTTTTTGTATTTACATAAAAGCAGAATGTCAGTCTCACCGACTGTGGCACAGGGTGGTGCTGGACTGGACGGACATCTCAAAGCAGCCAGTGCTGACTAGATTACTTCCTCAACCTCCTAAACTACCTAAAGCAGCATTTGAGCAGTAGACTAGGATACTCAACTAAAATACATGTTGAGTGCACTATACAGCAATGCTGCATTCAACCGCACCAGGTGATTCATGCACTGCAAAACAATTTTAAACATGTTTTGAGTTTAAATGTTACAACAACCTATAGGCTACTACGTTTTTGTTATTTGGAGTTATTAAGTACTGTTTGATTAGGGTCATAGCATATTATGCACATTTTCAAGAATAGCAGCAAAAGCTTGAAAAATATAATTTATCTCTTCTTCTATATATACAGTGGGGAGAACAAGTATTTGATACACTGCCGATTTTGCAGGTTTTCCCACTTACAAAGCATGTAGAAGTCTGTAATTTTTATCATAGGTACTCTTCAACTGTGAGTGACGGAATCTAAAACAAAAATCCAGAAAATCACATTGTATGATTTTTAAGAAATTAATTTGCATTTTATTGCATGACATAAGTATTTGATACATCAGAAAAGCAGAACTTAATATTTGGTACAGAAACCTTTGTTTGCAATTACAGAGATCAAACGTTTCCTGTAGTTCTTGACCAGGTTTGCACACACTGCAGCAGGGATTTTGGCCCACTCCTCCATACAGATTTTTCAGGTTTCGGGGCTGTCGCTGGGCAATACGGACTTTCAGCTCCCTCCAAAGATTTTTTTATTGGGTTTAGGTCTGGAGACTGGCTAGGCCACTCCAGGACCTTGAGATGCTTCTTACGGAGCCACTCCTTAATTGCCCTGGCTGTGTGTTTCGGGTCGTTGTCATGCTGGAAGACCCAGCCACGACCCATCTTCAATGCTCTTACTGAGTGAAGGAGGTTGTTGGCCAAGATCTCGCGATATATGGCCCCATCCATCCTCCCCTCAATACGGTGCAGTCGTCCTGTCCCCTTTGCAGAAAAGCATCTCCAAAGAATGATGTTTCCACCTCCATGCTTCATGGTTGGGATGGTGTTCTTGGGGTTGTACTCATCCTTCTTCTTCCTCCAAACATGGCGAGTGGAGTTTAGACCAAAAAGCTCTATTTTTGTCTCATCAGACCACATGATCTTCTCCCATTCCTCCTCTGGATCATCCAGATGGTTATTGGCAAACTTTAGACGGGCCTGGACATGCGCTGGCTTGAGCAGGGGGACCTTGCGTGCGCTGCAGGATTTTAATCCATGACGGCGTAGTGTGTTACTAATGGTTTTCTTTGAGACTGTGGTCCCAGCTCTCTTCAGGTCATTGACCAGGTCCTGCCGTGTATTTCTGGGCTGATCCCTCACCTTCCTCATGGTCATTGATGCCCCACGAGGTGAGATCTTGCATGGTGCCCCAGACCGAGGGAGATTGACCGTCATCTTGAACTTCTTCCATTTTCTAATAATTGCGGCAACAGTTGTTGCCTTCTCCCCAAGCTGCTTGCCTATTGTCCTGTAGCCCATCCCAGCCTTGTGCAGGTCTACAATTTTATCCCTGATGTCCTTACACAGCTCTCTGGTCTTGGCCATTGTGGAGAGGTTGGAGTCTGTTTGATTGAGTATGTGGAGAGGTGTCTTTTATACAGGTAACGAGTTCAAACAGGTGCAGTTAATACAGGTAATGAGTGGAGAACAGGAGGGCATCTTAAAGAAAAACTAACAGGTCTGTGAGAGACGGAATTCTTACTGGTTGGTAGGTGATCAAATACTTATGTCATGCAATAAAATGCTAATGAATTATTTAGAAATCATACAATGTGATTTTCTGGATTTTTGTTTTAGATTCCGTCTCTCACAGTTGAAGTGTACCTATGATAAAAATTACAGACCTCTACATGCTTTGTAAGTAGGAAAACCTGCAAAATCGGCAGTGTATCAAATACTTGTTCTCCCCACTGTATACAGTCATGTGAAAGTACACCCCCTGGAAAGTTCTCTTTTTTTATTTTGTACATATTTGGACAGATGGATATGTAATTTTCACTTCAACATGATTGACAGATAAAGGTTACCCAATTTAACAAACACACACACAAAGAAATACTTATGTTATGCAATTAAAATAAACAAAAATGTATTTTCCTTATGGGGAAAAAGTTAGGACACCCCTACCTTTAACATCACATAATGGCTAAAATTAGAATTAGGTGTACCAAAACAAGTGGTGTTTTCTCTTGAAAAAAAGAGAACTTCCCAGGGGGTGTACTTACTTTTTCACATGACTGTACATATATATATATATATATATATATATATATATATATATATATATATATATATATATATACAGTCATGCTATATACAGTATCTTATGTACAGTACCAGTCAAAAGGTTGGACACACCTACTCATTCAAGGGTTTTTCTTTATTTTTAATATTTTCTGAAATAACACATATGGTATCATGTAGTAATGCAAAAAGTGATAAACAAATCAAAATATATTTTATATTTTAGATTCTTCAAAGTAGCCACCCTTTGCCTTGATGACAGCTTTGCACACTCTTGGTATGCTCTCAAACAGCTTCACCTGGAATGCTTTTCCAACAGTCTTAAAGGAGTTCCCACATATGCTGAGCACTTGTTGGCTGCTTTTCCTTCACTCTGTGGTCCAACTCATCCCAAAACATCTCAATTGGTTTGAGGTCGGGTGATTATGTCATCTGATGCAGCACTCCATCACTCTCCTTCTTGGTCAAATAGCCCTTACACAGCCTGGAGGTGTGTTGGGTAATTGAACTGTTGAAAAATCAATGATAGTCCCACTAAGCGCAAACCAGATGGGATGGCGCATCGCTGCAGAATGCTGTGGTAGCTATGCTGGTTAAGTGTGCCTTGAATTCTAAATAAATCACTCACAGTGTCACCAGCAAAGCACCCCCCACACCATCAAACCTCCTCCATGCTTCACGATGGGAACCACACATGCGGAGATCATCCATTCACTTAGACTCATCAGACTAAAGGACAGATTTCCTCCGGTCTAATGTCCATTGCTCATATTTCTTGGCCTAAGCAAGTCTCTTATTATTATTGGTGTCCTTTAGTAGTGGTTTCTTTGCAGCAATTCGACCATGAACGCCTGATTCACACAGTCTCCTCTGAACAGTTGATGTAGAGATGTGACGCATTTATTTGGGCTGCAATTTCTGAGGCTGGTAACTCTAACGAACTTATCTTCTGCAGCAGAGGTAACTCTGGGTCTTCCTTTCCTGTGGCGGACCTCATGAGCGCCAGTTTCATCATAGCGCTTGATGGTTTTTAAGACTGCTCTTGAAGAAACGTTCACGATGGGAACCACACATGTTGTCATTAAGACAAAGGGTGGCTACTTTGAAGAATCTCAAATATAACATATATTGAGATTTGTTTAACACTTTTTTGGTTACTACATGATTCCATATGTGTTATTTCATAGTTTTGATGTCTTCACTATAATTCTACAATGTAGAAAATAGTAAAAATAAAGTAAACCCCTTGAATGAGTAGGCGTGTCCAAACGTTTGACTGGTACTGTACGTAAGTGGACATTATAAAGGGTCATATTTTTTAGAATAAAACCACGGCCAGAATGGGTCGCAGTTGGACGTTTAAAAGAACAAACATATGCTATTTACATTGCATTCGGAAAGTATTAAGACCCCTCCCATTTTTCCATATTTTGTTACATTACAGCCTTATTCTATAATTGATAAAATATTATTTTTCACTCTTACATCTACACAGAATATCCTATAATGACAAAGCGAAAACAGGTTTTTAGATATTTTGACAAATGTATATATATATATAAAAAAATGAAATACCTTATTTACATAAGTATTCAGACACTTTGCTATGAGACTCGAAATTGAGCTCAGGTCGATCCTGTTTCCATGGATCATCCTTGAGATGTTTCTACAACTTGATTGGAGTCCACCTGTGGTAAATTCAATTGATTGGACATAATTTGGAAAGGCACACACCTGTCCATATAAGGTGCATGTTGACAGTGCATGTCATAGCAAAAACCAAGCCATGAGGTCGAAGGAATTGTCCGTAGAGCTTCGAGACAGATTTGTGTCGAGGCAGAGCTCTAGGGACGGGTACCAAAAACATTTTGCAGCATTGAAGGTCCCTAAAAACACAGTGGCCTCCATCATTCTTAAATGGAAGAAGATTGGAACTTCCAAGACTCTTCCTAGAGCTGGCTGCCCGGCCAAACTGAGCAATCAGGGGAGAAGGGCCGTGACCAAGACCCCGATGGTCACCCTGACAGAGCTCCGTGGAGATGGGACAACCTTCCAGAAGGTCAACCATCTCTGCAGCACTCCACCAATCAAGCCTTTCTTGTAGAGTGGCCAGATGGAAGCCACTCCTCTGTAAAAGGCACATGACAGCCCGCTTGGAGTTTTCCAAAAGGCACCTAAAGGACTCTCAGACCATGATGAAAATGATTCTCTGGTCTGATGAAACCAAGATTGAATTCTTTGGCCTGATTGCCAAGCGTCACGTCTGGAGGAATCCTGGCACCATCCCTACGGTGAAGCATGGTGGTGGCATCATTATGCTGGCGGGATGTATTTCAGCGGCAGGGACTGGGAAACTAGTCAGGATCGGGGCAAAGATGAACAGAGCAAAGTACAGAGAGATTCTTGATGAAAACCTGCTCCAGAGTGCTCAGGACCTCAGACTTGGGCAAAGGTTCACCTTCCAACAGGACAATGACCCTAAGCACATAGCCAAGACAACGCAAGAGTGGCTTCGGGATAAGTCTCTGAATGTCCTTGAGTGGCCCAGCCAGAGCGCGAACTTGAACCCGATCGAATATCTCTGAAAAGACCTGAAAATAGCTGTGCAGTGACTCTCCCCATCCAACCTGGCAGAGCTTGAGAGGATCTGCAGAGAAGAATGGGAGAAACTCCCCAAATACAGGTGTGCCAAGCTTGTAGCGTCATACCCAAGAATACTTGAGGCTGTAATCACTGCCAAAGGTGCTTCAACACAGTACTGAGTAAAGGGTCTGAATACTTATGTAAATTTGATATTTCAGTTTTTAAATGTTTAATAAAAAACAGTTTTTACTAGTTCATTATGGGATATTTTGTGCAGATTGATGAGGGGAAAAAAAACGATTTAATACATGTTTGAATAAGGCTGTAACGTAACAAAATGTTGATAGAATCATGGGGTCTGAATACTTTACGAATGCACTGTATGTAACTAGCTATTTATTTAGCAAGCTAAAAACACGGAGCCTAACGTTAGCTAGCTAGCTGCTGGTGTCATTGGACGAGTGGGTGTCTGACCAAATACATCCCCTCAAATGTACTTGGTATTGATCAAATGAGCGGGCGGGCAGGCAAGTTCCCATTTAGTTGTCAAAATGTGGGTTGGGACAAGCATGCTACTATTCCTCATTGTTTATCAGTGCAATTTTGATGGCCAAATAGCTGAAAAAGTTTGAAAGGGTTTATCTAATGTTCCCTTGTTAGATTTTAGCTCATCTTACTCTGCCTAGCATTAGTTGTTGATCTTGTTGTTGTTGATGTGCATAGGCAACTGAGGGAGAGAGAGCCTACGTTTTCATGGTTGTTTTATCAATAGGACTGTGAAGTTCCTAAATGTAAGAGGAATCCCGTGGTATTTACATATTTACAGAAATTCATTCAGGTGTATTTTCTGGCTTTTGGCGAATGCGTTCTAATGATCTAATGATCTAGATCTAATGATTAAGCCTAATGATCTGTTGCTACTGTCTGTAAACACACAATCCAGTTCAAAGTGAATGATGGCAGGCCCTTGTGGCAAATGGCTTATTTGCATAGAGGCCTACTGTAGCTCTGATTGGTTATGGCTCACCGGTCTGTGTAGACTCCGGTCTTGGACAGGACAGATGATTTTATTAGGTTTTATTTACTGCATTGTCTATTAATTGTCCAAACGCGCTTTCCCACTCTATATTGATAAAGAACTTTCCCACTCTATATTGCTATAGAGCTTTCCCACTCTATATTGCTATAGAGCTTTCCCACTCTATATTGCTATAGAACTTTCCCACTCTATATTGATATAGAATTTTCCCACTCTATATTGATATAGAATTTTCCCAAATTCCTTAGTATACGTCATTCCCAAACATTCTATGAAATTCTGAAAACGTGAAACTGACCATATCTAAGTGCCCGCTTGTCAGAAAAAAAAAAAAGTCATATTCTTCCTGGGGGTGTATATGAACAGATTTTACTAATATTTCATGTTGCTAAAATGCTGTCAGTTCCACTTGAAGTGCTTGGAAATGTAGAATTGTCACCATTGTCACCATCCTAAGAGAATGCTTAGCAGCCCAAGGATCCTCAGCTTCATGATCAGGAATAATTTGGTTCAGAAATATAAGACAGAACAAAGTGAGAAACATTCTGATTAAATTAGATTGTAGTGTTTAATTCCATTAACTTGGACCTAATTATCCAATTATTAGGCTGACAGGGTGAGATCACTACACTACCATCCCTCCACTCACTGTTCAATTCTTGAACAGAAGAAAAGTTTTCTCATGTCAAATCAGTCCTGTGTGATCTAATGGTGCGGAAGTTTCCTCCAGTTTCCTCCAGGATACGGGGCTAAGGTCATCGTAATGTTATTGCACCCTGTGCCAGAGATGTATGCAGCCAGGGAGCGAGAGAAGGATTTGGAACAAAAGCGTATTCACCTGCTAGGCAGCAGATGCCTCACCACCGCCTGGTGCAGGAGAAGGAGACACAGGCAGATGTGCAGCCAGTTTAAAGCCATCTCTCCCTACAGAACCCCTCTCCTCTCCTCCCCCACTTCTTACATACCTGTGAACTCTGGATAAAATACTTTCACTTGCACCATATCATGCTGTTCCAGTTTTTGCTTCATATTTCAAGTGCAATTGCAGGTGCCTGTGCAAACAAGGTATTTCTGAGTGTCCATATGTTATTTTTGGTGTGTTTGTACGTACACCTGTGTGTGTGTGTGTGTGTGTGTGTGTGTGTGTGTGTGTGTGTGTGTGTGTGTGTGTGTGTGTGTGTGTGTGTGTGTGTGTGTGTGTGTGTGTGTGTGTGTGTGTGACAGATGGGAGAGGTTGTGGGCATAAGGGCACAGATGACTGGCACAGACCCTGTCTGGCATGGTGTTGTGGGCTGGTGCAGCTGTGGTTGGGTAGAGCTGTCACTGTGCCCTTTGCCTCTAGCAGCCTATACCCACAATGTTGTTACTAATGTTAATGCAGCATGTTCTGTAAAATCACTTTTTACCTGTTTTTATGGGTGAGATAAAGGTACATGTGCAAAATTATTTGAACTCCTTTTTGTGGATTAATAGGAGTGCTCAGTACATTTATGTACTGTACGTTCTATGCCAGGGTTCCCCAACTGGTGGCCCGTGGGCTGAATTTGGCCCGCTGGTGATTTTATTTGGCCCCCCAAGATTTCAGAGCAATTTCAATTTCTATTTTTACTTTTACAAAATATTGTTGGATATTAAAGACTGTAAAAAATACCAGCAAATTAGCTACAAATTATTTTAATGTTTGAAATTTGTTCCAAATTATTTCCATGCATAAAAGAGAGATATATGTGATCGTATACATATGTATGAAAGGATTGAAATTATGATGTTTTAGTCAAATATTATATCTATTTGGGCTTCTTGCGGTCAATTTTCAGTCTACTTATTATTTTTAATAATTTTCTGGCCCCATGACCATCTACTCAAGAAAAAATCGACCCGCTGCTGAATCTAGTTGATGATGCCTGTTCTATGCAATGACATGGGTTCTATGGTAATTAAATACAGTATGGTTCTTGTGTCCTTATGAGTCATTTACACAACCTTAATGTGCAATTTAGTACCATTTAGTTGAGGTGCATTGTTCTGGGCCCATGCAGTGTGGAGAGGTTTGTTTTAGGCACTGTGTGGTGACAGGTCTGGTTCCAGTGCTACGGCTCTTGAGGGGAGAGGAGTAGAGGAAAGCTGCTGAGTGGGTTTTCATTTCAGGCAAGATGGGAAATGTCACAAAGAGCACCCAGCTCAACGTAGCCACAGGGACCAAGGAAGCAGTCAGGCCTCAATGACCGAGCCCACCATAGAAACCTGCCTCTCAGCACTAAAGCAAGCCATGCTTCCACGCTGCTGCTGTTGCTGAGTCATGGAGATACATTGGGGACTTTGGGCTCTGTATTCATCCATTTCCTTTGTTCTTACAAACGTGTTTAAGTCATGTACCATAAGTCTTAACACTACCCTGGTTTTCATAAAAAATGTGTTCTGGAACAAAGGGGATATGTTACTATAGCAGTATGGAATCGATGTGAGAGCTGATCACAGAAGGCAGTATTGCTGGCTCAGGGGCTCATTCAGCGATATTCCGTTACCGTCCTCATGATGACACTAACCTGAATACCTGACTGGTAGAAACTAAGTGTGATTTGGCCCCTGATGCTAGTCTCGGTGAGAGTGTGCACTCTCCCCAATGAGAGGTGACCTCTGGAGAGGAGGAGAACCACAGGCGCCAGGGAATCTCATTAATAATGACCATTTGCAATTAATCTTGGATGGTGTTGTGTTGTGGCTCTGGTATAGCTAGCTGGGGAGAGACTATGATGGAAGTTCCTGTCGGGAAAACAGAGAGAACAACTCTATTCAGGGGAAGAATCCCTTACTTACCTCGACCTGACATTATCTACCAGGAATGTTGACCTCAGTCCAATAGCAGTTTCTGCCTCCATGCTGTCACACGTCGATACTGATCAATCTGAGGGACTGGACTGGACTAGATGATCATTTACATTTATGCAAATTACCATAGATCATCATCTGGTAGTGCATATCAAACAACAGTGACTAACTATATTTATTAAGTTTCCTTTGGACATTTGTATGCATTTATTTTGAATATCATTTAATTTTGAGTCATGACTTAAAGCAAAAATGACGTTGCCACTAGCAGCAGCGCACAGTCACACACAGTATCTGCGCCTGTGCATGGGTTCGCTTCAAGCTGTTCACAGCGTGGTATCCACGGGATCAAAATAACGGAGAAGTTGAGCCTCACGCTTCAACGCTCTTAGTTGTTGCTGAAATTGACCCACTATGCTGTTTATTTTCTGAATCTACGTCATATAGGTAGAAAAGTATTTAAGTTTATTTTGGACATTTGTCCAAACCAGGTGGTTAAGGGCTTGTAAGTACGCATTTCACCATAAGGTGTGCAGCTGTTGTATTTGGAGCAAGTAACAAATACAATTTCATTTCATTTGATTTGAATCCAGGTGAAACCTATGATCCTTTATTGATGTTAAATCCACTTCAATCAGTGTAGATGAAGTGCAGGAGACAGGTTTTAAAGCCTGAAGACAATTGAGACATGGACTGTGTATGTGTGCCATTCAGAGGGTGAATTGGCAAGACAAAAGATTGAAGTGCCATTGAACGGGGTATGGTAGTAGGTGCCAAGCAAACCGGTTTGAGTGGGTCAAGAACTTCAACGCTGCTGAGTTTTTCACACTCAACAGTTTCCCGTGTGTATCAAGAATGGTCCACCACCCAAAGGACATCCTGCCAATTTGACACAACTGTGGGAAGCATTGGAGTCAACATGGGCCAGGGTCCCTGCGGAATGCTTTTGACACCTTGTAGTCCATGTCCAGACGAATTGAGGCTATTCTGTTGGCAAAAGGGACGCAACATAATAGTAAAAAGGGGTTCCTAATGTTTTGTACACTCAGTGTATATCTGGTGCTAATAGTGGAATGGTAGTGTTTCACAGTATTACTTACCTGCCAGTGTTGTGATTGGCTGTGATATTTGCCTATTGATTTCTCCTGCCGGAGCGGCATCTGTTGTCAAACTGTCATTTCCTGGTTGCTATGTTTATGTGGGAAAACAAGCACTGAATAGTGTACAGAATCATTTTACCATCTAAATCTCTGTGAAATATTTTTACAGCTGTTTGAAACTGGTGGACCAAATCCGAAAGGTCCACTAGCTTCAAACAGCTATTAGCGGCAAATATATTATGGACATTGTCTGAAATCCCATGTGTAGCACCTTTAACATTTAATCCAAAGCCTACATGTCATTAGGTCTTCAGAAAGTTGCAAAAAATACAATCACTGATTCATTCATTAATATTATTTATTTATTATATTATGTAGGCTTTGGATTAAACAAATCTGCGCTCACCTTTTGCTCTAGGGCACTCGGAAACGACTGTACAGTGAAGACTATTACAACCATATTTTTTCCTGGTCGCAATAACATTTTTGGTCGCACACCAAAATATCTAGGAGCATAGGTTGTACTTTAAAGCACTGTTTGCAAACTTTTCTCTTCTGATGAAAACAATATGTTGATGATTGTCAGGCTCTGGCCATAGGGAGTACCTTTTGGCCATGGTCAGAGCCTGACAGATCTAGATACCTAGATCTATGTTTTTCATTTTGTGTTGAATCCCCAATTGGAGACAGCTGTGAGACGTTGTCTCTGATTGGGGATTCTATTTAAGTTGCTCACACGTTTGTGTGGGTCATTATTTTATGTCATCATCATCAAAGTAAGTGTGTTGAGGTTCACGTTTGTTCTTACGTTGTTGTTTTGTATAGTTCGGACTGAGTTTAGTTTATTTGTGAATAAATACAATGTCGAACTATCGCTACGTTTCGCCTTGGTCTGTCTCTACACACGATCGTGACAATGATCTGTTAACAAAACACTTTACAGTGAATTCTGTATTCATTGATGACAAATGTATTTAATGTTTCGCAAAAGTGGGTTTAAGATATGCAATCCAGGTACAAAGGCAAGAAAATTACCAGAAACAGCACAGTTAAACATATATGCCAAATAGAAATCAAAACTGGATGGTCTTCAGAGATGGATGGGAAGGGTTGAGGGTAGCTAAAGGCTGATCTACCAAATAAAAAAATATATATAAATTAAGAAAAAACTAATGACCAGGCATTCTGCAAATGTATTTAAACATTCATTGTTCTGCTTTTGCTACATTTCACCACAGTTCCCCCCAGAAAAGCGACCAGCCACCGATGATGTACTGTGATATAACTGAACCTGGGCAGAGCTGCTCTCGATACGCATTCAGGCCAAACAACAAATGGTGAGGAGGAACAAAGGAGGCTGGCCATGCTGAAAGGCGTGCGGCTGCTGAGGGTTGCTGGGGCCTTCTGGTGCGCCCGGCTATTGTGTGCTACCGTGTGCTCATCAGCATATGCCTTCTGATCGTATCACTCACATTTACCTTCCAACAGTCAACACCAACAGCACAGCTGCTCCCGCCATGCTGTATCCCAGTTCTGCAGCACTGCTCACCAGCACCCAGATGTGCACGCTAGCCACACACACAGCAGCCTGTGAATATCACAAAGCTTAACCCTGGCTGGCTCTCAGGATAGAGCAGCCCCATAAAGGGAAGAGACGTTGGTTGTGTGGTTGGAGACTATACCAGCTCATGAGCTCACGTGTGATGTGGGAGGAAGCTTTAATCATAGGAAAGTAATTTGCTCTTGGTACCTGCTTTTCAGTTCTTTTTTACAAGTTAGAGATTGTAGACTTATGGCATACTTTTAACTATTTATTTAGGGGTAAACATATTCACTGCTCAATCCTTTGGGAATATATTTGAATGATCAGTGTTCTTTCTCATCCCACAAACAGAAGCACACAGAGGCATGCATGCACACAGGCACACAAACACACACATACATACACACACATAGGCACACACACACTCATGGCGTAACGCTCCATTGATCAGTGATCATAGGAGTTGAGCATCTGAAGACAGACATGATGGGTTTGGGATGGCACATATGGTGCCCGCGCCCGCCCGCCGTACCAGCTGCAGCCCTCTGTCTCGCTGCAAGCAGACAACCATTTACAGGTTCCTCTGTCAGGTTTCAACTGTCAGGCTAAAACCTCTGTACGAGACTGGCTGTGCTGCAAGATGAATTTCCCGTTGATTAGAGCTACATGGAAATGAGCCGTTTTTGTTACTGAGAGAAGTGTTCACAGGAGACACGACAGCTTTGGTTTCTACTTGAAGCTGACTGGATGTCTGCTCCTCCTGGTTGTGTGTCGTTATAGTAGGGCCAGGTTTATATAAGGAGCTGGCGAGCTGAGTGCTCAGTCACAAAGCGACTCTTCAGCATTCACAGCAACCACCTGCTACATGAGTCGTCTACCCACCACTCCATCTTCCATCCTTTACCATGGTTGACCAGGGGATGTTTGGGTGAGTGAGGTGGTCTTGTAGGTTAGAGCTTAAATGTTGTTGCAAAAGACACATTTTCAGCATGAACACAGTGGTATGAATGAGATGTCCTTTTTATGTATGAGTCAGGTTGTACCTTTAGAACATGGAGCAGTGTCTACAGCCCAGGTTATTTCTGACTTTTAAAACCTACGTTGTTAGAAACCTTTAAGTATTTGCCCCTGTTTATATGTGCAAAAAATAACAAGTGATACATTCAACTTGATGACAAAGTAAAGAATCATTTCCTTAATCTGATCAAGGGTTCCATGTTAACGTAGGAGATGGTTAGAGTATGACATCTCCAATGACCAGGATTGAAGTAACACCAGAGTTATGGCCAGTGACACTTCTTGAAAGTCCAATATCTTGAAAACTTGACTGCTGACATGCAAAATATTTTTGGCACTGTATCAACAGTGGACTAATGAAAAAATACCAAAGGATAGTTTTTGAGTGGATTTAAGTACTCTACTGTAACTTCATTGCATTTTCTTGGTATAACCCTCACAATTAGCCCGGCCAATCAAAACACTCCTCTAATTCCTCAAATGAAGTGTCTACTACTGACAGCTTTTATTACACACATTTGCCCTGGAAGCATATTCATGCGGTCTAATGAATGTCACGTTCCCAGAGGCCACCAAAATGTTCTTCTTTCCAAAATACTATTATGCAGTATTTTAAACAATGCAACATTCAGGATTAAATAAAGCCCGGGAACACTTTCCAAATCATAACTTCCAAAGCAACCCCACAATTGGATAATCAATGTTTTCTGTGGGAATCACAGGGGTTAGTTAAATAAAATGTGAAAGCGGTATTAAGGAACCCGTGCTCCTGTTCAAAACTGTATTTAATCTTCTTTTCATGAGCTTCATAACTTAATGAGCGGGAATAAATGACTGATTAAATGGCATCATATTTTTATATATACTGTACACTAACATTAGCATTTTACTTCTCCATAAATCCGCAGCCAACAACAGATAAGCTCCGGAAATAAAGCCCTCTGTAGAACAATGATAAATTCCCCTGGTGTCCCTGGGGCCAATCATCCCACACACGTACGCACGCACGCCTGTACACATATACAAGTGCACACGCACACACATGCACACACATTGCACACACACAGCAAAATCAATGGTGAACGTTTAACTCGGAAAGTGTAAAAAATGTACTGTACGTTATTTTCAGTGAACATATGAGTCCCATGAACTGATGTGAAAATAACACTTTTGAAAGTGTTAAAGATTTAACTCTGTTGCAGTGTTCCCCATTCAAATATTAAAGTATTCAAATTAACTTGATTGTGGTGTTTGCATAGCTCTACTGTAGAGTATTATGCAACACCTACAGTGTCTGTCCTTTATTAAAGACTAAAATTGGCAAAAGAATATATAAAACATTCATATAAAAATCAAACAGTTTTATTTGAGGGTGAAAATGCTGTCAGCGGAGCCATGCAGGATGCAAAATAGTTTGGAAGAGATTTTCAGTGTGCCGATTCTTGCCACAAACAGAATGCTATATACAGTATATGGGGCATACAACCATCTCAGCTCTGTCAAAAGCTTGGGGTCACTTAGAAATCAGCCGTTTCCAGCTACAGTAGTCATTTACAACATTAACAATCTCTACACTGTATTTCTGATCAATTTGATGTTATTTTAATAGACAAAAAATGTGCTTTTCTTTCAAAAACAAGGATGTTTCTAAGTAACCCCAAACTTTTGAACGGTAGTGTATATACAGTATATATACAGTATAGTACCAGTCAAAAGTTTGGACACAACTACTCATTCAAGGGTTTTTCTTTATTTTTACTATTTTCTACATTGTAGAATAAGAGTGAAGACATGAACACTATGAAAGAACACATGAAATCATGTAGTAACAAAAAAAGTGTTAAACAAATAAACAATTGTAATTGTACCTTGAATTCTAAATAAATCACTGACAATGTCACCAGAAAAGCACCCCCCCCCCACACCATCACAACTCCTCCTCCATGCTTCATGGTGGGAACCACACATGCAGAGATCATCCGTACTCTGCGTCTCACAAAGACAGAGCGGTTGGATCCCAAAATCTCAAATTTGGACCCCATGTGTCCAAACCTTTGACTGGTACTGTATATATAAACACCTACAGTGTTAAACATTATTCTTGAGTAAACTGGACTAACATTTTAAAGTGTTGATTCTGTTACACTGTCTCAGTGGAAGAAATCAACACCTATATCGTTACAGTAAATATTTTTTATTTTCGAGTGAATTGTGAAGTTATCTCCCATGACTGTATTTGTTAGTGACAGAGACATGGTTATCGAATTGTTTCCTTTTGAAGGCCTGTGGATTTCTGTAAGTGAGTACATATGCGAATGCTATCATGAAAATGTAAGTCCAATACCATATATATATGATCAGTCCTTACTTTGATGGCCTAATTTTACCCTAACACAATAGTGTTAGGAAACTCCTGGTTTACAGGCCACATCAGGCCTGCAAGTCTATTTATTCACCAACAACCTGCATTTAGAAGGACTGTGAGGTTTAAGATAGTTAATAAGACTACCTGGACCAACCATTTCAGTAACGGGTGCAATACATCTAATTAACCGATTGGAATAGTTTAGAAACACGTATGTTATTCATCTTTGTGTAAAATAACATCAATCAATTAATCAATGTACATGAAAAAACACAGATATAAAAAAAAAAGATCTACCTGCAGTAGAGCATGCTGGGAAATATGATAAATCTGGGCATGGTTTTGATGGGACTGTGCGTCGCATCAAAACCACGCCCATCATTATCATATTTCCCATCATGCTCTGGTTATTAAAACTAACACTGGGGGTTCTTTTACACCACTGAGTGTTAATTTAATAACTCTTACAGAGTGAATTTAACTCCTGAAACAACACTAGAATTGTTACACTGAAAAATCTACACTGGCCAATTTGCTGTGCACACACACACACAACAGATGAGAACGCACACGCACTCATCCAGTCATGCATACTTCCTCAAACATTATTCCCTCCATTGACGCCCCTTATTTTGAAATCCATTGACTAACGCATTGACTAATTCTGGTTGTACATCACAGAGCATGAGGACCAGCACACGTGTGCGTGCGCGTGTGTGTATGTCTCTTAATGTGTATGTGTGTATATGCATGCTTGTGTGTGTGTTTAAACGCGTGCCTGCCTGCATGGGTGTGTGTTTGTGTGGCGGGGGGCTGTAATGTGGAGGCTCAGTGTGGTCACTGTGGAACAGCAGAGTAATTACCAGATCAGCTCCACTAAAAAAGCAGACAGGGTGTTCTGTGACCTATCAGCCACTAATCTGCATAGTGAAGTATGGCTTCATAACTATAAATTGCTGACTTAATTAAAAGCGGGGACCTTTCTGTCATTTAATTACAGGGGGAAAAGGTTATTGCTTAAATGCAATTTTCCAAATGTGATTTCTTAACAGTTATTAACTGCTTCGCCATCATTTATTGTTTCAGATTTTTCAATTTGGAAATGGGCGCCAGTGACAGAAGTAATGACTTGGTGAAAAAACTCAATCTTGATAGCGCCCATCACCGCCGTTTGTTTCTCACAAGTGGAGCAGACAGAGGGAAGCTTGAAAATGTCACAAGGAGGATCTTGTGATTGCCTCCATTTTACTGTAGTGATTAAAAAAAGAAGTGGAGTTTTGATGAGAAGTTCATTAACATTTCGCAAATGGCTGGGCTGGAGCAGAGATCTGTTCATTAATGGCAACAGTACAGCGAGACAGAGGCAGCGATGGAGGGAGGCAAAGAGGGTTGGAGAGAGGAATGAGGGGAGAGACCGAGAATGCAGAAAGAGAGGAGGAGAGGAGGAAAGAGGGAAGTGAACAAAAAGACGAGGGCAAACAGTGTGGCGAAGCAAGACGATGAAGAGAGAGAATGGGAAGGTAGTGTGAGCAGCCCTGCCGACTTTCTCATCTCCTGGTGTGACGGGAATGCCTGCCCTGCATTACTCTCCTGAGTGGCCTTTACTTCCTCAGAGCCCTTGTCTGCTGTTGAACCACTGTAGAAGAAATGGCCTTACTAAAAGGTCAGAGATAAAGTGGCTGGTAGGCAAGGGAAGTCTTGCTATCCTATCATCTGTCCTCACACTCTATGTTTGTCCTCGGAAAAGTGATCTGCCTGGAACGGAGGTGAATTTATACCTCGCTATAAACATGCCAGCTCACCCTTACCTCTGACCTCTACTGAATTCCTTAGCAAGCCTTATTAACACTTTTATGGCTTAAATTACATTAAATTCAGTCCATTTAATCACCACTTGTCACTCTGAAAATATTAGCTTCCCTAACTCCCTAAATTGGATTACGGTAATCTGGTTAGAGGAATAATTATTTATAGACATTTAGGACAGGTTACTGATCCTATCTGTAGAGCCTGATAGTACATAGGAAACTAGGAGTTGATCATTTTATATAATAATCTAAATTGACAACTCTGACAGAACTCCTAGCTGTATTTATTTTTGATAGTCTGTTCTGTATCAGTGAGACCTTGGGTCTGATGGTGTCTGTTTATTATATTTAGCATGTCCCTACTGGGTTTAATCCATATTGTGGAAATGAGAGACACACAAAGCAATATCAGCAATTAGATCTGTATAGCGGCCGTGTGTTTTGCTCAACTGACATAGTGTTTAACTGTCCATGTTGTGTTTACTTCACTGTGGGTTAATGAGATTAATATTATCACTGTGCAGACAAAGAGTGGTCTCTGACACCAACGTAGACACCCAGGGAGATACAATACTGTACGGTACAGGATAGGTTTAGATGGGGGACTGGACCAAACGCTGATCTGACTTTCTCTGTAGCCAGTGGAGTAAAGTGCTTAAGTAAAAATACTTTAAAGTACTTTTTACTTAAGTACATTTAAAACCAAATACTTGTTCTATTAAGTTATCCATCTCTTTGTTTGTGCATCAAAGTACATGTTCATGGTGTCAATGATAAAGCTGGTTTTAATCACTTAGTCATATTTCTAGAATTTTTCTTACGACAACACAACACAATAAACATCCTATGAACTGCCATAAGTGGCCTTGTTCCATTTCATTTGGTTAAGAGGGCAATCTAACTACTGTCGCATGTATAGTAAAATGACCCTGCGTCCCTCCAGAGTGTAACGATGCATATCTGTATGGTGTCTCAACACAAATCAGAATGGATATGGTTTGTTTGGCTTCAGGGCAGAGCTAGTGAAGGGCACAGCCAGATCCTGCTCCAAAATTAACTATGCATGGTTCGGTACATACGTTTTTTCTTTAATTAAATCAAACTCTTGCATTTCAGTCTCCGCCACGCTCACACACACACACACACACACACACACACACTCACACTCCGGCTCCGTCTGAAATATTCATGTTGAGAAGGAACACATTTATCCAGGCTGCTAACGTCATGTCAGTGAAGCTATTGTCTCATGTCAACCTCTTAATTATGGGTTCTGATAGTGATATTTCCTTCATCTCTGCTCATTGCTCACCCTAGTTTTGAACCGCTCTCCTCCACTGAGGTGATTAGCGACGTTTTATGTCATATCATTTGTCTGTTTGACAGCCAGTGCCAGTGAGCTGAATTAGATAGGAGGGAGAAATGAGATAGGTATGAATAAAATTAAAACAGTTGAGACAGTGTTTTAATTATCAGAGGATCTTTATGCTGATTCAGATGAACCATCAAAATGTTTGTTAATTTAGCTGATTATGACACTATACATGCTAAACTCTGTTTTATTGGACATTATGTAAATAAAATTCAAAACATTTCACATGTATGAATGTTTGTGGGAATGTGGTACGTTTACCAGACATTGAGCAGGTTCCTTTACATTAGTTTCATATAGTGTCTCCATTAGTTTCATGATGTAGTGTCTTACTGGCAATGTCCAAAGTTGTACCATTCAAAGTGTGAAGCACGGATGCTATTGTGCCACATCCAGGACATCTTAGGCCATCCCAGTGGACCTATTGAATGCCACCAGTAGCACAGCAAGAAAGTGGCACTGTCCAAAGGTGAGAGGAGATGTGATGGAAGTTTACAGTGGTGTGACCTTTGATGTGACCTTGATGACAGGCCGGCAGCCATCCATGAAGAACCCTACCTTCACCCAGAGGGATTCAGACACAGGGAGGGTATTTAGGTCCATGTAAGGTGGAGTCGGAGCATTTAGCCTGGCCAGGTAATGGCTCTGCCCCTGGGAGGTGGGGTGGGGGGTGGGGACGTGGATGGGGATGGGGATGGGGACGGGGGACGGGCGGGGGCGACGTTGAGTGGCATGTAGTCCCTCTCCGCTCGGGGTGAGCACAGGTAGGCTCAGTCAATATTTATAGAGCTAGATAAAAGCCTCTGAGTTTCAACCATAATGGTCAGAGGAGTAAGCACACACTCTCCCAGGAGATTTCTGCACACCAAGGTCAAAGTTGGAGAACCGCAGAGAAATTTTCAGGCATTATTAAGGCAATTGAACTCTATGGGGCGGTTTAAAACATAGTACCAATTTTACCATATAGGGGGGGTTTCCTGGACACAGATTAAGCCAAATCCTGGACCAATGCATATTTGCTATTTAGTCCAGGACTAGGCTTAATATGTGTCCGAGAAACCACCCCTATATGGTCAAAATGGTACTATGTATTGGTGATATCCACATTGATAAAGTGGTGAAGACTGAGATTTTCTGAAGATTAAGCATAGATACCAGATTATATTAATGTAATACCATGTTCATAATTAATGTTTAAAAGATATGCCACAGTCACAGTAAAACCATGCTCAGATAACTTGCTTTTCAGGATTAAAACCATGTAGAAATATCTTCAAGGGAATTCAAACATGGAATAAAGAACGGAATAATAATGTTAGTAAAAGAAAGGGAAGCGATTGTAATAATGACAATCCTATTGGATCTGAAATTGGTTCAGTGTAGGCCCAAGCATTTACCCAGCCCTCTGTTGTTACCATCCGAGAGCGTCTTGAAACCCAGCGTCTGACTATGCACAGGACACATCCCTCTCATCTTCCATGTCTCCCAAACCTGCAAAAACACATGAGTTATATCCCCAGTGCCAGCTAATTAGAATTATCTTTAATTTGCAGGATTACAATTAATAGCTTACTGCAGGTCAGTGATTAAGAATCCCATGATAATAACCCTGGGCTGCTAACTACAGGAGGAGGAGAAATGATGACAACTTCTCAAATCTCCTCATCCCACGTCACATTTCTCTTTAGGCTGGCCCATTGGGATGCTCCCCATGCTCCACCAAAACAATGGAGGACTACCATTTCCCCTGTAATTAAAGTCCATTCAGGGAAATTACCGCCATCTAATTACTGGGTAGTTGTCAGCATTTGTTATAGGCTGAATAGGCGTTGTCTCCTTCTCTTTGCTTGAAGCTTGGACACAGTGGATCAGCCGCCTGCAGCTGAGAAACTGCTGCCTGTGTTGACACGCACTCTGAAAGGAGCGGCCCTCACCAGGTCAATCGTTGCTATTTTCTCCTGACCCAAGATGCACGTCATCCTTCGGAAGGGGAGAAAATAAGGGCAACACATTTGATTGAATTAGATTCCAGTGTCGGTGAATGGGTGAACCCTGACCTCTGAGACAAGCTGTAAAATTGCACCAGCTTTTTTAAAGTCATTGGATCGTGTTATGTTGTCAAAGATATGAACAGGGGCTTTCACAGGAAATACTTCTGAATACATGTTCAGACACAGTGATTTTATCACTTATATATATATATTTTTTAAATGTGGCAGATATTCAAAGCAAGTTTAATTTGGGTTAAATCTATAACACAAATGCAAATGAGTTTTTTTGGCACTTTAGCAGAGGGGTCAGAGCAGAGGATGTTTCAGGCTTTAAGTGCTATGTCCCACTGAGAGAGGAGCAGCCCTCTCAGGCTGTGACTGGGGAGAGAGTGAGAGAGAGAGAGAGAGAGAGAGTGAGAGAGTGAGAGAGAGAGAGAGAGAGAGAGAGAGAGAGAGAGAGAGAGAGAGAGAGAGAGAGAGAGAGAGAGAGAGAGAGAGAGAGAGAGAGAGAGCGAGCGAGAACGAGAGCAAGCACATGCACAGCCATTGGCTGTCAATAAAAGGTCAGTATTCAAAACATTGCACCGTAAAATGCAATGTTTTCTCTGAAAAAGTATGTTTCTGGACAACTTAGGGTGGGGATAGTGTGGGTCCTGAGCAGTTGAGCATACGGTTATCTTTTCCTCACGCTCCTCAATTGAAGATGACTATCTGATTATTCAGCCAGGGCTAATTTAATGACTGTGGACAGGTCTTCCTCCAATGTCTATGTAAATCACACCGCTCACATAAAAATTACAGAGTCGGTCTGAAGAGCGAGATAATGTAATAAATTATATTGTAATTTGAATATTAATATTTGAATGCTGCAGCCACGTCCACATAGGGCAGTTTTTCTTGTAATCAGGATACTGGGATAATTTTGTTGATGGGACTTTAAACCTTGGAGCGTGGGAGAGCAGGGGGAGAGGGGGAGAGAGGGAGGGAGAGTGGGATAATGTTGCCAGGTCTGTACTGGCACAGTCAAGGTCAATTGACTAAAATGGGAAAAGGGGGGAAAAGGCTTACATAGCAGTTTTGGGGGACTGAAATGAAACTGTTTACACACATTGATAACCAAGGTTTTGTAATTACAGAAAGGTTCACAATGTGGTCACATTAAACCCACATTTGCTGAGGATCTTAGAAATGCAATAAGAAGAAAACGCTGCCATCTGTATACGCCGGTGTGGGGCAGCAGACACTGTCAATTAACAGAGATGTTTATCACGATGGTTTAAGACGTTATGAAACTAAACAGAGCATTTATCAAAAGTCTAAAAGGCAATATCGAAATGTCTTCCAATATTTAATTCAGATCCTTTTTACAGGTCTGCAGGTCTATGTGTGTGCATGCGTATGTTTTATTTCTTTGTGTGTGCTGCAGCCCAATATGGCGACCCGAGTATGGGCAAGTAGGTGTCCAAAGGAGTGGGTGTATGGAAAGGGAATCAGCTAATTGGCAGTTGTGGAAAAGGTACCCAATTGTCATACTTGAGTAAAAGTACAGATACAGTACATTAATAGAACATTACTGAAGTAAAAGTAAAAGTCACCCAGTAAAAGTCTAAAAGTCTTTGGTTTTAAATATGCTTAAGTATCAAAAGTAAATGTAATTGCTCAAATGTGACCGACCGGCTCGATTCGGTCTTATGTATCAAAATTTGAAATTGTGTTTTTTTACATTGGATAAAAGTAGAGACTCAGAGCTAGAAAATGGTATATCATACACTACAGTTGAGGAACAATGGGGAAGTTATTCTGCTTTGAAAGTTGATAAACTTTTGAGAAAACGGCCCTTGAATGTTTTGGTAAACCTACTGGAGAACTCTTCTTTGTCTACATTCACCCATCTCTTTAAGGATTCACATGAGGCCATGTACTAAACAACCAAAGATTTCAAGACTTAAGGCTGGTTTATACTACGTCTATCGACAGTTGTCACAGTAACATCATGAACATTCTATTGTCGTCCGACATCAAACTTGTCGTTGTCATGATGAAAAAGTATAAACACAAAAACTACAGGCTGCATGACATCAGCAGCCTGGTGGTCCAAAATAGCATAACTAGTGTTTTAATACCAATAAAACCACCCATTAAAAAAAAAATGAGTTTAGTATATGTCAATCTAGTTAACTAGGCAACTAAAATCAACTTTCTAAACAATGTTTTGGTTAGTTTCTAACTTCTTAGTTAGCTAGATAATGTTAAGTTAGCTGGCTAGCCAGTTCAAATAAAGACCATATCATATAGCTGACAAGGCCTTCACTTTAGCTCACAACAAGATCGTTATTTACAAGTTAATGGCGAACCAATTACAGAAAATAGCTTACGGTTATGTGTGATGAAATAAAAGCAGGGCATTCTACCAGAGAATTCTACCGGTCTCATTAGCCTAACGTTATATCCTGATTTGACTTTGGTGCAGGTCATGTTCTTCACATTACCGTCTCTGGTAAACACATACCAAATCAGATAAAATCTAAGTTTATATATCATATGCACAGGATACAGAAGGTGTAGGGAAATGGTTACTTGCGTAGTTTAGTCTTTTGTTTAGACATGTAGCTAGTTAGCTAAAAAATGAACCATAATCCCAACTCATAACGTCACGACCCTGCATGAATCTGCAGGTAGCTAACCAACCAGGTTCAATTTGAGCTAGCTAGCTAACATTAGGCCATAACTAGCAATGCAAGTTCTGAGAAATGAATAATATTACTAAACAGATCATAAACATAATGTTAGCTAGCGAGCCAGCCAGCTAACTTTAGCAAGCTAGCTAACAGTACGTTTTAACTTGAAATGAAAATGACTTTCTGACAAAATAACATGCAATATCTGAAAATATAGCTAGCTAGATTATCTTACCCGTATACATGGATGGACACTTCTCCCTCTCTGTCACGGATGCCATGATTGTCCTTAGTTTGAAGATGTAATCCGGAGACAGGTGTTTTATACAACAACCTTCTGTGTGTTCTTTTCGACTCCCTCTGCATATTTGCAATCAAACGGCATAATTTTCTCCATCTCCTTAGCTATCATACTCTAATTCCACCGGGCATTCCACAGATTTCTAAACTCGGTCCTTCAGAAAGTGGAGAACAACACTTTTGCAGTTCTACTACGTGATATCTTTAATGTTAGAAAGGATTACCTACACATACTGACCAGCTCATGTTATTGAGAGAAGCGAGCGACCATTATCTCAGCCAATCATGGCTAGTGGAAAGGTTCCTGTCTTTTTCTGTATTTACAGATGGCATATAAATTTGTTATTAAGGCTCATAAAAGTTCACGTTGCAGAAGCCATTTCTGCCCAAAAAACAGATAATGTTCAAATGCCTCTCCTGTGAAGTAGTGACACGCGACATATGCATAGTCCTGAAACGAGTCACAAATGCATTTAAGTATCAAAAGTAAAAGTTTAAATAATTTCACATTCCTTATATTAAGCAAACCAGACATCACGATTTTTGTGTTTTTTTTATTTACGTTTAGCCAGAGGCACACTCCAACACTGAGACATAATTTACAAACAAAGCATTTGCTGTTTAGTGAGTCACCGAGATCAGAGGCAGTAGGGATGATCAGGGATAAAACCGTGAAATTGACAATAAAAGTAGTCCAAAATATAAAGTAAAGTAAATTAAAGTACAGAAACCTCCCAATAAATGACTTAAGTAGTACTATAAAATATTTGTACTTAAGTACTTAACACCACTGCTAACTGGGCAGATTTGTTGCCGTTTTTCGTGGCTGATTGGGAGCGGTGAAGCGGGAGTAGACTTGACAGCCTACTGAGAGGTACTCCCTACTCCGCAGCTTCACGGTCATGCCGCCGGTGGTAGCAAATGTTTTCCCTTCCATGATTTTATTTCCGAATCTTCCTCTCCCCCCGTCATTCCCATAATCGCCCATCGATGTGGATAGTCAAGGCGATGAGGGAATCCAGATCAACGGGCAACTCCCGAGCATTAAGCTCGTCCTTGACGTCCTCCGAGGCGCCATGAAAAAACATGTCGAAGAGTACTGCCGAAGCTGGATTAGCCTACGGGCAGCGTCTCTCCAGGAGAAACTTTCCTCACCTCTCCCACGAACCCCTCCAGACTCCCACATATGGCTGGCTGTTGTTCCCATACCGCGGTCGCCCAGGTGAGAGCCCTCCCGGACATCAGTGTGATGAGGTAGGCTATTTGGAGCGCTCCAAGGGGAAGGAGGAGAGCTGAAGCTTGAAAATGAGGGCACACTGAGCCCAAAAATTGCCCGACAGGTGCTCGGCTACCGTTCCGGCGGAGGTAAGCGGGGCTCCCGGGAAGGTGGAGTGACCGGTAGGGCCGTGCTGCTAGCCGTCGAGTTACCGAGGGGCTATGGGGCTATAACCGTGGCAAGCTGCCTCCCCGTCAACCCACGGCATTGCTCCAGCAACATGTCCAGTGTTCAGTCATGGTGCTCAGACAACGTCTGGACCCCCACCAAAAGGCCCCGAAGCAATTCCTCGTGCCTTCCAATGGAGGCTTCTTGGGAGGAGATGGCGTTGCGCAGCTGGTCCGAGTCTGCTGGGTCAGTCATGGCCAGTTCGTACTATCAGCTTACAGGTGAGACCCAGGCACAGACAACGTTGGAATAACAAATTATACCAACAGGGGCAGGCAAAAGACAGGTCAGGGGCAAGCGGAGTTCGGTAATCCAGAGTAGTGGGGCAAAGGTACAAGACGACAGGCAGGCTCATGGTCAGGGCAGGCAGAGTTCGGTAATCCAGAGTAGTGGGGCAAAGGTACAAAACAGCTGGCAGCTCAGGGTCAGGGCAGGCAGGGTAAAGGTCAAAACTGGGAACCCAAGAAAACAGGCATTTTAGAGAGACAGGACTAAAGGGGGAAAACGCTGGTAGGCTTGATGAACAAAACGAACTGGCAACAGCCAAACATAGAACACAGGGATAAATACACTGGGGATAATGAGGAAATGGGCGACACCTGGAGGGGGTTGGATACAATCACAAAGACAGGTGAAACAGATCAGCCTTTGATTGGGTGGACAACAAGTCAGTTCATGTTGCAAGACCTCTGATAGGTTGAAGGACGTCCTCCGGAAGTTGTCATAATTACTGTGTAAATCATTGGAAGAGGGTGAGAACCACGAGCCTCCTAGGTTTTGTATGGAAGGCAATGTACCCAGAGAAGGACGGAAACGATCTATCCTTCGGCTACAGCATGGTGCTAGCCTAAAGGGTACTATTGAGGCTACTGTAGACCTTCATTGCAAAACAGTGTGTTTTAATCAATTATTTGGTGATCTGTGAATATCAAATCAAAACAAACTTGATTTGTCACATGCGCCAAATACAACAGGTGTAGACCTTACAGTGAAATGCTTACTTACAAGCCCTTAAGAAACAATGCAGTTCAAGAAAGAGTAAAAATGAAATAAAAAAAACACAATAAAATGACAATAACGAGGAACCAATACAGGGGGGAACCGGTACAGAGTTGTGCAGGGGTAAAAGGTAGTTGAGGTAATTGAGGTAGTATGTACAAAGGTAGGGGTAAAAGTGACTAGGCAATCAGGATAGATAATAAACAGATTAGTAGCAGCGTATGTGAAGAGTGGGAAAGAGCGTCTATGTGTGAGTGTGTGTGGCGTCAATATGCTTGTGTGTGTGTGTGTGTGTGTGTGTGTGTGTGTGTGTGTGTGTGTGTGTGTGAGTGTATGTTGTGGTTTGTATATGAGTGTTGGAGTGTCAATGTAGTATGTGTGAGTGTGTGAGTAGAGTCCAGTGAGAGTGTGTTGGAGTGTCAGTGTAGTATGTGTGAGTGTGTGGGTAGAGTCCAGTGAGTGATTATGCATAGATAATAGACAGTGGGTGGGGTAGGGGGGTGTCAATATAAATAGTCTGGGTGGCCATTTGATTAATTTGACTAGGGTGAGTATTTGACAATTTTTTGGGCTTTCCTCTGACACCGCCTAGTATATAAGTCCTGAATGGCAGGAAGCTTGGCCCCAGTGATGTACCGGGCCACACATACTACCCTCTGTAGTGCCTTATAGTCAGATGCTGAGCAGTTGCCATACCAGGCGGTGATGCAACCTGTCAGGATGCTCTCGATGGTGCAGCTATAGAGGATCTCCTGAGTGGGAAAAGGTGATGTCGTGCCCTCTTCATGACTGTCTTGGTGTGTTTGAACCATAATAGTTTGTTGATGATGTGGACACCAAGAAACTTGAAACTCTCGACCCGCTCCGCTACAGCCCCGTCGATGTTAATGGGGTCTGTTCGGCCCACCGTTTCCTGTAGTACATGATCAGCTCCTTTGTCTTGCTCACGTTGAGGGAGAGGTTGTTATCCCGGCACCACACTGCCAGGTCTCTGACTTCCTCTCTATAGGCTGTCTCATCGTTGTCGGTGATCAGGCCTACCACTGTTGTGTCGTCAGGAAACTTAATGATGGTGTTGGAGTCGTGTTTGGCCACGCAGTCGTGGGTGAACAGGGAGTACAGGAGGGGACTAAGCACGCACCCAGTTGTAGAGGGCCCCAGTGTTGAGGATCAGCGTGGCAGATGTGTTGTTGCCTACCCTTACCATCTGGGGATGGCACGTCAGGAAGTCCAGGATCCAGTTGTAGAGGGCGGTGTTTAGTCCCAGGGTCCTTAGCTTAGTTATGAGCTTTGATGAGCTTAGTCAATGAACAGCATTCTCACATAGGTGTTCCTTTTGTCGAGGTGGGAAAGTGCGTGTGGAGTGCGATTGAGATTGCATCATCTGTGGATCTGTTGGGGCGGTATGCGAATTGGAGTGGGTCTAGGGAATCCGGGATGATGTTGTTGATGTGAGCCATGACCAGCCTTTCAAAGCATTTCATGGCTACCGATGTGAGTGCTACTGGGCGGTAATCATTTAGGCAGGTTACCTTCGCTTCCTTGGGCACAGGGAATATGGTGGTCTGCTTGAAACATGCAGGTATTACAGACTCAGTCAGGGAGAGGTTGTAAATGTCAGTGAAGACACTTGTCAATTGGTCCGTGCATGTTTTGAGTACACGTCCTGGTAATCCGTCTGGCCCTGCGGCTTTGTGAATGTTGACCTGTTTAAAGGCTCACATCAGCTACCGAGAGAGTTATCACACAGTCGTCTGAATGCTTCAATGTTGCTTGCCTCGAAGCGAGCATAAAAGGCATTTAGCTCGTCTGGTAGACTCGCGTCACTGGGCAGCTCGCGGCTGGGTTTCCCTTTGTAGTCCATAATTAAGCCCTGCCACATCAGACGAGCATCAGAGCCGGTGTAGTAGGACTCAATCTTAATCCTGTATTGACGCTTTGCGTGTTTGATAGTTTGTCTGAGGGCGTATCGGGATATCTTATAAGTGTCCGGATTAGTGTCCCGCTCATTGAAAGCGGCAGCTCTAGCCTTTAGTTCGATGTGGATGTTGCCTGTAATCCATGGCTTCTGGTTGGGATATGTACGTTCGGTCACTGTGGGGACGACGTCGTCGATGCATTTATTGATGAAGCCGATGACTGAGGTGGTATACTCCTCAATGCTATTGGATGAATCCCGGAACATATTCCAGTCTGTGCTAGCAAAACAGTCTTGTAGCGTAGACCACTTCCGTATAGAGCGAGTCACTGCTACTTCTTGCTATAGTTTTTGCTTGTAAACAGGAATCAGGAGGATAGAATTATGGTCAGATTTGGCAAATAGGGGGCGAGGGAGAGCTTTGTATGCATCTCTGTGTGTGGAGTAAAGGTGGTCTAGAGTTTTTTTCCCTTTGGTTGCACATCTGACATGCTGGTGGAAATGAGGTAAAACTGATTTAAGTTTGCCTGCATTAAAGCCCCGGCCACTAGGAGCGTCACTTCTGGATTAGCATTTTCTTAGTGCCAGCATCGGTCTGTGGTGTTAAATAGATGGCTACGAATAATATATATGAGAACTCTCTTGGTAGATATATACAGTATTTAGTATAGTTTTATCTATAAACGATAACTTTTTTAATGTATCACTACTGTCCGGCACTACTGTCCGGCAATGGCATGGGAAGTAGCTACAGTTGAAGTCGGAAGTTTACATACACCTTTAAACTATTTTTTCACAATTCCTGACATTTAATCCTAGTAAAAATTCCCTGTCTTAGGTCAGTTAGGATCACCACTTCATTTTAAGAATGTGAAATGTAGTAGAGAGTAGAGAGATTATTTATTTAAGCTTTTATTTATTTCATCACATTCCCAGTGGGTCAGAAGTTTACATACTCTCAATTGGTATTTGGTAGCCTTTAAATTGTTTAACTTGTTGGGTCAAACGTTTCGGGTAGCCTTCCACAAGCTTCCCACAAGAAGTTGGGTGAATTTTGGCCCATTCCTCCTGACAGAACTGGTGTAACGGAGTCAGGTTTGTAGGCCTCCTTGTTCGCACACACATTTTCTATAGGATTGAGGTCAGGGCTTTGTGATGGCCACTCCAATACCTTGACTTTGTTGTCCTTAAGCCATTTTGACACAACTTTGGAAGTATGCTTGGGGTCACTGTCCATTTGGAAGACCCATTTGCGACCAATCTTTAACTTCCTGACTGATGTCTTGAGATGTTGCTTCAATATATCCACATAATTTTCCTTCCTCATGTTGCCATCTATTTTGTGAAGTGCACCAGTTTCACCTGCAGCAAAGCACCCCCACAACATGATGCTGCCATCCCCGTGCTTCACGGTTGGGATGGTGTTCTTCGGCTTGCAAGCCTCACCCTTTTTCTTCCAAACATATCGATGGTCATTATGGACAAAAAGTTATATTTTTGTTTCATCAGACCAGAGGACATTTCTCCAAAAAGTACAACCTTTGTCCCCATGTGCAGTTGCAAACCGTAGTCTGTTTTTTTTATGGCGGTTTTGGAGCAGTGGCTTCTTCCTTGCTGAGCGGCCTTTCAGGTTATGTCAATATAGGACTCGTTTTACTGTGGATATAGATACCTTTGTACCTGTTTCATCCAGCATCTTCACAAGGTCCTTTGCTGTTGTTCTGGGATTGATTTGCACTTTTCGCACCAAAGTACATTTTGAAGGTAGGCCTTGAAATACATCCACAGCTACACCTCCAATTGACTTAAAGGATGTCAATTAGCCTATCAGAAGCTTCTAAAGCCATGGCATAATTTTGGGGAATTTTCCAAGCTGTTTAAAGGCACAGTCAACTTGGTGTATGTAAACTTCTGACCCACTGGAATTGTGATATAGTGAATTCTAAGTGAAATAATCTGTCTATAAACAATTGTTGGAAGAATTACTTGTGTCATGCACAAAGTAGATGTCCTAACCGACTTGCCAAAACTATACTTTGTTAACATGAAATCTGTGGAGTGGATGAAAATGAGTTTTAATTACTTAAACCGAAGTGTATGTAAACTTCCGACTTCAACTGTACCTAGTAGCCAATATCAGGGTGACAGTCACAGTAAGCACATGCATACAACGCATGATGCAACAGTACACCCATCATGAGTAGGCCTACTTTTAATAATAAACCATTTTGTAACTGAACATTTTGAATTATTTGTGTCAAACTAATAGTAAAATACAACACAGACTCATCCTCTGGCTTCAAAACAGAAGTTCAAACTCTTGCAGTACCAGTGGAGGCTGGTGGGATGAGCAATAGGAGGACGGGCTCATTGTAGTGGCTGGAATGGAATGAATGGAATGTTATCAAACATATAGAAAACACATGTATGACTCCATTCCATTTATACCATTCCAGCCACTACAATGAGCCAGTCCTCCTATTGCTCATCCCACCAGCCTCCACTGCGCAATACGGTAGCTTAAATGTATGGTAAATGTGTGGTAGGAAAGTCGCCATATTGGGATGCAGCTACCCCCTTCTCCTCCATTCACTTTACACTTATACACCGGCTTACACACAGACACCTAATTTGCAAAAAAACGGTGTAAAATCAATTATGACTGAGATATCACACTATTACAGATTATATGTAAAGACATTAATAATGTTAATAGAAATGTAGCGGGACATGAATACATGAACCTTAATTTAGTTGATTTGCATTTCCTCTATCCCCCATTAAGGATGGCCAGCAATGAAGTGGTTATTTTATTTATCCAAGACTTGCCATGTAAAATATTAAAACATTCACAGCCCACAATTATAATAAGGTATTTTTTTTATAGAGAATTAGCATACGACCGTTCCTCCTCTTTTCTGCTTTGGAGAAACCCTCAAAGATCAACAGCAGAAGCTAAGAAAGCAACCACTTACAGATCTTTAGTGTAGACCATATCGATACAATGTGTAGAGGTTGCACAATTTTAAGATGGTTGATTTGTTTCTGTTGGGCAATGAGCAAAAAAAAATCTTAACCAAGGCAATTTCCAGCTCATTGCACAGAGTTGTAATTCCCCACGCGGGACAGTCATGCTGCACATTTAAAGACCATGAGGACAGGATCTGTGGTAAACTGGCTACCTCTAGTCAAGTCATATCTCCCAATGCTATTGGATTTCCTTTTGATTCAAGTTGTCTCTCATTAAATATGCCAGGGACAACGAAAGAGGATTTCAAAGTCAATTCTATTTGTACTCAGATCACAGAATGTTATTACTTTGAGTTACCTTAAAACAAACAACTGTATTTGGGCTTTATATGCAAATGAATGCATCCCCATGACATGTTTGTAACTCAAAGTCCTCATTACACAATACTGTATTGTACATAAACGTAGGCGTCTAAAATCTAATTTAATGGGCATCAGAAGTTTTCTCAAAGTTTTCACTTAATCCCTTTTATCTGTCATTTGGGAGAAGAAGGTATATCGCTTGAAAGAGAAACAAGGCTTAAAAAGTGTGTTTGTGTGTGTGTGTGCCTGCGTGCCTGTGCGGCCTGTGTGTGTGCCTGCGTGCCTGTGTGTGTGTGTGTGTGTGTGTGTGTGTGTGTGTGTGTGTGTGTGTGTGTGTGTGTCAGAGAGACACATGGGCACATTCCGGCATCAATCTTTTATGAAGCATTTGGAAAGGTCACAACAACAAACTCTCCTGAGCTGAGCTCATTCTCTACAGCCTGAACAGAGCTCTACTCCCCCTACTGGGCAGCAGAGGTACTATGAACATACACTATCACTACCCCTACACTGAGTGACAGGGTTAGCAGCACAAATGCCCCCCCAGTCTTACATCATGAATTTTCATACATCCATAAGCCAGCCTTGCAGCTCTCTCCTCAGATAGCTACACAAAGAGGGTGATATATTTTAATTTAAACATAAACCCGTTGAGTGCTTAATTAACTTAAACCATCTTTAGGGGAAGGAAGCCAATTTCGAGAGGGTCGCACGAAGCTGATTCTAAATCAAACGGTTTTACATACCCCATCCATTGGCCAGGCCTTTTCAGTTTCTGATTAACACAGGGAATTACTGTGTTGGTAAAATGCATATTCCCAGCCTCCAGGGAAATCACTATGCACATGCACAGAGCGTGATTAGCAAAACTATTGTTTTTGTTTAACAATATCATTTAATGGGGTTTGAACAGACAGAACAGAGGGAGGTCCATTAATTTGACTTCATTTTCCCCAGTGGCTTTGTTATTTTAGAATGGTCCGTGCAAACACGCCAAAAGTAACCAGACACAATATCCTAAAAAGACATGTCCCATAGAGAAATGTGTATTTGAAAGGATCCTAAAAGTAATTAATTTAGCAAGCATTTTCCAGGTATCGCCAAAAAATAACTAAATTTGCAATGCACTGTCACATAGACATCCTCTGTATTTGGAAGAGTAGACATGAGTAGACATGCTTGTTATTGTAGCCTAATGTTTGACTGGCTGAAAAATATTTATCTATATTTGGATTCTGTTTCCTTCTTAATGCCTCTGTTTTACTATCTCTAATCTTCGCCTATTCAGTAACTGAGTCAGTGTATTTTATTTTTTTGTTCAAGTCCAAAAAACATCAACATACTTTCATGTATCTCCCTTTTGCTATATACAGCATAGATCTATGACACAAGACGCATAGGGACTTTGCCAATCAGGCCCTAATTTGAAATTAAAACGAGCTCATGTGTGTACAGATCACAAGCTTTGGAGAACGTAAATGGGAATGATCTTTAATTAAGAGAGCAAGCCAAACATTTTCATTAGGTCTGCATGGAAATGAGCCCAGGGATCTGAGTGGTCTCTGGAGATTCGCTCTGCTCTGCTTCTATCTCTGCTCTGTTCCAAGACACAGCTTTTGTCACAAATGAGGTTAACGCCTGGAGGCTGCTTCCCTCCCTCCCTCTCTATTTCTCTCCCACATCCCTCTATCTCCTTGCCTGCGTGTCTGGTTCCTATCGGGATTGAGGGGAGTGTAGGGGGAGGTGGGGGAGAGGGGGCCTCCACATCCCCCATCATCCCCCAGGAGCACTGCCCCCCAAACTGTGATCTTATCTCACATGATGTTAACAGATGTAATCCTATTACAGACTATCTCTCTCTCTCTCTCTCTCTCTCTCTCTCTCTCTCTCTCTCTCTCTCTCTCTCTCTCTCTCTCTCTCTCTCTCTCTCTCTCTCTCTCTCTCTCTCTCTCTCTCTCTCTCTCTCTCTCTCTCTCTCTCTCTCTCTCTGTTCTCTGTAAAACCCTGAAGGCAAGGTGTCTGTTGCCTCTAAAAACAGGCCAGGATGAGTGTCAGATGCCCAGAGTGCTTGATGATATAGCGTAGGCTAGTAAAGGGTTATTTGTATGTGTGACTGGCAGAGCTATCTCTCGCTCTCATTCTCTCAGGCTCTTTGCTCTAACTCAAGGTGTTCCTCTGTTCCCTATTTGCTAAAAGGGAGGTGGAGGTTAGCCTGAGTAGGCCCATCTGAGGCCCTCTCTGCCCCTGGCCCCTCACACACTCACCCCCAACATTGGGGAACGACAGGGGGGCGGGGAACTGAAGTTCATTCCCTTCCGCAGGCTTGCTGCACAGCCTCCCCTCACAACAACACGTTTGACTTTGGGGGACATACCAAAGTTACAATCTATTCCTGCTAATAGTGTCTCCTTTAACACTAAAACCTTATAGTGGTTACAGTATATTCTTTACAGTATAGCACACAGTAATGACAACAGAGACTCATCTGTGGGTGATGCCTGCTTGACTGCATCTATATCTTACCCAGAGGCACACTCACTCAGTCACGCTGAGGTTCAGGCATACACAATTAACAATAAAAAATATGGAGCGAAAGATGCACTGTATGTACCCAGGCACTTTATTGCCTAAAGGATCACATAGGTGCTCAACCTTTTACACCTCATTAAGTTATGAGACAGGAGGGCTTGTGCCAAAATCCACCACGGTACACGTACACACTGAAACGCACGCACACACACACACACACACACACACACACACACACACACCAAATCTCCTGATTATGTAAACTGTTTGAAGGGGCACCTCAACAGGTATATTTAGAGGGAAAACTCATTCAATATTGACACATTATCCTGTGGGACAGACTGGATCTACTTGACCTGAAGATTAACCACGACTGATGTCATTACACAAATGGGACACGTACAGCATACAAACCATAAGCCTCTATGTGTGTGGTGCTGTGGGAAAGCAGCACAATGTAGTCAGTCTCTATCATAGGTCTACTCAGCATCACATCGTCAGTAAAGTCAGCAAAGTTCAAGTCACAATTACATAGAATCGCAACTACTAAAAAAAAACTGGATTAAGTGATAACAACCTGCATGTTTCGATTGATGTGATGCAACAGGGTGCATTGCATTCATAAACATAGTTGTTTTGTTCATTAGTTTGAACTTTAATATGATCAGATAGGAACAGCTGGAGATCCTCCAGCCATATCTGATTAAAGGCATGTGCTCCTCTCTTCTCATCAATGCAAACACAAATCAACAACTCCGGCAGTACTGTGTCTGTCTGTTCTGTGGGCTGTGTCGGAATCAACGGCCCCGACATCTCTTCAGTAAACAATCGCACACCACACAGCCCCTTTCTTCTCTCTCAGGAGAAACTGGAGGTCTCTGGAGCCACTCTGCAACCATGAAAGAGACAAATCTGTTTGAATAAGTCATCAGTAAAACTATTGCTATTACACGGCCTCTTGTCAGAGAGGGACATACAGTTTTGCCAGACTTCTCCCACAAAGGGTGCAAAGGAATCTTTGACTTTCTCCTAATGCTTGCGATAGACATACTCACACTGTGAGTCCCTCTCAAAGGATGGTATCTTTTATCAAATACCGATGCAAAGACATACTCACTCAATTGCAGTCCTCCCCCACTTCACATCTGAAATAGAGATGAATCATGCTCCGGCCTCCAAAGTAATCAAAAATGTATTTCCATATCTTGGTAATTGAATTGTGTACAAGCTGCAAGTTAATGAGGTCATCGTCTCTGCAGCAATGACAGGAAAGCGCAAATAATTATCTCTCAATTTTTCCTTATGTAGCAATTAATTTGAACCATTGGCAGTCGACCCCCCTTCCCCTGCACTAACCCGCCCCCCCCCATCCCTTGTGTTCCCCTGCCTGGGTGTGTGTGTGTGGTTGAGTGGGTCATGGTTAAGGCTGAGTGGGATTGACAGGCGATTGATGTGGCGGTGGTGCAAAGCTGTGCTGTGCGGTGCAGACAGGGGGAGGTAATCAAGGCCCTACAGCTGTTCTGGGGCTCAGAGACTTCCAGGTGACTGTCACCTGAGATTTCACATGCTGGCACTGTCTCCCAGAGTGTTGGGGCACTGGAGGAGAGGAGCTCTGATCAGGCATCTGGCTCCAGGTGGTGTGTGTATGTGTGTGTGTGTGTGTGTGTGTGTGTGTGTGTGTGTGTGTGTGTGTGTGTGTGTGTGTGTGTGTGTGTGTGTGTGTGTGTGTGTGTGTGTTGTGTAGGTGGGATTGGGGATGTTTTCAAATGCCGGCATAGGAGATGGCAGGAGAAGATGGAAGGAGCTTTGAGGCATGTAGAGAGGGGGCCCGTCAGTTGGGCACCCAGCCAGAACTGTGATACGCAGGAATAAGCCTTCAAAGCTGGGAGGGTGCCTGTCTGTTCCACGAGGGGTAACAGCAGCCTACAGAGAACCTCTGTCTACTCTACTTCCTTCTGGGATCAGTGGGATGAAACACAGTACTAAATTATAGGATCTAGGGTGTGTGTATGTGCGTGCATGTGTGTGTGTGTGTGCGTGCGTGCGTGCGTGCGTGCGTGCGTGCGTGCGTGCGTGTGTGTGTGTGTGTGTGTGTGTGTGTGTGTGTACGTCTGTGTGCATTTGTCCAGTTATCTATTGGTAAGGTCCAATATCATCCAAGGATTCTAATATGTCATTCCAGTGACATCATTAGGAGGAGGTAGAGGCAGCACACTGGGCCCCACTGCGTAGGGAAATTAGCTATGCTATTTAACCTGTCACTCATCCCACGTTTCCATAGCACCAGAGATGGGCATAAATTACCAAATACAATTAGAAAATATAGATAAAAAATACAGTACCATAAAGATCAGTGTATCAAAATTAACTACTATACTTGTATTTCGTAACGTATTTAATTAAAATACAAAAATACATTTGCAATTAATAATAATACTCAGCATGCTTTGCAATGGTTAACATTTACATATACATTTATATCATTTAGCAGAAACAATTAGCAGAAACATTTAGCAGAAACATTTAGCAGAAAACTTTAGCAGAAACCGCTATACTTTTATTTATAGAAAATAATTAAGTACTTAGAAAATACAAAATATGGAGTGTAGTTCAGCCCAGTGTAATTCAAATGACAAAATACTCAGAAGTAATTAAAATACGTATTTCAAATGCACGTAACAGAAATACTGCCCATCTCTGCATAGCGCCAGATTAACAGGGAGCTCACCTTCAGTCAGTTCAAAGTGGATGTCAAAGCTGGTCTCTCCTTGATGCCTTCTTTCTGCCTTTCAGAGGGCCCTCCACACTGCCGTAGGGGAAGCCTGACAGATACAGTACTGAGCATCCAGAGAATACTGGGTTAATAAGCTTGATAGTCTGCCCACCAGCATATGTGTCAGTAATTCAGATAATGTAAGAGGGGGTAGGACTTACCTAACCTCGACTTCAATTACATCCTTTGCCTTATCTATGTGATAAGCTGTGTGTCGGAGTGAAGGCCCCTGACACAACGGCTCAATGACCTCACGTCCTCCATTAGGGATAATAAGTCCCTCATTTGTTCTTATTGACAGTGAAAAAAATACCTTCATTATCCCCTACTTCCTCGTTGTCCTCCATTCACAATGAGGTACAGTGGGGAGAACAAGTATTTGATACACTGCCGATTCTGCAGGTTTTCCCACTTACAAAGCATGTAGAGGTCTGTAATTTTTATCATAGGTACACTTCAACTGTGAGAGACGGAATCTAAAACAAAAATCCAGATAATCACATTGTATGATTTTTAAATAATTAATTTGCATTTTATTGCATGACATAAGTATTTGATCACCTACCAACCAGTAAGAATTCCGGCTCTCACAGACCTGTTAGTTTTTCTTTAAGAAGCCCTCCTGTTCTCCACTCATTACCTGTATTAACTGTACCTGTTTGAACTCGTTACCTGTATAAAAGACACCTGTCCACACACTCAATCAAACAGACTCCAACCTCTCCACAATGGCCAAGACCAGAGAGCTGTGTAAGGACATCAGTAGATTGGCACTAGCTAGCTAAGGAGTGGCTCCGTAAGAAGCATCTCAAGGTCCTGGAGTGGCTTAGCCAGTCTCCAGACCTGAACCCAATAGAAAATCTTTGGAGGGAGCTGAAAGTCCGTATTGCCCAGCGACAGCCCCGAAACCTGAAGGATCTGGAGAAGGTCTGTATGGAGGAGTGGGCCAAAATCCCTGCTGCAGTGTGTGCAAACCTGGTCAAGAACTACAGGAAACGTATGATCTCTGTAATTGCGAACAAAGGTTTCTGTACCAAATATTAAGTTCTGCTTTTCTGATGTATCAAATACTTATGTCATGCAATAAAATGCAAATTAATTACTTAAAAATCATACAATGTGATTTTCTGGATTTTTGTTTTAGATTCCGTCACTCACAGTTGAAGAGTACCTATGATAAAAATTACAGACTTCTACATGCTTTGTAAGTGGGAAAACCTGCAAAATCGGCAGTGTATCAAATACTTGTTCTCCCCACTGTAGCTAGTGCCAATCTACTGAAAGTAGCTAGCGTAACCTTTCACTTTTCCCCTCTGACAAATCCTGCTGCTCTCCCTCAGCAACGCTGACAAACCGCCCAAAAAACATGAATTATTCAGTTCCAAAATGAATTATATTTCATGCGAGAGCGTAGCGAACAAAAAGGAAATGTGTTCTTGTCCCGTGAATTAAAATAGGATTACAGAAGCTCTGTTTTAACGCTATACCATTGCTATCCCAACCAATTTACCTGCTTTACAAACATAGGGGGAGGTGCGGTATGGGGGAGATAGCTGTATGCTAATTGTTATTGTAGCAATGTGTTTAAGACGAATGCCAAAGTGGCATTCATCTGACCACGTAAACAGGAACCTTGTTATTTGTGTTAATTTAGATGTGGTGGGTTTAATGTAAAGTGACAGCCTCGAAGCCAGCTCATGACAATAAACTCTGTTTATATATTCCACCTAATCTGAGGGAATGAGAAGTCCCTCTCTGCTCTCTAACTATCATTCACCTCACCTCATCCATAAAAGATAGGGAGATGCAAACAAGCGGAGTAGGGTAAAGCCCGGCAGATATCCAGAATGGTGCAGTGTGAAGATGCTTGTGTTGGCATATTCACAATGTTTATCAAACGGAGCTTGTTCTCCTTAGACCGTAATCAGTTCCGATCACTCTAATACGGAACATAGTGCAATAACAATAACCATGTTTCAAACGATGCCCTCAATCTTCAAGGTAGATTTAGTGAAGCTAAAAACAGTTTTCTGTGAATATGAGCGTCAAATTTGAACAAAACAGGTATACTTGAGCTGATTACACAAGGTTCACACAGCATGACGAATGGACAACAGCCTGTAAAGAGGAAATCAAAGATACAAGCTATTGATTCAATCTGCAATGATGCACACTATTGATAGACCAACGGCATACCACCCTGCATCCCAGTGCTGGCTTGCCTCTGAAGTTAAGCAGGGTTGGTCCTGGTCAGTCCCCAGATTCTGCTAGAAGTGGTGCTGCACTGACAGTAGGAGGCACTCTAAAATAAAATGTCCCAATGCACCAGGGCAGTGATTGAGGACAATGCCCTGTTTAGAGTGCTGTCTTTCGGATGGGGTGTTAAACGGGTGTCCTGACTCTCTGTGGTCACTAAAGATCCCATGACACTTTTTGTAAGAGTAGGATGTTAAGCCTGGTGTCCTGGCTAAATTCCCAATCTGCCTCTCGTACCATCATGGCCACCTACCACCCAGCTTCTGATTGGCTTGTAACTATTCCGCAGGTTGATGCTGTAAAAGAGAATGTGTTCTCAGTCAAATTACCTGGTAAAATAAGGGTTAAGTATATAGAAATTGACATTATCTAGAAACTTAATATGTCTATATTCAGTTGTGATTTTGAAGCCCTGTTTAAACCTGTTTCTAACATGAATCCTTTGTCCTGATTGGGCCCACATTGTGTCTTTTAATTTGCGTACAGGGTGGGACCAGGAAATCTGTTCACAATGCGGACACAGTGGACAATGCGGACACTGGCAACAGTCAGAATGTGGACAGGATCAGGACAAAGGACACATATTAGAGGTATTAACCCGCTTGAAAGACAACATATGAATGGCATGTGATGGCCAATGTTATATCATGTGTTTCTTGGTTACCCAAATGTCATATTATCATGTCACTCAGGCCGTGTTTACATGGGCAGCCCAATTCTGATCTGTTCTAATTGGTCTTTTGACCAATCACATCAGATCTTTTCACATCAGATCTTTTAAACACAGCCTCAATGTGACACCTCCCAGGGAAAACGCCATTACTGCTGACACCAGGAACGTCCTACACCATCTTGGTGATGGACGATCAGCAATTGGATGACTGTTGCACAATCGGAGGATTGTATTCAGACTATATGCTCTGTTTTAGCCATTGGCTGACAATCTTCAATTAACTTTGCTCTAGGAGTCAGCTTGTAAGAATGCCTTTTGACTTAGTGTGACATAGGGTAGATTGAGTCATATATTAACTATCTGGTCTCCCCGATTATTCAACTTGGGATTCACAAAGAGAGAAATAGGATATAGGCTACTCATTAACAAAAAGTGGAAAAGGTCAGTGAGACGTTGAGGGAAGTTGTTTTGTGGGGTGATGAGCATAATCCTTCAGCTAGCCTAATGAGCTCAGTGCTGAGGTGAAAGTGTTTACATGCGGTAATGAGTGTAAATGGAGGTACATGGTATGTTTGTGAAGTCAGGGGGTTTGGCAAGGCAAGTCATCTAATGTCTTATCACATGGGCCAATTTGTTCCACGGTCTACTCTTGGGGAAAGAAACAGGCTAGCCTAGGCTAACGGGAGGGCTAGACGTGTGTGGGCTGGCAGAGTGAGACTGAGACATCATTTGCCTTCCATTTTGTGTTCTGTCCATCAAGACGTGGACTTCTCTTCATCTGCGTATCATTATTTTACACCGCATGTCACGCTTATTTTCCTTAAATGTCATTAGCATCAGCATACAGATGGAGATAATAGGCAGAGATAGTAGGGTAGGCTAATGGTTAAGCTAATGTGTGTGAGCGAAACGAATGGCTCAATGAACGATTCCTTGCGTTATGTGAGGTGACAAGACAAGGTGATGAAGGAACTATAGGAACGTTTTCTATGTTCACTGCAATTTCAGAAACAACTAATGACTCCCCCTCTGTAGATACTGTATGTGTATATGCCTTTAGTTGCAATTAAATGGACCAGGGCATGATATAAGCTGCGCAAGGCGGATTGTCCAAAAGAGAAGCAGAGTCTGAGGACTTTAATTGGGTCCGCTAAACTCACACGTAGGTTATATTATGCCTGGTTAAAAAACTAATTTATTATTTCAACTGTTATATAAGCATGTTGTATTTTCATCCGCCAGTGGTAGGAACACTATCAGCATACTTACCAATATCAGAAATAGGTAACCCGATCATGATATTTAACATGATATGGCATTAATGTGAGCCGCCCCAGAAAAGCATTGTTATCATTGTTCTACAATATGGGGCGGCAGGTAGCCTAGCGGCTAAGAGCTTTCTGACGTTCTGCCCTTGAGCAAGGCAGTTAACCCCCAACAACAACTGCTCCCCGGGCGCTGATGACGTCTATAAAGACAACGCCCCGCACCTCTTTGATTTAGAGGAGTTGGGTTAAATGCAGAAGACACATTAAGGTTGAATGTATTCAGTTATGCAACTAACTAGATATCCCTTTCCCTATAAAAAATAAACCCAATCGTAATGGAACTAGAAAGCAACTCCACTCAACAGACAAGTCTAAGGGTTCACTAATGGCTAGCTGGACTTTATGTGTTGTCAAGAGTTCATATGCACGGTGAGCTTAAAAAAGACTTGAGTATTATATAGATAGTATACGAAGCTGCTGCCTTACCATGGAACTCATCTAAAAAGGAAAAGGAGTTCCTCGTCATTATCTCTTGACAACACTAATTGAGTCAGAGCTGTACAGAGGTTCAAATGGGCTGCCAGAGGAGAGCCATTAGGTCCTTCCAGGCCTGGAGAGAGTAGGTGTTGGAAATTATAGGTGACAGAGAACATAATTACCCTTCACTGACGAACCAACCTACGAGAACCTAGATCACCGGCTTCCTGGAGAGGACAGCAGTGATTCATCCATATGAAAAGAATATAATCTAGTCATTCTAGTCATTTATGGAAAAATCTTTCTACCAAAGACGTATAAAAGAAGTGAAACAAAAGATGGACATTATAGATAATTGACTCGCATGGGACTGTCTGTGTTTTGATTGGTGATCCTGAGAAACGAAAGTGACTGTAAGAAATGATTGTTCAAGTTAGCAGATAGTGGATTTACTGATTTAGATGGATGTTTTTCTGGGCAAAGTAATTTACTACATCTAAAAGTGATTAAGAACAAGTAAATGAAAGGTTTGAATATCTATTGAGTGTAGCTATAGAGAACAGAACAGAAGCCTATACTCTAGAGAGGTGTGAAGTCAATAGGATTACATAGAACTAATTATTCTCTTATTGAGCCTTTACAGCACACTACCACCACAGTGACTTGGCCCTGCAGATCAATCAATCTGGCTTAAGCATTACTCTCTCTCTCTCTCTCTCTCTCTCTCTCTCTCTCTCTCTCTCTCTCTCTCTCTCTCTCTCTCTCTCTCTCTCTCTCTCTTTATCTCTCCCATTATTGTCTCCCTTCAACCTCACCCTGTCTCTCTCTCTTTCTCTCTCTCCCTCCCACCCTATATCTCTGTCTCCTTGCAAGAGAGAGAGACATAAAGGGCTGGAGGCGTTAGAAGGCTGTTGGCCTGCCCCCCGAGAGACAGGGAGCCCATCTGTTCCTCTGTGTTCCTGAACTTTAACTACCACAACGCTCCGCTCTGCCTGGCCCTCCACAGAGAGACCCTCTACACACACACACACACACACACACACACACACCACATAAACACACACAGCAGATGGAGCGCTGCGCTGCCTCCACACTCTCCACATACCCTCCGCAGCCATGATGTTTGTTTAAGACATTTAATTAATATCCCCAAACGCCTCAATCAGGACCAAAACCCCAGTCCCTCCCTCTGCCCAGTCCCTCCCTCTACCTCCCCCTCTCTCTCCCTCTCTCTCATTCTCTGTCTCCCTCGTCTCGTCCCAGTCTGATTGGCAGTATTAGCAATGGGGGTGATTATTATACATGAAGGACAGGGTGACAGTACCCAGGAGTCATGTGTAAATGAAAAGGTACCATGCAGTTCTCAATGTGGCAGATGTGTTAATCATAGCAACTCCTCCAGAGGAACAGTGGATCTCTGGGCCTCTCTATGTTGTCGCCCTCTTTTTGAAAGTGTGCATTATCTGACCCTATACACCCTCCTCTCACTCAACATACCCCTCTGGTATGAACACTGTGGAATCTGTGACTAAACACCCTATATGACTGGGCATGCCGACATGACATGAGGGATCCACCCTTGGGTGATACAAGGCCAGACGACTTCTCACAATTAGTGGTTTATATTTAAAGGCCAAATATTTAGACTGTGAATTTTCTCATTTTTCTTTTGACCAAAGGCACGGAAACAATCCTATAGTCATCAGCCGTCTCATGTTATCCTGGAGTTTAAGACCAGAGGGGGACACTGTCATTTAGACGTTTAGACAGGCAACTCGACTCGCCTCGCCTCGCGCCAAACCTGCAGTGCTTTCTAGCTGGGTGTGATGCTCTGAGTGGACTAATTGGGGAGCGTTCCTAAGAATGGAAAAGGTCAGGATCTGAGTCATAGTTGGTTTTTACTTAGATTGTCGCCTCTTCAAGACTCTATAAATGATGTTGAAAGCCTAACAGGCGTTTAGGCATAGAGTACCATAGAACTGCATGCATGCAACTATGGTATTTGGTATATTTTGAAGATTCTTGGTTTTAACATCTACCAGATATTTTGAAGAGTACATTTCAGAGAAAAATCCAATGATAAACCGTTGTATTGTAATAGCTAGTGTATGTGTTATTTATTACATGTCTTACAGTAACACAATGTTCATTTGATCTCTGTCTCCTGTCCTACTTGTTTTCTCATTGTATCTGTGTCTCCCAGTATGTAGGGCAGATCAGTCAAGCAGAAAATATTCCATTGCATCTCTTTCTAGGATGATCAAATTCCAGCAGCTATTTCTTTTGGTGCCTATTCCCTCCCAATTCCATCTGCACACTGCCCTGCTAGCTGGAAAAACCCAATCTGTTTGCATGTCTTTATCCACTGCTCTGGCATTGCCACATGTACCTGTGTGAAAATAAGCCCTGAGCTGACCATCACATTGCAGTAATAATGGTGGATCTGGGACAAACAGGAATAAACGAGGAGAATAACATTCATTATTCTGATAGCGAGTGCAACCTTCAATCTGTAAATAGCAGCCTTCACCAATTATATGCCAAGAGGCGAGAGTCTGGGGCAGAATGGGCTGAGATATGGACTTCCCCACTTAACTAAATGCCTGGATACTATGTCCTGTTAAATTAACTGAAGTGGGGGATCAGTGATGACTACGGACCCATTTGACCCATTCACTGTTAAAAAACTCCAAAACTTCACAACAAAGAACAGGAACTACACAACAACAGCCTGTCTAATGACTGAGTCAAATATTTAGGATGCTGTATCCAGGCCAAGGCTGTGAAAAGCCTTATAGTATGTAGGTGTAACTACTTATGAATGCATGAGTTCACCCATTTAGCTAGAAGTTATGTATTCTCAGAACATATCCTTTCCATCCTCCAAATTGGAAAAAGCCGAGCCAAGTCGCAGTGAGCAGTAGAGATGAGAGAGTTAAATCTCTTGGCTCTATGCTATTTTCCCCACAGACACAGAGTACGCACATCCATCAAGCCTGTTTCATGTACCACCGTAGCACAGAGGATGCAGAGGAGTCTGAAAACATTTCAGAGGGCAAAAAAGCACAAGTCTTTAAAGTCCTTGGTGCAGTAGCAGCACGCTGATACATCACTATTATTATCTATTATGGATATTGGATTTTTCCAAGAGACTGTTCTCTGTATGTCAAAGCATATGTAATAGAGAGTCAGTTGTCACAGTGCCACTGTGCCCCATGAAAGCTTAGTAGCTTACAAGGCCCTTAGAGAGAGGTTTAGGACGGTCGCCAAAGCTGCAGGCTACACAAATGAAACACAGCAACTCCGCAGATGAACACATATTTGGGGCAGCCCACTTCTCGCTGCGACTCTCATCAGACATCACCAACAACGTAAAGAGAACACGGCATGAGCAACTCCAGCCTGTCGTTAGCATATGCACAATAGGCTCATTTGACTTGCAAACACGACAAGTATGGGTTTTGCCACCTCAGATATAGTTTAGTATCTGGTGATCGAGGTGAAGGGTACATAACATGTTCCTCTCTCTGCGCTAGGCTAGTATCCCCCAGGCCTGCTTTATTCAAATCAGCTTGATTTGACTACAATTACTGTAACATCCAAATTAAAATGTTCCATATGCCAAAACATACCTCCAACATTATGCATTGTTTGTCATGTCAATTAGATTTTTTTTTGTTTTATTCAAGACTAAAAAATATTTTGCTCGATAATGTCAGTCATTGTGATGAACAAAGAAAACATTCTCTGTTTTTTTTTTACATTTTTCTTTACAATATATATATACATATATATATATTTTTATTATTCTTTTTTTTTATAGGCATAAATACAGTGTGATCTAAAACTGTAACATTGACAGAGCTTTACAGTTTTTCTCAATTGCGTACAAGCATTTTTTTTAACAATGTTGTCGATTTTCAAAACAGAACTCTGTGGCCTTGTGCAAAACTGTTTTAAAAATCCCAGTAGATCAATACATTTTCTTTGCAGTCACTAAATGATGATGATCAAAATTGGAAGTACAACTATCCAAAGGTGCAGAATTAGGGCAACTACTCTTATTTAATGCATATATCATCAAATTAAATATGATTCCTGATAAAAAAATAAAATACAAAATGAGCACATTGTGTGCAGGTATTCACTGGTATCATCACGGAACGATGAATACAATGGAGGAACACAACTGATATGAATGTATAGGCCTCAATCCACACCAAAGCAAAGCTCTATAATGGAAGGTCACAATGTTGAAGATGACTTATGAGCAACGCAAAGTTACTTAGAAGTAACCCAACTTTATATTCTGCATCTCTGCATGTCTGCAATATTGTAAAAAAGCATAACAATTAGACAGTCCAATTGCATAGATATTTCCATATAGTGGACATGGTACAACACTAACGGGTTGATTTAGAATTTTGTGCAGTAGTATGTACTGTTTGCCGGAAACAGTGAACACAATATCACTAATTTCCTCTTCTGATGAAAACAATGTGTTATATTCTATGAACAAAATACTTTACAGGGAATTTTGTATTCACTGATGACATTTGTATATTGGGGTGTCTTATGCCTAGAATTAACCAAGGAGGTTGTATGGTTCATTTGGTTCCTATTCTGAAAGTTTGATAAATTCTGCATAATGACATGAATATTTAATTGTGCAACAAATATATTTAGGGTGTAAGACTGTATTTCAATGCAAATTCAGGGGCACTTCTGAAATATTTTGGAACACCCTCTGGCACTGGCCAGGATGAGGAGCCATCCACCTCAGCCACACAGGTGTCTTCACAAATGTTGTCTGAGCCTGAGGATGAGGATGAAGACCCATTTGCTTCCTCTTCTCCCTAGCAGGATTCTTCAGGTGTGTTTGTGCGCACACGAACGTGTGTGTCTGTGTGTGGGTACACGCTCATGTGTTTATGTGTGCATCCCTGCATAACATAAACAAAATAAATAGTTTTACGTTTCCATATTGTAGGTAACAATGATGATTTTATTATTACTGGGTATGTACTGTATGTGCGATGTTCCACCACTATAAATGCTGTGAATAACATGTGGAAACTAATGTCCATGTGCTCTCCATTAGAAATGCCTGTAGCAGCATCCCCACCAAATCCTGCTGCTGAGGATGAACCACTGTCTACAGACCCTGCTGACTGGCCTTCAGTTCTGACTGACAGAATTTCGGACACAACTAGTTTGAAGAGGACCAAGTGAGGTACCACCTAACTTTGTTTTCCCAAGGAATGAGAGTGATGGAAGAAGTTGCCAGCAACAGTATTTCAGGATGACTTTGTTGAGTGGGGAAAAAATCCCTAGAAGTTGGTTGGTGTATTCTGAAAGAAACAACAGCCTCTTCTGCTTCTGCTGCAAACTCTTTTCTAAGAAGAACATTAATTTAGCAAACTCAGGACTGACAGGCTGGAAACAGGCAAGTTCTTTGCTGACTCCACACGATAACAGTCCTGAACACCAAAACTGCATGAAAACATGGAAAGAACTGGCAATGAGGATAAAAAAAGGGGAAACAATTGATAAGCATGAGATGGCACTTATGGAGGCTGAGAGGATAAGATGGAGAGAGGTGTTGACACGTCTGACTGCTATTGTGCAGTCTCTGGCAATTAGATCTGGGACTAAGGGGACACACAGAAACACTGTACTCTCAATCAAATGGAAATTTCCTCAAAAAGGTTGAACTGATGGCACAATTTGATCCAGTCATGAAAGAGCACCTTAACCGTGTCCAAAAAGGGACCTCTAGTCACACCATCAGCTACCTTGGCCACCAAATACAGAATGAACTAATGTATTTGTTGAGCAGCATCTCAGATGTCAGCCACACTGAACAGTTGTCAGTTGTGATTAGAATTGTGTCACTGAAGGAGGAGCCCCACATATAGGAACATTTTCTGGGGTTTATGGAGGTAGAGTCCACGGGCCAACATTGGGCATCGCTAATTCTCAAAAGATTACAGGAGTTAAAAATTCATTTTGAGGACTGCAGAGGGCAATCTTATGATATTGGGGCCATCATGAGAAAACAAAGGTGTCCAAGCCAGACTCCTGGAAATTAATCCAAGAGCTCTATTTGTGCCATGTGGGGCTCACACATTGTACCTGGTTGTTTGATGATGCTGCTAAAAGTTCTGTCGATGCCACAGGTTACTTTGGCATCTTACACAAACTGTACACCTTGTTCTCAGCCTCCACACAGCGATGGGTCATCCTGAAAAAACATGTGGACATCACTTTGAAGATGTGGACTGAGAGTAAAGTTAAGAGTGTCGAGCCACTGAGGTTTCAGGCAGCAGCGGTGAGAGAGGCACTGATAGAGGTGAGGGATCAAACCAAAGACCCTGTGATAAAGATTGAAGCCCAGTGCTTAGCATCCACTTCATGGGACCACTTCTGTCTTGAACGTGTCACTGGTACTTCCTTTTTGAGTTTTTGCTTGTAAGCACGAATCAGGAGGATCAGATTTGCCAAAGGGAGGGCAAGGGAGAGCCGAGCCTCTGGATGAGCATTTTCTTGTTTGAAGACGGCACGGCAACGCCTCTGAAAATATTTGGCATGGGCCCTCCGATTCTCAAAAAGTTCTACAGCTGCACCATTGAGAGCATCTTGACTGGCTGCATCACCGCTTGTTATGGCAACTGCTTGGCATTCGACCGCAAAGCGCTACATAGGGTAGTGATACGGCCCGGTACATCACTGGGGCCTAGCTCCATGCCATCCAGGACCTCTATACCAGACGATGTCAGAGGAAGGCCCTAAAAACGGTCAAAGACTCCAGTCACCCAAATCATAGACTGTTCTCTCTGCTACTGAATGGCAACTGGTACCGATGAACCAAGTCTGGAACCAGCAGGACCGTGAACAGCTTCTACCCCCAAGCCATAAGACTACTAAATAGTTAACCAAATAACTACCCAGACTATCTGCATTGACCCTTTTTGCACTAATTATTTTGACTCATCAAATACTGCCTCTACTGTTTATTATATATCCTGTTGCCTAGTCACTTTAGCCCTACCTATATGTATATGTACATATCTACCTCAGTTACCTCGTACTCCTGCACATCGACTCGGTACTGGTACCCTGTGTATATAGCCAAGTTATTGTTACTCACTGTGTATTTATTCCTTGTGTTATAATTAGTCTATATTTTTATTTTTGCGTTGTTGCGAATGGGCCATAGGAAAGCATTTCCCTCTTAGTCTATATCAGTTGTTTACGAAGCATGTGACAAATAAAAGTGGATGTGATTTTATTTAAATAACGTTCTAATTCATTTTCACATCAACAATTGAAACGTCAAAAAGTGTCTCATCAAAACAAAAATCTAGCTTAATAAATCAAACGATTAGAATGTATTTATGTGGCTGAAAAGGAATGCATGAATACCCAAGCACATTTCCTGAGGTTTTGATGCAGTTTTTAGCAAAGTTTTAGATTTTTGCATAAAAACCACCAGAATTAGATATTAAAAGAATTACATATTTTAAATAAGATTATCACAGGGTAAGCACTTGATGCCATTTCATTTGCTCCGTTCTGGCCATTATTATGAACAGTTCTCCCCTCAACAGTGTGTGGCTAGTTTGCATGCACTGGTGTGCATGTGTGTGTGTGTGTGTGTGTGTGTGCGTGTGTGGGTGTGTGTGTGTGTGTGAGTGTGTGTGTGTGTGTGAGAGAGAGAGAGAGAGAGAGAGAGAGATAGAGATAGAGAGAGAGAGAGAGAGAGAGAGAGAGAGAGAGAGAGAGAGAGAGAGAGAGAGAGAGAGAGAGAGAGAGAGAGAGAGAGAGAGAGAGAGAGAGAGTGTATGCGTTTTTATGCGTGTGTACGTGTGGTCAGTGGTTTATTTTAAAGTAATATCCAGCAGGTAAAGGCAAGTCGAAACACACAATTTTCTTCTAGACCAAACACTGACATGTTTTATTTAAACACCTTTACCTCAATAATTAATGTATTTATTGAACTGCATACTAACTGACACACAACTCCATACACAAAATAAATGTTTAATCCACACTCACTAACTTGCTTATTTTATGTATTCAGACCCAAGTACAGGTGCCCTGACATAAACCACTGTAGGATTTCACACTCCCCTCAGTGCCATTAGTAAGTTCGCTCATCACTCCAGGTCTCTGACAAAGACTAACACTGCTCTCATGTGGTTGGAAAGAGCAACTGCAACACAGTATTTTCTCAGAGCATGCGATAGGGAGTTTTCAGGGTTCTTTTGTGCATGGCGTGCCTTTATGTGCCTGTGTGTTAGTGTAGGCTCTGCCCCTGCAGTGGTCCTAGCCAGCAGAGTGTTGGAAAGCCCCTGGGGGGATTGATGTATCCTCTGAGTGGGACAGCTGAGAACTCCCAGAGACAGAGACAGTGAAGAGAGGGTCGTTCTGGGAGGAGGGGGCTCAGTACTAGGGCTCTGGATCCTGCTGAGCTGGAGGGTCGGAGAGATGGAGGGATGGAGGGAACAGGGAGGAGGGTGTTGGCAGGGACCCAGTCTCTTGGGGGGAGGGGGGTCCCAGACTGAGCACCCATGCCAATTCCAAACTTAGCCTTGGGGACGACAACCACAACAACAACTGTCTTACACAATGAACTGACATACACATGGTAAGAAACAAGAGCATGCACACACACAGACGTAGACCTACAAATGCACACACATGCACACAGTTATAGAGTAATACACATAAATCATACCAGAAAATTATTCATATGGTAAAAAAACCTGTTCATAAATTTGTTTTACTTTTAACCAAACCTATTTGCAAAAGTAGTATCCTTGAATAAAGACAACACACATCCAATTGAAGATTACAAACCTAAAGCAACCAAACAACCTAGCCCTGGCTGATAGCCAATACGCCTCTCGCTGTGTGTCTGTCCGTCAGCACCAAGCTTCTGTTCCCCGCTGACTGTTTCCCAGGCCGCTCATTGCCTCTTCAATTTGTTTATATCATACATCTCCTTGTTGAGGCTAATCTCTTGTTAATGTGATAACTCTGACAGTTCATATATCGGAGGAACAGCGCAGCATGTGACCTTTAACCTCCCCAGGTAGTGGCTGCTATCTGTAGAGTGATGGATGTGGCCCTGAAATGTGATACTCTGCTGGCCAGTTTCACTTGGCTCTGTATAAACACACTCCACGCGTTTAGGGCTACTCCTTCCTGATCCAAACCATCCATTTTATACTCATAGGGCTTTCGTTCTATAAGGGAAAATATACAACAAACACCAATTGAGAAAGATATTTACACTGTAAATAAATGGATGACTTTATGATTATCTGTCTGTTCCAATCGCTATTATAAAAAAATTCTAATTTATTTCAAGTCCTAGCACTAGGTGGCACTGTGGGTTGGCAATGAAAGTATCAGCCAATAAAGGCCAGTGATAAGGCTCTTCTTTTTGGTAAAATGTGATAATGTGCATTTTACCACTAGATAGCGCTATTGCATATATTTTAAAGATTTTATTTTACAATTTTTCAGAAAAATACATTTTCACATTTTCACAGGTACTGGATTTCAGCTAATTCTCCTCTCCACATATTTTACAGTGCTTTTTTCAGAATCACATTGTATATTTTTTTACAGTAAATCAATTGTCGAACCTGCTGTTGGAACACATATACTCAGGTCAATAATAATTGGTACTCTTGATTAAAATGAGCAAAAAAGACTGTATAAAATAAATAATGCAAATACTGTGCTGTATTGTATGATCCCAAAACAATTACAATGATACTGTTTTAAACTAATACAATTGCTCGGATAAAGAGATAATAGAAGATAGGGGTCAACGTTATTGGTACCCCTTTTTTCAATACCTTTCAACACCTCACCTTGTGAAGATAATGACTGAGCCTTTCTTTTTTTTTTTTATGTAGGCTTTTTTTCAGTGACCAATGTTTATTTAGGTATGGGGTTCTTTTCTGCATATGCATCCTTATTTCGACCCCAAAAGAGCTGTATTTTCATGTCATCTGACCATAGCACCGGTTCCAATCCAAGTGCCAATGCCATTTAGCAAACTCCAGGCATTTACATTTGTTGGATGACATGAAGATAAAGCTTGCACTAGTGGTGGGTTTGGCATCAATATAAGGATGCATAAGAAGAAAATAACTCCATACCTACGGTAAAATACGGTGGAGAATCTTTGATTGTATGGGGCTGTTTTGCTTCCACTGCCCTGGGGACCTTGTTAAGGTCAACGGCATCATGAACTTTACTCTGTACCAGGACATTTTAGCCACCACTAGTGCAAGCTTTACCTCTACCAGGAAGTGGATCTTCCAGCAAAACAATAACCCCAACCAAGCACACATCATAATCCAGAAATGTTTTTTTAATTGAGGGCAGTCCATAAGAGAAGACAAAGGATGTTGAGAATCTGGAAAGATTCTGTATGGAGGAATGGTCTAAGATCCCTCCCAATGTGTTCTCCAATCTCATAAAACATTTTAGCGTGTAGAAGTTTTCAAACCTCATTATGAAACATGGACAAATTGATGAATCAATTCCACTAATGAAAAACATGTACTTGCACTTCCTGTAGGCCTACAGATAATCATTCAGAATCTTGAGAGCCAGAAAAAATGTTTTATCTTACCATCAGAGATGAATCATAAAATATTTGTTTAATCTATTTATAGGTTCCACTTGATGTTTTTATAAGATTTCATCACCCAAGAGAACACATCTAGGCTAGTTTATGTTTATATTATGTGAAATATTGTCCATGTATGTTCTTAATATTGTTGGACCAAACTCCACACAAACCACTATAGCAGAATCTAGATAGCCCATAACACATATATTTCTGGGCCTAACTCCCTTAAGTATTGGAACATGACATGGGAGCAGATCTTGTAATCCGCATCAATTACTCTCCTGACCTTTCTACTGATCTATCCAGCCTTTATTTTCTGAGATCCCACCATCATTGTTGATATACTATATTCTCATATAAGGCTTTACATGATTTCATCGCCTTTCTAAAACATGGAAAACTGGGAAATTATTGCTTTTGTCCATTCAGAAATGTTCTCTTCCAGCCCACTTTTCATTTTGATAATATATTCTTCCCCGTTCTATGACAACATAGTACATTTTACAACCGTGCTAAGAGGATAACACTGTGTGAGGGAAAACATTGTTTTTGTGGCCAAAACTGCATCAGATGAAGTCATTCATCAGAGGAAGGTTAGTGCCACAGTGGCACTGAGAAGGAACAGCACCACCAGTGAGGAAGAGCCATATGCCTGAGGAGATTTAAATCAACGCTCCTTTCTCTGATCACTCTGTTCCCCTCTTAGACCAGGGGGATAAATTATCAGACAGTGTGCGTGCGTGCAGTAGTGCGTGTGTGTGCAGTAACCTGGCTCTCCTCTCTCCTGAGTCCTGCCATCTAAATGGTTACGTTAACTGCCACTTTAAGGGGCCAGTGGAGAGGTGCACCTCTGTAGTGCAGCTGCATCACTGACCTCTCTAAAGTGCTGTATGTCATCTCCTGTGTGTTTGCTTTCTTCTGTCAGCGTATTTTACTGTGTGGAACGGCGCAGACCCCCATTGCCCTTAACTCACAGGACAGGTTTGTAGCGCAGCTCTACTTGGGCCTGAAACAGAGATGTGCACTTCCAACATTAAACCAAACATTCCATCACGTATACTGTTACAGCTTCTAGTCCAAGTTAAAGGTATGGCTCCACTGTGTGTGTGATCATGTTGTACAGATCCCGACTGAATTCTGGCACACTGACTTCATGTCCACTTCTAAGTTCAAATCTAACCCTCTCACCCTCCCCCTAACCCTAGTTCATGTCCACATCCTGGTTCAACCCTAACCCCCAACCCTAGCCCTAACCCTAGTTCATGTCCACATCCTGGTTCAACCCTAACCCTCAGTCCTAGCCCTAACCCTAGTTCATGTCCACATCCTCGTTCAACCCTAACCCTCAACCCTAGCCCTAACCCTAGTTCATGTCCACATCCTGGTTCAACCCTAACCCTCAACCCTAGCCCTAACCCTAGTTCATGTCCACATCCTCGTTCAACCCTAGCCCTAACCCTAGTTCATGTCCACATCCTGGTTCAACCCTAACCCTCAACCCTCACCCTAACCCCAGTTCATGTCCACATCCTGGTTCAACCCTAATCCTAGCCTCAACCCTAACCCTCACCCTAACCCTAGTTCATGTCCACATCCTGGTTCAACCCTAACCCTAACCCTAGTTCATGTCCACATCCTGGTTCAACACTAACCCTGGCCTCAACCCTAACCCTCACCTTAACCCTTGTTCATGTCCACATCCTGGTTCAACCCTAACCCTCACCTTAACTCTAACCCTCACCCTAACCCTAGTTCATGTCCACATCCTGGTTCAACCCTAACCCTCACCTTAACTCTAACCCTCACCCTAAACCTTGTTCATGTCCACATCCTGGTTCAACCCTGACCCTGCTGGCCTCAACCCTAACCCTAACCCTAACCCCAGTTCATGTCTATATCCTGGTTCAACCCTAACCCTGGCCTCAACCCTAACACTCACCCTAACCCTAGTTCATGTCCACATCCTGGTTCAACCCTAACCCTGGCCTCAACTCTAACCCTAACCCTAGTTCATGTCCACATCCTGGTTCAACGCTAACCCTGGCCTCAACCCTAACCCTAACCCTAACCCTAGTTCATGTCCACATCCTGGTTAAACTCTAACCCTGGCCTCAACCCTAACCCTAATCCTAGTTCATGTCTACATCCTGGTTCAACCCTAACCCTAGCCTCAACCATAACCAATTAGAAGTGCTACAGGGCAGCTCTTTTTATTTTGGCAGGAGTTTGAAGTGGCCTGTGTGACCCTTTCCCCTAGCTTCTGTTGAGCTTCAATTGGCAGACAGATAGCCTTACATTCTCCTGCAAAATGTCTTGATAAACTTGGGAATACATTTTTCTGTCGATGATGGCAAGCTGTCCAGGCCCTGAGGCAGCAAAGCAGCCCCAAACCATGATGCTCCCTCCACCATACTTTACAGTTTGGATGAGGTTTTGATGTTGGTGTGCTGTGCCTTTTTTTCTCCACACATAGAGTTGTGTGTTCCTTCCAAACAACTTCACTTTAGTTTAATCTGTCCACAGAATATTTTGCCAGTAGCGTTGTGGAACATCCAGGTGCTCTTACGCGAACTTCAGATGTGCGGCAATGTTTCTTTTGGACAGCAGTGGCTTCTTCTGTGGTGTCCTCCCATGAACACCATTCTTGTTTAGTGTTTTACATATCGTAGACTCGTCAACAGAGGTTAACATGTTCCAGAGATCTGTAAGTCTTTAGCTGACTCTCTAGGATTCTTCTTAACCTCAATGAGCATTCTGTGTAGTGCTCTTGCAGTCATCTTTGCAGGACGGCCACTCCTAGGAAGAGTAGCAAGATTGCTGAACTTTCTCTTCTCTCTTTGTTTTACAGTGGACTGATGAACATCAAGGCTTTTAGGGATACAATTAGCTTTTGGAGAAGTAATTAGCCTAGGGGTTCACATACTTTTACCAACCTACACAGTGAATGTTTAAATGATCTATTCAGAAAAATGGTAGGTTATTAGTTTAAGCACACTGTGTTTGTCTATTGCTGTGACTTAGATTAAGATCAGATCAAATGTTATGACCAATATATGCAGTAATCCAGGTAATAACAAAGGGTTCACATACTTTTTCTTGCCACTGTATCTTTCTTTCACAGCCGTGACTGATTAAAATGCTATGATATCAAAGAGGCATTACACAACTACGGTATAAGACTCAACTAGCTATAGTCCACCCCTCTCCAGGGCCACCTTACCCGGCCCTGTGCTGCCTGGCCACGCCTCGGCCCATGTCTCTGACAGGCAGCAGGAGCTGAAGGAATGCAGCCTCCAGAGGAACGGGGCGCACTCTGCTTCGCGCTGAGTCGTACCAGGGCCCAAACATCTACAGTATCATCTCCTACCATTACAGCGCTACCCTAGAGGCAGCACCAATAATCACTAGCTATCCCTCTCGCTCTTTTGCTATTGTTGTTTCTATCCGTCTCTCTCCATCTTTCTCTCCCTCTTCTCTTCCTCTCTCTCTTTCTCTCTTTTTCTCTCTCTCTCTGTCTCTTTCTCTCTCTATCTCTCTCTCTCTCTCTCTCTCTCTCTCTCTCTCCCCTTTCTCTCTCTCTTTCTCTCTTGCTATCCTCTCTCTCTCTCTCTCTCTCTCTCTCTCCTCATTGGTTCACTTGATCCTGTGAAGGATTTATAGCAGTGATTTGGCTCAGCACCCGTGTACTACCTGCTAAACAAAATATGGGATTTGATTGTTATTAACGATTTCACTTTTCCATTCTATCTTCAGTGATGCATTTTCCATAATCATAATAGGATTTATGTGCATTATAAACAGTGGAATAAATTGCAATTTTACTCAAACAGTTCTACATTAGTTTGTGTTTGATCAGCCCTCGCCTGTTTGTTATAGGGGAAGAGCTTCTATACATTTTAGGTAAGGCCATTGTATTGTGGCCCATAAACCCAGGAGGTCAAGCATCCACAGACGATTTGTAATCAAGTAAGGTTCTTTAAGGAGGTTGGAACTACGAAACGACTCTGACCCCAAGATGATGTTATAGGTTCTGTCTATGTACTCCACTGACATGCAGGTTGGAGTGTCCTTGGGAAGAGTGAGTGTGGATGGGAGTGAGAAGTGTAACTCCATGAGATTTACAACTCACTGATACTTTATATCCTCTCCAACCGCCTCGGGTCAGATTCTCAGCAGCAGGCTTTAAGCCTCTAATGGCCGACAGACTCCTCTGGTCTCACTACCTATTCCCCAAATAAACGAACCTATCAGACGCTGTGTGCCTAAGACACTATAAATTCCCTCCTGTGTCTTTACTCTGCAATAAGCCTAATTATATACCGCCATTTCCCTGTTAATATTATCAAATGAGAGGCTTGACTAAAGGGCTGAGACTTGCCCACTGGTCTAGGTCGTAAACGTGTCAGCGACACGGCAGGCTGCTTTGACCAGCAGAGCAGTGGAGCAGCAAAGGGCTTATCAGGATGGAATCACCCACCAGCACTTTACAAGCTCAGCACACCAACCACACACACTGGTCACACCATAACATCACCTAGGACTTTAATTAATGTTTTTGGTGCGTTTAATAAGGTCACTATTATATATAAAAGGATGTAATATAATATATAATTTTTGATATAATTAGAATGGTTGAGTGTGATGAAAATAAGATGGAGATCAGCTTTGAATTTGGATAAGCTCTGAACAGCGTCCGTATCAGCTACATAGTTTGCACAGCAGCCATTGGTTAATATTTAACCGTGGATATGTGTAATTCTCACATCTCTGTACACAGTGCAATGGCTTTTTCATTCTGAAAAAGGACGAGGAAGTTTTATGAAAGAGGGGATTTCAAAGTTGTAGGAACATGGGGCATCTATTTGGAGACATCAAATGTACACTATAATGTTCATGCTACCATGTTTTTTCAGATATCAGTTAATTTTTTGGGTCAACTGACATAGAGGAGCACCCCTCTGAGACGTCTCTCTGATCCGAACATAAAGCCACTCTCTTCTCTTTATCAACAGTCACCCAGGATCTTCCGAGTTACGGATCAGAGGCTTTAAGGTGTTTGCATTTTCTTCACTACTTTAACAGGTTACATATACTGTACATCTCATGACTGCTAAACTAGATGACTAGCGCATCTGAAGTCCATAGATAGTCATGCAAACATGCTAATTACCTTTTATGATGAAGGTGAACCTCATGAACAATGACTTCTGAAAAGGAGATTTATGCGCTGTATAAAGTACTGTAAAGTTGGCCTACGATAGTACAGTACGCTGATATCAACCGCATCCAATCCCATTCAACCCTATCCTCCTAGAAAGTCCCACATTTGTCTAAAGGAATGTACTAAGTGGAGTGTTTTAATACAGCCTCTATTGTGACTATTGCAAGTGGTCTGCACTAAGGTTACAAAAAACAGCCACCTCTCTTCAAAGGCTGTGGCGCTGGTCCACGGAGCAGAAATCTGGGACAGAGATTAACCACTGTCACTCTTGAGATATAGCGGGGGTTTTTACATGAGTAATAGGGTGGAGAGTCAAGCTGATTTACACAACACTGGGGCCAAGCGAATAGTTAATATATATATATATATATATATATATATATATATATATATATATATATATTGTTTTACCTCTATTTAACTAGGCAAGTCAGTTAAGAACAAATTCTTATTTACAATGACGGCCTACACCAAACTTGGACGATGCTGGGCCAATTGTGCACCGCCCTTATATATTCAATATTCCCGCAACGTGATAAAAAAAACATCAGATACATTTAGGCGACATCCGCATAGCTGATGTTTTGATGGTGTCAGAGGTGGAACTGCATTAGAGCTGTAAAAAATCCACCAGTGTCTCCCGGCATTATACCTAACGTGAACATTACCATTAGCTGCATTAAGAGAAATTGCATGCAGACTTTTTACAAGTTTGAATACTGAAATGTGAGATGTAATCGACACCTAGATTAAGATGATAGAAATCCTCATTATTTAGTTGAATGATTTTTCAATTTGAGTGTAATAGAGCTTGCCAGCTTGAAGTTGTAAAAAACGGAAGTAAGTTACCTCTGGTTCATTCAGCTATTCCTGTGGGGAAAATGTATAAGGAAAGAATTGGGATGAACTCCGAAAATAAGGTCTGAGGTTAACACAGGCTTAGGAGATCGCATATGTTTTGTTCAATGAGATAATATCAGTCTGTTAACATTACCTTTATGAATTATGAAGCCTTTATGTGTTTTTTTTTTTATTGCATAAATGCTTGAAAATTCACAAATGGTTACGTTAGCTGATTAAGATTATCTCATAGAACAAAATGTATAAGATCTCCTAAGCCTGTGTTTACCACAGACCTTATTTTCTGCGTTTAACCAAAAACGCAATTAATTTCCCCGTAGGCTTTGTCCAACGAACCATGGCGGAGTTAGCGCCTACAAAAAGACGCCATTACTATTTACATCTATTATTTCTATGTAGCCTACACTTTCTCGTTCTGAACTTCTAAAGTAAGTAAGGCGGATGTAGCTTTGTGACAGTGATCGCAAGAGCAGCTGCTCACCGATTTGACGGCTCCAAACCAGTTTCACCTCCACCTCCAACACACGCTTGATCTGATTGAATCTAAGCCATTATGCTGTGGTATTCATGGACTTAGTGGGGTCGTGGGGGAACTGCATCTGGTTTGCCCCCCCAAAAATATAAATATATATAGATATATATTTAGGTAAAAAAAATGAAGAGTACAGATTATTGTATGGGACAATATACAAACGTTTTTGAGAAAGGAAATTTGAAAATAAAATGTTATTAAATATGTATTTATTAGTTTCTTTTCATTTTGTTAAGTGATGGAAATGCAATTATTAAATGTTATTTGTTTATGTAAAAATGTTAAGGTTGTTTCATTACATTTGGGGGTGAGGTCGCGAAAAATTATTGATGGAAAAAAATGGGTTCCTGGCAGAAGAAATGCGATCCCTGCTGAAAAAGTTTGAATTCCACTGTCTTAATGTTTTATAACTAACTGTTGTTCATTTTGAAATTGTACCGAGCTTTTTGTTTGTTGTTTGCACAGAGACACAGTGCATTTATGTGGATGTCGAATGATTAAAAACTCAACTTAAAGTGGATATTTTTTTCTTGTTTGAAAAACAACAATAGTGGATTAAAAATGTATTTTTTCTAAGTGCATGGAGAGTGCATGTCTTAATTAAGATGAATAGTCCTGAGCAATAGTGAGTTTGAGAGAAAACACTTTTATGTTTATCTGCGTCTCCTGTTTCACTCAGAAGCCAAGGAATTTTAAAAGAATCTGCTCAGAGATAAAGAAAGCAGCGGATGTTAGCTACATTCAAAGAGTTCTGTTTGTTATCATAACTATTTTTATTCTGAGACCGGGCCAGTATAAGCCTCCTCTGGTAACTTGTGTCAGGTGACTTACAAGGGGTCACGACCTGGTCAGGTTACGGTCTGGTCAGTGGGTCTCAGGAGCGCGGTTGATCAGCCCTGTTAGTGAAGGCGAAAGTAACTCAACACTGGCCCCTGAGCCAACACAGCTGCCCAGGCAGTCTGCACACTGCGAGAGGGCTTTAATACAGAATTCAATGAGAAAAATAACAACAACAACAACAGAATCAGTATATATACTGTATCAAAACAGTAATAACAATACATTTTAAACGGATGGGAACAGACCCTAATGTACTTATAATACACTTCAGAGTAAAAAAAAAACAGGTAAGTGTTTTATGACACAATTAAAAAAGCATTTCCTGGATCTATCGAAGTAGGTCCAGTCTAAACTATAATAGTTAAGTCACATTTTTCCATGGCAATTTTAGAAAATGCAATCCATGGTCCAGTATCATTATTTACATAATTTAATACCACAACTTCTTGGCCACATAGCCAGTGTGCCCGATGCATATTTCTTTTAACTCACAGCCCCAAAATCCACTGTCAAAGTGAAACAATATTTACTGACAACATCACAGACAAAAGCGGAAATACTGTAGCTTTATGTTTCAACTTCCTGGTGCAAATCAAATCAGAAATACAGGGAAGTGGACTGAATGATAGTGATGATAAAAATACTGCTGGACCAATGTAAAAAATGTCCCCCTTTCCAGAAATCATTCCAGTGAAAGATTTTAATTCACAAAAGTATGATAAAATAAATTAGTCTGTATTACTTCAACTGAGAAATGGGCACAAAAGTTATACACATATATAGAACACCAACAAGAGATAGAAAACTATTTGGTTTCCTCCTTAAATAAATCGTACTAAAATAACCCTCTGGATCAGAGCGTATGAACAGAGGACCGTCCCTAGGTGGCACTGTTTGGAGAACTGTCCGTTGGTGAGGCTGTACAGTAACATACAGATTAACAAGATTTTCGGCCTCCTGCTCTGCTGCTGCTCCCCCGTGCGAGCTGGAGGATTCAGTCTCATGTAGGGAGTGTGTTTGAGAGCAGTGACGCCAGTGAGGCTGGTTAAGATCTGGCTCAGATGGCCAGCTGGAGCTTGGTCAGGTTCCTCTGGTGCATGTTGTGGTGACGAACCAGCTCATCGGACCTGGCAAACTTCTTCTGACAGTTGGGCCATCTGCAGTTAAATGGCTTCTCACCTAGGAGAGTGAGCGGGAGAGAGAGCGCTGTTAGGGAGTATCTGGTTTAAACCTAACTGAAGGGGAGGAAGAGATGAATGAATGAATTGCCTATGATCTTTTTAGATCACTTTCAGTAACAGGTAATTTGTTACAATGAACTGACTTAACCTATTTTAATCCAGTATGGTAACATACCGTAGATTAGTTGAAATACTATAACACCAAAGCCTTGAGCTCTACCTACCGACTGTTCATGAAAAAGTGAAGTAACTAGCTAAGTAATAAGCAGATAAGAGATAAGTGGATGTGGAAAAATAAAGGTTTACGCACTTGTTTTACCTGTATGAGTCCGGGTGTGGGTCTTAAGGTGGTCAGACCGTGAGAACTTTCTCTGACACGTCTCGCACTGGAACGGTTTAACCCCTAGGCACACACACACACACACACACACACAAAGAGAGAGACAGAGTAGAGCAGAGGCCAGGAGAGAAGCCATTCCAAGGGGAACCTGAGCTATGGCGTTCTATTTACAATACAGAGGGCAGAGAGATGGAGGGAGCTCGAGCAGAGAAGCTGAAAAGAGGGAAAAGGAATGAGAAAAAGAAACAGTGGGATTGAGAGAGGACAAACCTGTGTGTCTTCGCTGGTGTCTCTTCAGCTGGTCTGACCTGGAGAACCTTCGTCCACAGTCGGTAAAGTCACACTGGTAGGGCTTCTCACCTGGAGGGAGGGCACATGGGAACACAGAGAGGGCTTTGTCACAGCAAGACCTGGATCACTGATACACTGGTCTTTTAGTCTAAACAGCTTGATCTATGGTTACCCTGGCTCTTACCTGTGTGTTTCCTGCTGTGCATCTGTAGGTGGGACAGCTTGAAGTATCGTTTGTTGCAGCCAGGATATGTACACATGAATGGCCTCTTCTCACTGGTCTCTGAGCGAACAATGGCGGGAGCGATACCTGGCACCCGTCGGACATCCTGGGGCAGAGATAACAGTAACTAAGCTACGCACTAGTCTACTCCAGCAAAAGGTAACTCGAAAATAATAACCAATTTTTAAAAAGCCAAGGCAAAAGAAGTGTGATTATCTTGCTAAGGGGGGGCTTCATTATACTGGAATTAGCCGTAAAATGATTCACTACATGCCACTCTCTAAAGCCGTTAGTCACGGACGTTAGGCAGACTCCATCTCAGTTGTCCGTGCCCACCTGTGCTCCCCTCTCTCCCACCTCCCTCCCTCCCTCCCTCCCTCCCTCCCTCCCTCCCTCCCTCCCTCCCTCCCATACCCATCTGCTGTTCATTATCAGGCGCTTAGTGTAATGGTATCTGTGGGCCCTGGCGCTCTAATAAATAGTGTTGGCAGCCTATTGATAAGTAAATGACTTCAGTGTTTTATGGCACTACTGTATGCCTTGTCCCTTATCTAGACACCCCACTTCACGGAGGGGGCAAAGTCAATGTTGGGATTGTCAAATAAAAGTATTTCTGTGCAGCAAGTGTCCACTTACAACTTGAACATGACTTTCAAAGAATATACACTGAGTATACCAAACATTAGGAACTCCTAATATTGAGTTGCACCCCCCATCTTTTTCCCTCAGAACAGACTCAATTCGTTGGGGCATGGAGACTACAAGGTGTCCAAAGCATTCCACAGGGATGCTGGCCCATGTTGACTCCAATGCTTACCACAGTTGTGTCAAGTTGGCTGGATGGCCTTTGGGTGGTGGACCATTCTTGATACACACAGGAAACTGTTGAGCATGAAAAACACAGTAGCGTTGCAGTTCTTGACTCAAACTGGTGCGGCTGGCACCTACTACCATACTCCATTCAAAGGCACTTAAATCTTTTGCCTTGCCCATTCACCCTCTGAATGACACACGTACACAATCCATGTCTCAATTGTCTCAAGGCTTAAAAATCCTCCCCTTCATCTACACTGATTGAAGTGGATTTAAAAGGAATCATAGCTTTCACCTGGGTTCACCTGGTCACTCTATGTCATGGAAAGAGGTGTTCTTAATGTTTTGTCTACTCAGTGTACTTTTGCATACTTATGTGATTGATTTTGTGAATGAGGTTTTCCTGAATTAATTACACTTGAGAACAATGAGAAGGGAGAAAGAAAGGGATGAAGTACCAAAAGTCCCATTTTCAATGAGAATAGGTCTGGAGAATCTCTACTCTCTGTGCTTTAAAGCTGCTGACGGACATTCATTAAGATCTAATGATTTATTAACATGGAACTGCGTATGGAAACTGTATCTTTATTGCTAATGGATTTCTTGAAAGTGATTCCTCTTCCCTTTTCATCCTGAGATGCCTTTTAAATGTCTCAACTGTTCTGGCAGAGGCCTGCTTCCTATCGCATAGTCTGCTCATTGCGTCAGGCTTTTTTCTCCTCTCTCTCTCCATCCTCTCTCCTTCTCTCTCTCTCTCTCTCTCTCTCTCTCTCTCTCTCTCTCTCTCTCTCTCTCTCTCTCTCTCTCTCTCTCTCTCTCTCTCTCTCTATCTTTCCCTCTCTCCCTCCTGTACTGTATCTCTCTAGTCTCTCCCTCCTCCTCCTCTTCTGCCAGCACCCGTGCAGTGCCTGGGCTCAGGAGTGGAGGTTGACCTTGTGCTGGCATTTAAGGAGTGTGTGTTTGTGTGTGTATGTGTGTGTGTGCGTGCCTGTGTTTTCATGCAAGGGAGTTTGGGTCTGTGCTCCATGTCCCGACCTTGGCCCTAATCACGTAAGGAAAGATGTGTACGGTGAGAGGCATCAGAGCGTGTGACCTGGGTGTGAACTCAGAAACCGTGAGAGGATAGAACTGACCTGTATGCCTCTGAATACGCCGTGGGTGTGGATGCGGTACTGGGTGCTGCAGCTATACACCATGGGAGTGTTGGGGTCACTCTCATAACCTGTAGCATGGCTGTCCACAAAGAGAAAGACGTAAAAGCATTTTCAGTGAGGAAATATGTGGCCATTTCCTGTTTAGTCTGCCAAATTACAATTCACATAAAAGCTGTTCAATAGCATTCAGCAGTTTTTAGGAGCAATGAAAAAGGACTGAGTGGAAGTCAAGAAAATGTAGGATGAATGGCTATTATCTTCACGCCGTTATTATCTTCGTTAAATGTACTGTAAAATCTTGCCGTAAATGGTCACTCCTGAAAATATAGGGGAAAGTTGTTGAAAAGGGTCTCCCACTCCTAAATAAAGTATGTTAGCCAGTTCAGCAAAGTTGCATTGGCATTGTATTTCAATAGCATGCACAGCAGGTAAAAGCTCCCAATAAATAAATGCAGAGAAATCACCATCAATAACTTGTCTTGACATAGGGGCAAATTGCTCTACGGGTCACAGAGCAGTATATTCACCTAAAGCATCCAAAGTGGAACTCGGAGGAAAAGACTAATGGTTAACTTCCTGTCATTCCCAGATTTATTCATATGGCTAGGCGGTAAACTGGCCTCTCTCTCTAACCCTGGATTAACACACATTCAAGCTGCATATTACCTTTTTTTTTTCTCCATAAATAAGGGCCTGTTTAAGTAAATCAAACAGGAACTGGTTAACACAGCACAACGACCTGCCAAACCTTGTTGTCACCCACACACTGCTCTCAATCAAATAGACGTAGAGGATAAGGAAATAGCACAAAAGGACAATGATCCATTGTAGTATTCGCAGAAATATGAAATATAGTTCAGGTATTGTATGGTATTGTGTACTAACCTACTTATTTTATGAGATTTAAAAAAAAAAAGAAATGTAGAAGTGGCCTTTTTTGCTGAACACTTATTAACCCCTCAAAAGATGAACGTAGCCTCCGAAAGTATTCATTAAAGTAGGTTGCTAGGTTTAATGCTAGGTTTACATACACTGTAGCTATTTCAAGACAGCTAAGGGTCACATCTAGTTTCATAATAACCAGATGGCAATACCGTTATATTATTAGTCTTACAAATCTGTCTGTCATTTTTGTATTTCATGGAAGGAGGGGGTTGTATCCTGTACAGTTAAATTATGCATACATGGTTGAGAAGGCATAAAGCTGTATTTGTCTCTACTCTTTCCAAGGATAGCCGGAGTCGGCACAGTGCAAGCTGCATGCTGCAGTAAATCTCCCCACAGTTCATTCATTCACTCATTCATTGTGGAGTTAAACACCTCAGGTTCACGTTAACGTATGCAGCCAGGGCCTGGGGAGAGAGAGACGGGGGAGTGGTGGCGTTTATCTGGAAGAGGCACATGCATACTTTGGCGTGAGTCCCTGGAGATGAGACTCTAAGTCTGATTTTCCGCAGCCTAAGCACCAGAGTCCCTCTCATTTAGCATCAGATTAATCATTCAGTCACCCCGGCCTTTGCTGGCTTTGTTGGGGAGGTGGTGGAAGGGTCAGATCCTCCCCTCCAGTCTAACTGAGCCCTGGCTCTGGATCCCTGGCTTGAGGATCCCAGGGGGAAAGCCATCCCATTGTGTACTGATCCACTTCCACTACTCCCCAGTGCAGAGCTCTTCCCCTCCATTACATGTCTAACTGTGGTCAAGGCTGATGCCCCGCACGGGAAAATTATAGCAGGATACATTTTAACCGGACATACAAAACAGAGAGGCTAATTTAACAAGCACACGATCCCTGGCGAAAACAGAAACAGAGAGGGGGTTCGGGAGGAGGTGGAAAAGGAGTTAGAAAAAGAGGCCCCTGAAAATGACAAGAAAGCAAGAATGAAAGAGGATATTTTCATTACAGCACCAAAGCAAGAGAAAAAAAGTGATGTTTCCCGCTCAACTAGAAATAGCCCTCTGAAACGATCCTAGACTCACTATCATGACTTTAACATATCAGGGTCACACACAGGCATGGAAAACATCCTAAATCACCATTACAGGCACAAACCAACTTGCTAAAATAAAAGAAAAAGCAACCCGTATGTGACATCTGTGATACAAGGTCTTTCTTTCTTTCTAATCGCCTCAGTGAGAAATTATGTATGTCACAGGGTCCCCGTGGAGCCCCACTCTGCTACTAAATCAAATACCTCAACAATGCCAGTGAGTGGTCAAATTTGTGATTTAATGAAGGGAGCCCTCCACCACATCCACCCACTCCCTCTGCTATTCTAAGACTAGTGCAGATTAATGACTGTTAATCCAGATTAAATAGGAATTCTTCAGATGACAGGAGCGGGTCATGTCAAAATACCTCTTAATGGTGGAAGCCAGGGTGTTAACAGGGTTCCATGCCATACATTCCAGCTGAGATGCCATTTCATATAAATGATCACTGCTGGGATTTAAACAAATAAACATTTTGTATTAATTTCTCCCCGGTCGAGGACGTCCAGTGGTGGCACCACTGTTTTCAGTGTAGACAAGCACCACAAGAGAGTCAGAGGATTATAGAATTTGGCCCCATCTATACAAATGCATCCTGGGTAACAGCTCATGAATACACTACACAATGAGGATCCTCCCACACTAACACCAACAGGGTGATGTGTTATTTATAGCCCTCCATAGCCCTCCATCACTCAGAACCATATCGCCATCCGTTATTAAGCATCAGACTCCAGGACCATTGGTTAACCTGCCAGGTGCTTTCCCAAGTAACCAAAAGGTCGCTGATTCAAATCCTTGAACTGACTAGGTGAAAAATATGTTGATGTGCCCTTGAGCAAGGCACTTAACCCTAATTGCTCCTGTAAGTCGCTCTGGATAAGAGCGTCCGCTAAATGATTAAAATGTCAACGTAAATCACCGCCGCCCCTGATATCACATGGTTTTATCATACCACAGGAACAGCTCACTGCGCTGGGATGCTCTGGTGCCTGGTACCCTGCACATTGTAGCCTACACTCTGTTTGGTGCTTACAGTATCTACATACAGTAGAGAAGTGGCGTATGTTGAACAATTTCTTACATTCAGCATCACTCCGTCAAGGGAAATATAGTATTCTTTCTAACAAAGATATCTACACATATTTCAGGATGTTGTGTATCCCTGGAAATAATCAGACTTCATGTGAACATAACAGTTTTGAAAATATAGCTTGTCCCAAAAAAAGTGGGCTCTTGGCACAACTTATCCTGGATATGGGGTAAATTGAAATAGGGCCAGGGTAAGAATAGGGACACATTTCTAACACTTTGTCAAAATAAAATATATATACACTTTTAACACAGGGTCAGGCCCTGGTGTAAGATCATATCCCAGCGATAATGCTTTGTATTACACCTAGGAAGAAAACATTTCAATTGTGGCCTAGCCCTAGAGGAGGGCGAACCCAACTGAGGATGGCATTTTTTTTTTCTAAGGATGCACTTTAATGCTAGGCTCAAGACCTCATATTGTATCTTACAGAGACCCTAACTATCTTAAAACAATCTACTTTGGTTTAGATACAAGCATCCTGAAACCTATAACACAATACATTAATTGGACTCTGTTTTTTGAACCTAACTTGCTTACCACTTTTTACATGTGGTTTATCCCTTCACAGACGCCATGAAATGATGACCTCTTCCTAAATATTTGGTCACATGATACATTTTGTGTATCATTTTCTAAAAACAACTAACCCTTTGGCACGACTTACCCCACTTTCCTCTACTGTGCTCAGTAGAGTTTGACTTTGTAGGCTGTATTCTTTTAGTTAAAATCAATTCAGCAATTTGGATGACAGAAAGTGTCACAGTTCTGTCCTGGGTGTTAAAAGACGAAGAGGGGTGTGCCCATTATTAGTACAATGTGAACTTTCTCTAAACCATTACTGCACATGGTAGGTAAAGTCCTATATGACAAGCTCTATACATACCTGAGACTTAGAATGAATGATGGAGGCCACTGTGTTCCAAATGAGACCAAATGTTTGGGTATTTTGGTTTAAGGGGCTCTAAAGTTTAGTTTTTTTGGGACACCAGTCTTCATCCTCTACACCAGCGCTTCCCAAGAAACCTTGTTCCGTGCTTCCTGGCTCTTAGTTTGATAAGTGGACTTGTTTTTATTTAATGTACTTCCAAATCTTTAAAAAGTGCATAACTGCAGTCTCACTGTATAAATACAGCGCTGTTGGTACCAGGCATTTGATTAGAGAGTGGCTTATCGGTTTGATTTAAGGATTCCCAGCCCCTTCCCTTCCCCAACAGATATCAGCCAGATATCAGGAAGAGCAGAACCTGAAGAATAGGCTTCCAGCCCATGTATCCAGTCTGACTAACACACTCCCATTATCTATTATTCTCTTATTTTGAAGCTTTATGTTCCCTTGAGCTGAAAACAAAATGTTAAAGCTATTCTAGGAATGCAAGCTAATTTTGTGCCGTCACAAGACCAGTGAGTTAACAGTGGGGTTCTCTCCACTCAGAGGACAGTGAGCTACTTATTAGGAGGAATTCAACATTGGTCTAAGACTGGAAAGCAGTAATGGATTACAGCGTTTATCTTGGCCTGCTGAGCACTGCTCCCATTTTCTGTCTTGAATTTATCTGGATATGGTCCTCATCCATTCCATCTACGCAGTGTATTTAAGTATTCTTTTCGCAAGACAACTAACTTTAATTGCAAACATAACACAGTCAATGTGCTTTTCTATTAAACTATTTTTTGTCAAGAAGGACTGCGGTGGATTTAGTCCAATGGAACGTTTTGAGAGTACAAAGTTGACAAATGGCTTTATTTTGATCATTTCCTGACTTCCTGTCACTGTTTCTTTACTTCCCCTAGCCACTGGGCGTGCTCAATGGCAGCTTGACTTTTCTACATTTCATTTTAGAACCACAATGTTGATGATTATTGTCTTAGCAGACAAGCTGGCTGACGGCAGCACAACCTTAGCCAGACAGGACTACTATAAAGGTGAACATCCTGTACAGACTGTCCTTAGAGCATCTTAGCCACCTTTAACAAGACTATAGTCACTACTAAGAAAGTATGATTTTTGAGCACATGTGAGTGGTAGGCCTAAACGAGTGGGGCTTATGTGACTGATAGTTGTGTGGCTAAAGTGAGTGGCAGGGATGTGATGCCAGGTAAGGTTCCTCAGTACCTGTTGTAAGGGTTCCTCAGTAGTAGGGCTTGGCTGCCTGCACAGCTGTCTGATGGGGTGTGACATCCGTACACGGGTGGAGGGACAGGATACTGCTGCTCACCTACACAAACAGACAAATGAAACCATTACTGTTCATCTCAATTATCACCCACCCACCAACTGAACACATTACAGATCGAGAATTGAAACCGTATCATGGGACCGTCCCAATGATAAAAGACAACTGTACTGGAAGTGAGTTCCCCGATTCAAAGCTAACATGGCACTTTATGTATCTCGACAACTCAGACACAGCTATGAGATAGTAACAACAGTAAAAAACAGTTTGACGGTTAATTATCTGTGCGTGAAGAAACAAAATCTTTCAAATGAAGAACTTTTCTGTTCTACGTGGGGTATGGGCCATAGAAAGAAGGATCACAAAGCTTCAGGGAACTCATCTCTGGTTGAATGGATCCTCCTCTGAGAAAAACTATGCAGAAATGGAAATTGTGAAAGAAACCTATGAACTGTGGCCGAATTAAACAGTACTTAAATAAGCAAGAGGCTCTTCTTTGAAGCCGTAAAACACACTGACTCTTTTTGCTTTTGCAATGCACAAATGAAGGATCTCTGCTTTTGCTCTGCCTCCACATATTGTGAATGGGTCCCAGGGTAGTTCTAAACATTCCAAAAACCTTGTATCGCTGTTTCCTACAGTTATCATTTCCATAAAGAGAGTCGGAAATGTACAACATCACATTAATAAAATGAACAACACACACATCCAGCTGTTTACTAACAGAAGGGTGGGCCAATGATGAAGAATAGGACAATTAAAAACCCAAGATGCTATTGATTTAGGACGCTGACGTGAAGGTCACTGTGAGACTTAACCTCGCAGTGACTTTAAGATGGAGGCCACTCCCTAGGCGAGGAGTACGGAGTTCACAATACACATGTGTTTACACACATATATACTTGCATGAATGCTCGCTTGCTCGCACGCACACATAAACACACACACACACACACACACACACACACACACACACACACACACACACACACACACACACAACACACACACACACACACACACACACACACACACACACACACACACACACACACACACACACACACACACACACACACACACACACACACACACACACCCTCACACACACACACTCACACACACACTCACACACAAGCAGGAATCTAGGTGAGAATATTGTACTGTTTACCCATACTGGTCTGCTGAGCGAGGGAGTCTTCATGTTTAAAGGAGTGATTGGGGAACTGGGAAGAGTGGTGTGTGGGAGTGTGACCATAATTAGTGGCGCCATCGAAAGCACTGTAACCTGTAAAGACAAAGAAGAATGGTTTAAAAAAACAAAATGAATAAAAAGGTTTTCAGACCATGGAAAGTAGGTAAAAACGTGTTTACATGTTAAAAGTGACTGTATACATTCTGAGTTAGCTCATCCGTTAACATTCAGCAACCTAACCCTTTGTACTGAATGGGTAGGTAAAGAAATTACCTTCCTCTTTCCCTCCTCTAACCCCAGCAGCCCCTGCGTTGGGGTGAGTGAAAGTGTCCAGAGTGAAAACAAACTCTGGTAGGACACTGGAGGTTCTGACACCAGTTTCAGGGCTTAATCATGCCTATGTCTGACCCAGGGTGGGGCACCAGTTCATCAATCACACACCAGCCAACACCGACGCCGTTAATTACACACCACAGCAACTTTCCCCAGCAGGGTTTAGTCAAAACTCATTAAAGAGCTCTATTTGTCTTCCACTCATCTCTGTCTGACTGACTACGGAGAGGAGGACGGGACTGATTCCCATCACAGTAGGCCTACATAGGGCTGGGTAGCCTCCTGGGCTGGTCTGGGTCACAGTGGGCATAGTGAAGGTCACTGCCCAGGCAGTTTGTGTGGTAGTGTCCTCAGCTTAAACCAGTCTGCTTTACGCACTGCAGTGGAGTGGGAATTGACAAAATACCAAATGCACTTACGAACTGACCCGAATTTGCAACCTTATATATACAGTTGAAGTCGGAAGTTTACATACACCTTAGCCAAATACATTTAAACTCAGTTTTTCCCAATTCCTGACATTTAATCCTGGTAAAAATTCCCTGTCTCAGGTCAGTTAGGATCACCACTTTATTTTAAGAATGTGAAATGTCAGAATAATAGTAGAGAGAATGATTTATTTCAGCTTTTATTTCTTTCATCACATTCCCAGTGGGTCAGAAGTTTACATACACTCAATTAGTATTTGGTAGCATTGCCTTTAAATTGCAAATAAAGAAAAATATTCTAAACGTTTGGCCTCCAGTGTGTGTTGGTGTGTATGTATGTATATATATATATATATATATACAGTACCTTCGGAAAGTATTCAGACCCCTTCGATTATTATTATTCTGAATTGATTAAATATAATCTACAAGCAATACCCATAGTATTTGGTAGCATTGCCTTTAAATTGCAAATAAAGAAAAACCCTTGAATGAGTAATATTCTAAACTTTTGGCCTCCAGTGTGTGTTGGTGTGTATGTATGTATGTATGTATATATATATATATATATATATATATATATATATATATATATATACAGTACCTTCGGAAAGTATTCAGACCCCTTCGATTATTATTATTCTGAATTGATTAAATATAATCTACAAGCAATACCCATAATGACAATGTAAAAACAAGAAATACCTTGTTTACATAAGACTATGAGATTTAAAATTGAGCTTATGTGCATCCTGTTTCCATTGATGATCCTTGAGATGTTTCTACAACTTGATTGGAGTCCATCTGTGGTAAATTAAATTGATTGGACATTATTTGGAAAGGCACACACCTGTCTATATAAGGTCCCACAGTTGACAGTACGTCAGAGCAAAAACCAAGCCATGAGGTCGAAGGAATTGTCCGTAGATCTCCGAGACAGCATTGTGTCGAGGCACAGATCTGGGTGAAGGGTACCAACAAATGTCTGCAGCATTGAATGTCCCCAAGAACAGAGTGGCCTCCATCATTCTTAAATGGATGTAGTTTGGAACCACCAAGTCTCTTCCTAGAGCTGGCCGCCCGGTCAATCTGAGCAATCGGGGGAGAAGGGCCTTGTTTAGGGAGGTGACCAAGAACCCTGGAGGAAACCTGGCACCATCCCTACGGTGAAACATGGTGGTGGCAGCATCATGCTGTGGGGATGTTTTCAGTGGTAGGGACTGGGAGACTAGTCAGGATCGAGGCAAAGATGAATGGAGCAAAGTACAGAGAGATCCTTGATGAAAACCTGCTCCATCGCTCAGGTCCAAGCCCAAGACAGGAGTGGCTTTGGGACAAGTTGTTGAATGTCCTTGATTGGCCCAGCCAGAGTCCGGACTTGAACCTGATCAAACATCTCTGGAGAGACCTGAAAAAAGCTGTGCAGCAACGCACCCCATCCAACCTGACAGAGTTTGAGAGGATCTGCAGAGAAGAATGGGAGAAACTCCCCAAATACAGGTGTGCCAAGCTTGTAGCATCATACCCAAGAAGACTTGATGCTGTAATCACTACCAAAGGTGCTTCATCAAAGTACTGAGTAAAGGGTCTGAATACTTCATGTTTTTAAATTCATAAATTAGCAAACATTTCTAATAACCTGTTTTTCATTTGTCATTATGGGAAATTGTGTGACCTAACAAAACGTGGAAAAAGGGGTCTGAATACATTCCGAAGGCACAGTATAGATCTTCTAAAATATCATGCGATTAATGTTTATTGTAATACTTTATGTGATGGTCTGCTTATTAACTTATTAATTAACTTTTGCTAAAAAGATGATGAATCATTCACAAGCCATTTATTACGAGGACAATTTACTCAAATGTAAATCACTGAACAACAGCCTTTTGCGTATTAGTTTCAGTATAGTATCTATGTAATAATAAATTATAATTAGTTTTACTGACACCCAAAGAGTTAAAATATTACAGATTTGTGAATAGCCAACCCATAACCTAACCATTATTCAGATGCAAATCGTCTAATTCTATAAACTAGTGTCTTCATCAATAAAAACTAATTTCACAGTGACTGTATAGATATTAATCAACTTCAGAATTCCATCTGTATTTTCCCAGTAATTGCATTTCGATAAGTATCTTTTTTTATTTTAAGCAGGCCTAGAAGTAGCCTAAAGAAATACAATTTCAATAAATATTGTTATGCTTTTACAAATTATTGCAGAATTTCCATGTATTAAAAATGTCAACCAGTATGGTAAATCAAGGGAAGTCAATTATAAAACTGTGCGACAGTTGGATTTTCAGGATTATACTTAAAAGCAATACGTTAATTAAAAAAACTAAACGTAAGAAAATGAGTTCTGAAGGGTAATCTAACCCTTCGAAGGGATATACAAATATTTGCAGTTTTTAATCATTCTGTACAAGGAAAGTCCCTACTATAATTCATTAACTAACCTATTCTCTTTTTCTCATCTTCCATTCAAGTAACACACACACACACACACACACACACACACACACACACACACACACACACACACACACACACACACACACACACACACACACATAGAATCACAAGTACACCTTTATGACACAAACACTAATACACACATAATACCTGTCCTCACACTAACTCGTTAAGTCTTGTTTCACATGGTAACTGTAAACAGAGCATGAATTTAGTGGATAGTCCCTCAGTGACCATCATTGTAGTAGTATCTAGTGAAAGTGACCCGCATGAGTTTGAGCCATGCTTGTTTGCACTGCTTGGCCAGGCACAGAAGGGGTGTGATTAGTGGGTTGAAGGTTGGACGAGCTGTTTGATACTGATGTTATTTCTAATTAATCCTCCATTAAAAGTGCAGACTGGTTACATTTGGTTTGTGAGTACTGGTGACCCCAACAGTCCTAAAGAGAAATCCCAGAGCTTGACTACAAATAGCTCAGGTCAAAGTGAAACCGAGGCGTAATAATAATTTTAAAAAAGATCTTGGAAATCAGGAGCCAAGTATATGTCACACTCACAATTGCTTCAGATACACTTTTACTGATTTAAGGAATTATACTGAGATTAGTTCATGTTAATTTACTACAAGTTCAAAAATAATTACCTTTTCTGTCATCACTGAGCCTTTTCCTGTTCATTTGTATTTACTTAGCATAATCTTCCATGGCCTATACAGTAGCCTAATACCATGGCTAATTAATGGTTCAGCATAATACTGAATGGTCAGTAGCTATGTGTATTAACCTTCAACCACAGGACTCTTAAACATTTGTATTTGAGACTGAACATTCAGTTGTAATAAAAACCAATTGTAATAAAATTCCACAATAAAGGCAACATTTTTTTGAGTATACTCTCATTGGCAACTGTATGATCAGCTTAACAATAACACAGCTGCTATTAGAAATTCAGTGGTCAAATTGTACATCCGTTTGTTATGGAAATAATATTTTCTGTTTGAAAAATGTTTTGTTAAAATGACACATTCATTTAAAAGCATTAGCAGTAACTCCTAATATAATTCATAATGAAATTGACTGACTACAGTGGAATATACTAATGATAAATCATTTAAACAGTACAAAGTTCAGTGACTGACATTAAATAATATATTATATATATATATATATATAATGCACTAATTACAAACTCACTAAATCAGTCATAAGTTTGTGAAAGTTGAGATAAGATAATAAAAAAAATTGTATACACATTTTCAATATACTGTGCTGGCAATAAGATCAGTTAGTATCACTGACATACAATAGCATAATAAAACATAAGTTTCAGTTAAACAAACTGAATCCTTGAAATTAGGAATTGATTTACTGTTCATATGACCTTATTTTCCAGGTGTATCTATCATGAATTTGTTTGTTTATTGATCATGAACTATACACAAATGTACATCACCAGAGTAAGCAAATAACAGTAAGCAGGGAAAATAGTCAAATCATAATAAAAGCATAAAATCGCAATTACTGAACAAAATTATACAGAAGGACTAGCAACTGTTCAAAACTACTTTGAACAATACTGAACAAATGCATTCTTTCTGAGAATTTAAATATTGTATTTTTTAACCTAATATAAGTCCTAGTGCAACCACAATAACATTTCACTACACTAATTTCCAGAATAGATGATTATGGTTGATCTTACCCTGGTTCCTGGAGGGGGGCTGGGTGTCCATACAGTTGGTCAGGTAGGGTGCGTTGCTGAACATCCTTGGTTGGCTTGGTGGGGGCTGGCTGGGTGGAGGGGGGGCCCCGAAGGCCCCGTACCTGCAGGCCCCTGTGCCAGTGAACTGTCCAGAGAAGTGCACAGTAAAGGCACTCAGGCCGCAGTGGGGGTCCTCGTGGGGGTCCACAGAGCCCCAGCTGGGCTCCTGCTTGATGAAGGGGTGGGGGGCCAGCGAACTGTAGGGGTTGCCAGTGTGGAAGTCCAATACAGGGCCCCACTGAGGGGCACTGCTGACGGGCAGGGTACAATTCCCGTTCCCCCCTGGCAAGGCTGGCACCGGGGGCAGCAGGGCATTGAGATCACGCACGTCTGAGCCCATCTCTGGCGGAGCAACCGCACCCTGAAACCAGTCTGTCCAAAAACCTGACAGGGTCGCTCTGAAAGTGGACCTAAGTCTTCTTCGGCGTTCTGATGTACCTGGCTCCTGGTTCTGTGTAAACTCACGTCCAACAAAGCCTCATTGGTTTCTAGGAAAACAATTGCCCCCAAACGAAAGTGAAACAATAGAAAGAGTTTCTTTTGTTGTGTGCTGTGATAGTCCATGTGGTGGACAGAGAGAGGTGCTGTCTGGAGGTCCAACCTGGGGAGTGTTCTCTCAGCTCTGTGAATGGAGGAGAAAGAGTGGGAGAGGAGGAGAGGAGTAGCCCTCTGTTCCTTTACTCATGGGTCTGTTTTCTTTAGAGCCCACCAAGCTCAAATAGAGACCCAGTGAGAAGTCTGGAGGAGGAGCCAAGGCCAATGAGCAAGAGGGATGAGAAGCTGGCTTCATTTCATTTACAGTACTGCTCCTCAGCCCTTCACTCTAAATGCCTCTCTATATGTGCACTCACACCATGCAGTAAGTCTAAATGAGTGATTGGGGGTATTTTATTAAGATCCCCATTAGCTGTTCTGAAAGCAGCAGCTACTCTTCCTGGGGCCCACAAAAAACCTGAAACATGAAACAATTTTTCTGAATTGCTAAAACACTAAACCCCATTCTCTGAACCAAATGCTCAGTGGCCTAAACCCATTTGTCGAATCAATCACCCTTTTGGCAAAACTCTAAACACATTCTCACTCCCTAAAACACATTTCGCACTGTTTTGCACTTATGTTACAACATGGTAAACACAGGCAGCAAAAGTTAAACACAACTACAACACAGTTGTCATTGTTTACACACAACAACTCCAAATTGTTCACACTTTTTTCAAATTATGTGATCAAACCAATTGTACAGAATATAAGCCAGTTCAGAGTGCACAGGTGGCACAGGTGCATTGAATGTTGATACCAACAATGGATGGAAACAATCTGAGAGGCAGAGGAGGAAGAGTACGTGTAAGAGGTGGTGGACGAGGAGGAAGAGTACGAGGACGAGGAAGAGCACGACCAAGAACAGCAATTTCAGATGAAATTCGAGCAACTGTGATAGACCATGTTGTTGTTCATGGAATGACAATGAGGGAAGTAGGACAAAGAGTACAACCCAATTTGAGCTGATCCTCTGTGGCCACCGTAGTCAGGACATTCAGAGAAGAGAACAGGTCATTGTTTATTTCTATTTTGGTCATTGAAAGTTTACTGTATACATTTGATTCAGTACATCACTTTGTCAATAGAAAGGGGACGGGGAAAAAATTATACTTTTCTTACCATACAATATTTTCCGTATAGAAGTAATGTCCATTACTATTTTTACTGTATGTATACGTTTGTAAGTGCACAATGTAAACTTTGAAGGAATCAACAGTGCCTTTCTACCATTGACCGTGTCCTCCAGATCAACAGGGTACGCATGAAGCAAGTGCAGTACCCTTTGAGAGCAACTCAGAAAGGGTCAAAGATCTATGATTTCAGTATGTGCAAGTAAGTGTACACTCAGACACTTTCAGTGCTGATGCTTACAGTACAATGCTATGCTACTAGCCTACTGTTACTGTAAACTGCACTATATTGTAGTGTATGTAAATCAGGAGTGCATACAAATACACTATTGCAGAATTCTGCCTTTCTATATCACTTACTAAACTACTTATGAATCTATTTTTGTATATAGAGTGTTTGAATTGGATTCCATGGAAAGGCCCCATGAATACATTTTTGTAGATGAAGCAGGATTCAACCTGGCGAAGAGGAGAAGGAGAGGCAGGAACATAATTGGCCAACGTGCCATTGTGGAAGTCACTGGCCAGCGTGGTGGCAATGTCACCCTTTGTGCAGCCATAAGTTGTGGGGTTCTCCACCGTCATGCAACCCTGGGTCCATATAACACTGAACATCTTCCTACATTTCTGTGTGTTCTTCGGGGTGTTTTGTTTGAGCATGAGCAGTAGGATCATCAGAAGGAAGTGCATCCTGTCTATGTCCTGGTTTGGAACAATGTTAGCTTTCACCATGGCGTCCGGATACGCCAGTGGTTCAACATCAACCAGCGATTCATAAATGTTTGCCTTCCACCATACAGCCCTTTCCTCAACCCAATAGAATAGTTTTTCACTGCGTGGCGGTTGAAGATCTATGACCGAAACCAATATACCAGGGAAAATCTCTTACAGGCAATGGAATTGGCCTGTGGTGACATAGGTGTAGAGTGTTGTCAAGACTGGATCCGGCACACCAGAGGGTTTTTTCCCCGGTTGCCTGGCAAAGGACAACGTTGCCTGTGATGTGGACCAAGTCCTCTAGCCGGAACCAGCACAAAGGCGTGATGCTGAAGCAGGATGAATCCCTCATTGACTTCGATTTTGCAGTTGTACAACATTTTTTAGTGTACTGTGCTTTTCATTTAGAGTTGTTTTTGTTCTTTGGGCTTTTACAGTTGGACTACTGTATTTTTATTTAAGTGCTGAATATACAGACATTCAAGACTGTATTACTTGCAGTACTTACAGTATACAATATATTCACTGTACTAAATTGTGATTACTATACTTTTTGTTTTAATTGCAAAATGCGTTTACTATATACAATAAACATTGTTTTGTGTTTAAAGTTTTGGGAAAATGGGTGAAGGTTTCAAGAAATGTGTCTTAGCAATCGAGAAAAACTGTAATAGACAAGAACAGTTCAAGGACAGAGCTACGTAAATGTAAAACATCAAACATAGCCTACATATCAGTACATACACACTAAATATCTAGGTCAAATAGGGAGAGGCATTGTGCCATGAGGTGTTGCTTTATCTGTTTTTTGAAACCAGGTTTGCTGTTGACAATCGGAGTGTGTGTGTATGTATGTGTGCGTGTGTGTGTTTGCGTGTGTGTGTGTGTGTGTGAGAGAAAGAGAGAGAGAGAGAGACAGAGAGAGAGAGTGAGAGAGAGAGAGAGAGAGAGAGATAGTTAGTGAGAGAGAGAGAGAGAGAGAGAGAGAGAGAGAGAGAGAGAGAGAGAGATAGTTCCACTTAAATTGAAAGAAGTTTGGGGAATTAGAAATAAGATGATTGTACATCCTTTCACTATATTCCTTTCTCAGCATGTGCAAATAAATTGTGAGTACTAATATTACTGCTTGATTTTTCTTGAACAGGATTATTCACTGAATCTTTGGATGTTGCAAAAACGTGTGTGTGTTTAACTTATTCCTGAGATATTATTCTTCTTATTTCTAATCATCAGCTTTACCAACAAATAGGACATATATGGGATGTTGATACATAGTCTATTTAATATTACTGAATAAGAAGAACAACTAAATGTAGGCTATGCTTTTGAAATAACAACCTAATCTCACATTGTCGGTAATTTATAACTGGAACAAACACTTACATTAGTTACAAGCTTGTTTACGCAATGAAATCAATGTCTCTTTTTCATATAGTGCGACATGATAAGGATGTTGCCTTGGTTCGGTGAGTTGGATATACATTATGTGTCGCTCATGCTTGGTCACTGCACGTAGGCTGTATATCATGAATGCAATGTAAAGCGCTCTATTTACAAAAATAACATTTAACTGAATACAACATATAAACGATGGAATGAAATGATAACATAGCCTGAATAGGTTTTAACAATGATTATATAAGCTTTCCTACAAAGTAACACAATTCATTTTTTTCGATATAGGTGCCTTGGTCAATTATTTTCTGATTGGCATATTTCAGTTTCAAGTTTTAATATCACATGCACAAGTACAGTGAAATGCTCTTCTTGAAAACTTAAAGAAAGGCATTTAACTGTACTTGTGCATGACATTTAAACTTGAACATTTTAACTTAATTGTTTTGACTAAATGTATTCTGATAATCGCTGTAATTGTTCTTAATTCGTTCACGGTATCTCTAAACATTATATGAACCTCTGTCTATGGAAACAGTTGAATTTAGCTTAAAGGCTAAATGTTTATCAAAGTAGCCTAATCATACTAATAGCCTACTAATACTACTAATGACAATAATAACGTACTATTATATTATATTGTTATATTATATTTGTATTCATAATTACATAACTATGCTTCTAATTTGTAGTAGTCCTACACTTATATTAGTAATGTTTTAACGATCGTGAAGTGACATTTCTAGACATGCGTTATTTGCATAGATTCTGTCAAAAAATAATTGTGAACCTGTGACCAAAATAGACGGTTAATACATCCTTGATTATGATTACACATTAAATTATCTTCCTGTGTAAATTAGGTGCTATGGCGGAATGACAATGCAACACATTGACATTCATTGTTTATTATTTTGTCCAATACGATTACATTGTTTTAAAAACATATAAATAGTCTAATAGACTAAACAAGTAGGCCTAGCCTACATCTCTAATCCAGAAATACACGTTGTGCTGTAGGAAAGACTCCCAACATCTTCTCTATGCTCCCACTGTAACACAGCTAGGATTATGTAAACTATTTAATTAGGCTGTCCTACCGATGTTACCATGCATCTGATGATGGCAGCCGTTGAGGTAGGGAACAAGACAAAACTTCACATGATGATAAATGTATCTCTAGCCTACTTCAGCACGGATAATTCCGTTTCGATTAGAGAGTAGTCTCTATGGACAATTCCTATCTGTTATTAGCCTACTAAAAGATGTGCCGCGCAAAACTCACCCACAGGCTGCAAAATTAACCCTAAAAGCGCCAATGGGTGAATTTTGAAAAATGTCTCTCTTATGTGTAGGTGGTGTGTGGCAAAACTGAAAATGTTGACTCAATAATGCACTTTCTAATAAAAGCACCACATTTGGCACATATGTATGTGTAGGTCTATGTACCAAAAACATATATAGATATGGAGCCACCCCAGACAATGTCTCTATACCAAGTTGAGAGTCTCCTATTTCAGATGCAATTGGAACTGAGTTGATAGCCCAAAGAATCCCAAAGTTAAAAGCTAAAGATCTGATGGCACCTGAGCTCATATCGCCTATATCGGTGGCCATTATAGGTTGTACTCAGATTAGCTCAATCGCCAATTTCTCAGTCTCTGGGTATCAAAGAAATCCAACACTTTGAATGAATAACAGAAACATTTCCATAACAAGTGTCTAGGAATCAAATTTATCAAAATAACTTTTCAAAACATGAAAAACATACAAAAGCATTTATTTTGGGGAATTGAAACCATTTTCTTGTGTTACAAAAGGTTCATAAAATAAAAAGTGTTACTGCTTGACCAATTTGTGGAAAAATTGGTAATGGCCAAATATGTTGGCGATTTTAGAGTTAAGAAGACCGCGGCCATATTGTGTGGCAAACCGTCCCGACTCCTGAGAGCAACGAAAAGACACTCTCTGCAACCTTGAGTGACCCTGACCCTATCTCGGCCAGTTAATAATTTCAGGAATTAAATGGGTGCATTTTTAGTCACAGAGGAATGGTTAGTTTATTGTCTGTAATAAGCTGTGGAAACCAGCAAGAAGAAGTGGAGAAGTGGATACAGAAAGTTATGACTTGTAAGAGCAACACATCATGAAAGTTCATTTTCATAGAAAATAGTAGGCTACTTTCCCTTCTGTGACAGTGCACCAACTTCCCTTTTCAACCCTGTCTCCGCTGTAATCCAATCCAAGATGTTTAGTAAGGGAGAGAATAGGAATCCACTAGTGGCCCATCTTCACCTGGGAGTGAAGCCTATTCTGTACGCCCACAAACAAGGACGCTTGCCTATATAAACAAACACACGTCACACCAACACACATTGTGTTCCTCACTCATCATAACTCCCAACGAGCAATGTCCAACTGTAAAACCAGGCAAAGATCCAGAAATCTGTCAGGCTCTGCGTCTGTATGGTTGGTATTCCTCAGTGAGTTTACTGAGCTCAGTAATAAATAGCTGGGGTGACCCAGCTTTAGCCTGCTGGAGGCTGGGGGACTGCTGAACTCTGATCCAGAATGCTGGATCAGAGTTCCATCAAAACACACAACAACACACAGAGAAAAAACACAACACAGCATAGTGTTTGTCTCGTTGGAGTTTGTGACTCACTGCTTTTGCTGGCAAAACAGAGATTGTTGTGAAAAGTGCTTTTGGCATAGAAACATTGGAAACAGGGTCTATCTGAGAGTGATGGTAGGGTAGTGCGTGAAATGGCTTTAAATAATGTGGGATCTCTGTTTTGCAAAGTTGCAAAAACTTGTTATAATGAAAGTGAGATTAGGAATGTCATTGTGATATACTGTATGTTTTCATTTTGTGCCGCCAGTATCGATAGCTAAATCATTCATTGCTGGAACAACAACACTGGGAGAAACAATGTTAATGAAGAAACATATGTGTGATAATGTTACAAATAGACCCAGGACCGGTTCCATGCATAAGTGACATAATCAGTCGCTTAGGCCCCCGGCCGCTAGGGGCCCCGCAAATTTCTAGATATAAAAACAAAATTGGAACTCAGTCTGGATCTCAGATTACTATTGAGAGTAAGAATAGTAGAATAGGTGCAATTTCGAAATGTGGTTGTGCATCAGCAGTTTTTCTCTTGTTATGTCAGTCACTGACAGTCACAATTAGCCATGACAGCTAACAATTTCTAGATTGGTAGTTAATTTAGCTGGCTATGTCAACTAGTATTAATCATGGGCACACAGGGCACGCAGTCATTCTCACTCAATTATCATATTAACAAGGCATAAGACCTAGGATCCATATAAAATACTAAAAAATGTAATTACAAAATGTGTAGAATCCAGGAAATGACCTTTAAAACGGCAAAAATGTCTATCCACCCCATGGCAAAATGGGTAAAATTGCAGGAAAATTGCTTTAAAACTGTAACATTTTCTCCACGCCCCATGGCAAAATGTATAGAATTGCAGGAAATTAACATAACATTTTTCTCTCCACTGTCAAGATGGGGGCCATTAAATGTTTTCATGCGAGGTGGTGGGGCCCCCCAACCAAATCTCACTTAGGGCCCCCAAAAGGCTAGCGCCGGCCCTGAATAGACCTCAATGTGTTGTATTTTATCACAAGTATTTTCTGTAGTCCTTGAGCAGTCCCACTGTTCAGTCCCACTGTTTTTGATCTATGACGGCTTTTAAGGTTATCTCTACTGCTTCCGATCTTGCCAACCCCTCAGTGCTCATGGCAACACTGACACAAACAGCAGACATGGATGAAAGTGAACTCAACATGGCCACCATCTCTGTTTACATGGAAATAGAAGTAGATCATCATCACCTCCGATTACAACATTGTCAGCTCTGTTCTCAGTAACTGCCTCAGTTTGTTGATTGCCAGAAATGTTCTTGCTGGGAATATTTCCGTGATCATTTTTAACATGGTGTCAACTTTCCTCTTGGTTTAAATGAATGTCCAGTAATACACTGACAAACTGCCATAGGCCCAGATGGACATTTGGTTAGTCTATACTGTACGATGACGTGTCAGTGTTTGGGATTCCTAACAAAAGTATGCACTCAGCATTATTTCCCTCTTGACATCTTCCTTGTAGGGTACATAGTGGTCATCATGTAACCAATTAGACAAGATATGTCTCAATTTGTTCAGCGTTGGGGCCATGGTGCGGCCGGAAGCTTTGGCCCGAGCAAGCGTAGATATACGCAGCAGCACTCGTTAAATTGATGAGCTGAGATAGTTTCTGACTTCACCATCTGGAATTCTAGTCTGGGGTTCTGCTAAAAGCTGTTGACCCACGTTTCAACTCTTAAACTCATGGAAGAAGGCAAGAAAGAAAAAAACCTGTCATGTCGGAAAGAGTCACTGTGTCAAAGTCCTTTATCTTACCATCAACAAGGGAGTTGGAAATACGATTGGAGGGCTGAGTCTGAGGCTGGGGAAATAAAGACAGAGCTATAAGACAAGTCAGCCTGCTACTTGCTCTAGTGGTGTACAGCAGGGCTTAGTCCCCGGTCCCTTATGGTTTCACAGCTTAATGCTATGATGTTTAAATATTTTACTGATTTCCAGTAATAACTACATATTTATTGTTTAAACATGAATGCAACAACTTAACTCTTATGAACATCTTTTTGTTCTTTGTGTTCTGATAAATGGGCAGATCAATCATGATAATTCTTTAGATGTTTGATAAGGACTGAGAAATAACACACCATCTTGACAACGAAGATAGAATGAGACAATACGTTGCAATCTCTCTCTCCCTCTCTCTTTCTCCCTGTCTAACACACATACACCCTTTCACTCTATTTCTTCAAAAACATATCAAAGGTTTTCCTATCCCAGAGGAACGCTGAGGCATTCTGTAGATGTCCGATCTGGCATTTCTTAAAAATATCGAAGAGGAGTAATAGCTCCCAGGGCCATAGAATGCATTTTTACTCTACAAACAACAAATTATCTTCAAATAAAACCTGACAGACTTTTACCCAAGTGCTTTCCAGTCTCAAGAAACACAGTGATCCAACTGACCCAGAAAATATTTTGTTTTTCCACACCCTGCAGTTCCTTCAAAAAGGATGGACTTCAAGGTAGAACAGCGGGCCACTTCATTTGCTCTGCTCTAATTGATAGCCCCAGTTGACTTTCAGTCATTTGATTCATCTGTGGTCTAAGTCCACTGAGAGGCCCTAAAGAAAATGAGAAATGCTGCTTTGAATCCATGGCAGAGGACACTCAAGTTTGAATATGCTTCTGGCGCCTTGAGCAAACAGACAGCACTTGAAACGACAAATGATTATAAACATGGAGAGAATATGGCGTAACTTCAATGGCGTGCAGAGAAAAGCTGTTGAGAACAGTCTGCAACAAACTGTACAGATGTTACAACTGACAGACACAAAATGTTTTTCAAATGAATCACTGTCTTCTTTAATCAGCTTTCGTCTTCAGTTAACTGCATTAAATGGGAAGGGGACACCTATTCAGTTGCACAACTGAATACATGCAACCAAAATGTGTCTTCCGCATTTAATGTGAATTTTTGATTAAGGGGGCTGCCTTAATCGACATCCACGTAATTGGCGCCCAGGGAGCAGTTGTTTTTGGGGGTTAACTGCCTTGCTCAAGGGCAAAACGGCAGATTTTCCACCTTGCCAGCTCCGGGATTCGAACCAGCAACCTTTCGTTTACTGTCCCAACGCTAGGCTACTCGCTTTTGAAATCCCCAAAGTCTGCTTCAAAACAATGTCCCTCTGTTCACACTCTCAGCATAAATAATCTCACCACTGGCCTTACACTAACTGTCGACTGCTCCATGTCTATCTCCATTGACTTCAAAGTCTACTGTAAATATAAAGGGAAGATAGTGTTGAGGCATGAAGCTCTCTTTTGTTCGGGCCCTGGAGTTGAGTCTGGTGCCGTTAAGGCCCTTGCTCACTCCCTTCTACACTATCTGCTGATACCACCGAGGTCAGTTCACAGCAGCACAGCCGACTGGCAGCTTGGCCACGTGCAGAACGACACAAACACTACACAGGTGTTGGAGAGGAAGAGCCTCCTTGGGGCGTCTCTCTCTGGGGATAGTAATGACTGATACAGTCCCTTCTTGAACTGCATTGTTGGTTAAGGGCTTGTAAGTAAGCATTTCACGGTAAGGTCTACTACACCTGTTGTATTCGGCGGATGTGAAAAACACGATTTGATTTGATTTGATTTGATATTACTAGGGTCCAGTAGAGGGAGGGAGATGGCCTTGGGGATGGTGATCCACAATGCCCATTGTTTACTAACTGCTACAGAGGACTGACTAGGATATATGATGTCTTCAGCTGTACTGCCATTCAGTTAATTCAATACTATATAAAAAGTTTAGAACCAAAACACAAAACACACTACTACTGTAGTATGTTTAACAAACATGGGCCTGTCAGGGGGGGTGAAAAAGTGACATATTTGTATCAACTCAATGCAAATGACAATAAGTTTAAACTGGGCACACCTCCTCTGAAAAGGTACAGATGGAGCTCGTAGTCGGTCAGAAATAATAATAGACTGTATCACAACCGGCCGTGATTGGGAGTCCCATAGGGCGGCGCACAATTGGTCCAGCGTTGTCCGAGTTTGGCCGGTGTAGGCCGTCATTGTAAATAAGAATTTGGGAAGCTGTCCAACATAACCTAAACACAGGGAGACTTGGAGAGATGAGGCACTGAGCGCCGTATCAGCCAGAGAGGTAGCAGCACCATTAATTAATGCGCCTTGGTATGCTGCGAGTCAGACTACCTTGAATCCATGTCAAAAACACTACACTAAACTACAGAAATATACAAATATGAATATTTAAAAATGCAGTGAAAAGGATTCATAAGGAGTCATTTTGGTAATAGTTTCTAGGAACCACCTGTATATAACACATTCACACAGTGTCTACCTACCTAAGACATGAAAAAACGTCAATAACATCCATTGTGAATTATATGAATTACTTTAAGCCGTTACAACTGCTTATAGCTCCCTATATAGACTACATTGCCTCTTCATAAATACCTCATAGGTATTGCTTAACAAGTAAAGTAGAATACACAAAGAAAACTCCCATGTACTATAGAACTGTGAGTTCTACATCCTAACAACACACTATCAATCTTTCGTGTTCAGTCTCTACTCTCTATGGTTTATGAGGAGAAAGAGGATAAGGCTGGGGTTCAAAAGACAGCAGAAATTATGTTTGGTTGGCCCATTCTTTTCAGACTTACTATCTCTGTGTATAATAACGCCACAGCAACAGAATAGTAGGAATCAAATTCCTACAAATCACAGAGCAGTTCTTATCTGCTGCCAAATCTACACTACTGAACTCTAAAAGTGAAGAACATGTCAGACAGTTGGTGTCAGCGATGGGATCCAACTCTGCTTATAAGAAATAGAGAACGAATTGCTTTGATAAAAGGTCAAAATGTCAGTGTTTCAAAAGGAAAATATCACCACACAAGGACAAGCGTTCATTGGTGTACTAGGTGGTTTCGAACATGCCACTGCCTGGCTAATGTTTTGATTCCTCTGACTCACCAGAGCTGGGAGATAATGAAGTGTCACTTGATGATGGTCTCAATTTTATCTATTTTTATTGTTGGGTGGTAAGTGAGTCATGAGTCATTGTGACATAAGTAGTGATGTGGAAACCACATTCAAGGTTATGTTCTGTTCACTAAACATCACGTCCTTGTCACCTGTCCATGAGGCACATACTCTAGTAGTTGCTAAAAGGGAGTAGGGCTCAGCAAGATTACCTTTCTGGCTAGAACGTTTGGCAGGAAAACTAAGAAAAACACACTTACATGTCTGTGTCTGCCACTGGGTTCACTGGCTGATCACTACAGTTTCACACGGCCTACAGTAGCCTAAATGCAGGGCCTTACCACCACAAAAAGTAGAAAAAGCATCACTCAAGTTCCATGTAGGCCTACCATGTGTATCACAGATTCCAATAGAAAAGTTAGACATTTTCCAGAATAATGTTATATTCAAAAAAAAATTATATATATATATTCTCTTTGTGTTATTGGCAGATTTGACATCCTAATCGTCAGCCATTGCTCAGTGGCATGATGTTTTAGCCGTGCCACTTCACCCAGTATCAGCGTAAATTTAGCTCACTCCTGGACCGTGGCTGTGTGGCAGTGAGTATGCACTATCTAAACACTCCTCAGTGACATGAAGGCCATCCATCAATGGACTCTGCCATTGGAGTGCATGTGAGAGAGAGATTGGGTCAAACTGTGCTAAATCATCTGAATTCCTGCTGTGTCTTGGCCCTTGCTCTCTAGATGAAGATAAAGAGCTATGCACATTCCTCAATTTAATACTTATTGTGTTATGGTGTGTATTATCTATCAAATGTGTGATATATGATATACTGTATAAATATACTTTTTTTTTTTGTATACAAAATTGCATTATTGCAGGTATTGTAAAAACATTCTAATGTAGTGGACCTTTTTTCCAAATGTTCCCACCAAACTTATCTTTACATTTCACACTATCGACTCTTGATGATATACAGTTATGTATAGCTTTGTTTGCTCTTGGAAGACATGCCAAAACTTGAGTTCTGATGGTTATACAGTACAGAACACACTAAATAAATAAACGTTGCTTATCACTGCTGAGGAATGGGAAAATGCACACAGTGGCACCAGGAACTCCACTGATCTCAATCTGAAGACCTTTGACCCCATTTTTCCTCAAATCTGATAGGTCATTAAAGGTTGAACTCTACATCATCAATCTGAAGGTCATTGATCAGATCTGATCATTGTTTCCGGAAAGTTGTTTACAGACTTTATCAACAAGTCTACGTGTTATCCCAAGGAACTCAATAATTGAGAAATAAACAAACAATCTACATGACAAAACAAGGAAGTGGGTAAATCAGAGAGACTGTCCTTCCAAAGAACATCCTTCCAGACACAAAGTCAGTTATCATTATTAGTGACACACAAAAAAAAACACAATGGCAAAGACATTAAGGGGTATCCCCATGATTGGATGGGGGCTAAAGGATGGACAGGGGCTGTCAGCCTGGGATTTGATGTACCTACAGATGCCTATGAACCTAGAGGAAGACTGTGATGGAAGGCACCTGCTCCAGGCGCTGGTTCCTCTCTACTGAGCCCCTCTAGGATGGCCTATCCTCTATACTTTCACTGAGCTGCCTATCTCTGGAGCTCCAGCATACCAGCAGCTCACCCAGACGTGGCCTTCTCTGATGAGCTCTTCTCTGGCCAATGGGAACCAGTGTAAAGGGCCACAGTGCTGAAAACTGAGACTGGATCTACTAATTGAGTGATAAAAATATGACCCGGTTGGAGGATGTCTGAATACCTATACTACAGCTCCCTCTAAACAGATTCATGAGAGAGAAAGACCAAACCTCAAATAACACACTCCATAACATATGTAATCTCATAACGTCCTCTTCCATCTCATATACTATTGTCATATCACTAAAGACCCTGCACCAAGATCCACACAAAACAACAGGGTAAGAAAGAGAGAGAGAAAAAGGGACAGCTAACCTGGCATCAACACTCCCCAAGTCAGAGGCTACATTCATCAGGGAGGTGAAGTCAAGGGTCGCTTGGTAAGAGTAATGGAGCATGTCATTGAAGCCTCATCGGGAGGTTCTCTGGTTGGCTGGGAAAGTAAGCAGATACCCTATAAGGAATAAAGGAAAAACAGTTCGCAAGTATATCAGATAATACCTAGTTAAATCAGAGCGACAATACTTTGTGGTGCGTACTGAATACAGCAAGAACACAGAAAACGTCCTATAATGTAAATCTAAAAGCATCAAGAAGAAGATTTTTTACCAGCTTAGGTGCAGAGGGTACTTGGTATTCTGTTTCAGTCTTAAGTTTCTTCAGGTTATAAGCAAAGTTCAGAGAGCATTCTATAACTGTATTTTCATTTCACATGTGGAACATCGTTGCACTGGAAAATATAGTGGAGAAAAGCAGCATTGAGAAACACACTCAATTCTGAACACATGCACACACCCACCCACACACAATAGGCCTACTGTAACTTTAAACAACATCTTATTTATTCTGTCATAAACTAGCGTTGACATGATGACAAAGGACATTGGTTTTCAGCCCTTTGAAACATAAAACGTGACAAAAGTTAGCTCTAATCTCCAGCCATGTTTCAATGTTGAATAAATAGAACACCACTACTTAGTGAACAACAGAAAAACGCCTTCTCTTCGCTATTTTAAAAGTTGGTAACTAAATACATTTGCTGCTTAATGGATGTTGCCGTGTTATTCTATAGTCATGATTTAGGAAAAGAGTAGTGAGTGCAGGCTGAGGTTGAGGCCCAGACAAGGAGGGGAGGCTGGGGGCATGACAGTTTTACAAGATCCCCTGGAGTGAAGAAGTGTTCTCCATCATTTGGCTGCTGCGTCCCGCTGTTGGAGACTTATGGGCTGACACCTCAATTGGGACGCGGCTTAATGCAAGACGGCATATGGGTTAAGACGAGGCTCCAGTTCCTCCCTCAATCACAGCTGAAACAGTTAATCCTTTTTGGAGCTCCACACAGTCCGAGTTATTCCTACAGATTTATAGGCTATACAGGCATTAATGATATTCTGTACCTCCTAGCCATGGGAGGTTGATGTACCCATGTGATGTTCTCAACCTTGCTCAAATGAAACACGTATGGCGCTGGCATGGTGGTCTTTGAGGAGTATAATTCAATCAGAGGAACTGTCCCAAAAGTATTAACCTTACTTTCATACCTCTCACCAGAAGGATTTGTACCTGGATATTTCATAATTTGAAGACTGATAACTGAGGGCAAAAAGTGAGACTGTGAAGAGACAAGGGCTGAGCTTATTTAAGAGCATAAATTATGTAAAGTGTGAACCTCAAACCCTGGTGACCCTTGACAGTGGGGGAAGGCCCAAGATGATCTTCTCTATGCTCCAGACCCAGGGTAAGATGAGAGGGCCTGAACAAAAGTGATTCACAGCTTTACACATGCACACAGGGAGACCAAGAGTGTAGTCACTCATCTTAAACCTTGCAAGCAAAGGTAAAGTCAGTTTTTCATTGTTAAGTTGTGAGTTTTAGTACAGTTATTGCTTGTAGAGGCTGTATAAGACCATTTTTCTAACAATACTCAAGCGTATAATGATATGGAGCAGATGTGTAAAATGAATGCAAAAAAGTTGAGTTCAAGGTTGTTTGATCATTTAAACTATTGAAAATGTAATCAAACACTAGATCCCTTCTTACTTCAAATACACATCCTTGGTTCATGTGGGCAATGCTTTTCTAAAAAACTCTGGTTTCTCTACATAGGCACTATGGGGAGTCCAGAGTAAAATCCGCCCAGTATAATGTTCTCATGTACCGGAAGTATTTTATAGACCAGCAGCTGCAGTTTTTCACTTCATGAGGCAGTGCACTCGGAGTGCCAGGATTGCACTCAAGCATTTTTAAAGACATTTTCTTCTCAATTTAATAAGACTTCCTGGTTAGATTTATTGTGATGGCTTTTGAAGTAAAGAGGCATAACATGACAAAAACAAGCTCTATAACCTCAGGATATTCCACAAGCACTGAGCATTTAGAGGGATCCGTTTAGTTGAAGGTTGCAGAAAATTGGCAAATAAAATGTTTTATAAAGACTTTCAATTAAAATGATCCGTGGCGTAAATCAGAAGCAAACTCAAAACATGACTTAAACAGTAAATATGTGGGGAATACGTTAAGAACATCAAGGTCTTCCAGTATTTTACACAACTTCGTTTTCATACTCTGGCAGTAATTATCGCTCACACACTCACTCATGATGAACAGCATTTTCTATCTGGTCTATAAAAAAAATAAAGATGAACAATAGCACAGGTAAGACATTAAAATGATAAGAGAGGAAGGGCTTGATAAAAATAGTAAGTCTTTGAGGTCTATGATTCACACACCCCACAGTGAAAAAAGACTATGTTGGCATGATTTTGAACACGGTGCCTTGTTCCCAGATAGAGCACCTTCCTCAACCTTGTTTGCACTGAGTGTTATTCTAATGTTAGATGAATGTACACGACCCAGTGGAGCACGCAGAGAAGAGCAGAGCAGGCGCCTGGCTAATTTTCTTGGCACTCAGTGAGGACACAGTGATGGAATGTGAATGTCAGCAGCCTCTTTATTTACACACTATATAAAAACCAACTGGTAATTAACACCGGGGCCCTCCCTCGCTCAAGTGTAATTGACTGTTTCAAAAGGACCACTCCTTCATAATCCTGGCTGTGTAATAAAATGACCCTCTCCATATTGCCCCATATCCCACCCTCCGTTTCAGGATAGGGGTCACCACCACTGGCTGAGACACTCAAACACATAATACTTCTTTATGAGGGCATTAACATTTTGACGTATTCATAATGAGTAAGTGTAGTAAGATGGACCTCGGAGAGACCTTGTGCATCCGTCGAAGGTGTGTGGAGTCTTATTTTTGCTATGTGAGGAATACAACTTGAGAAGTAAGCCTACTGAGTATCTGTAGGAGCAAAGCGATAATTACCCTTTTATTGCATTCCATAGGGGTAACTGGCTGAAAAGTGATTCAATTTCCATTTGTATCTTCTAGGGTTCTGTAGTTGTAGAAATTGGAAATTGGCAGAATTGTAAGACATTTCTGCTGCATTTCAATTAGATTTGAGTAAATTTGAAAGCATTTTCTGGCATCCATTTCAAAGTGATCATCCCTTTAGCCAATTTACAGCATAGCAAATTCCATGGCTACATATAGTATACGTGTTGTTGTTAACAGCTAATTCTCTATTCTCAACACTTCCCTTTACACCCGCTGTTAGTCAGAATAAAATATCCACTTGTTAATCTTGACCGGTGAGGCCTCTGAGCAACATACTGTATGTTGTCAACTGTATCGCCCTAACATGTGTCCATACGGTCTTTTCTGCTTTCTCACAACTGGGACATAAACTTAAAGGCTAATTTGCATTTGTTAATTTGGGTTAATGTGCACTAATTGATTCTGGTAACTTGTGTATTCCAATTAACCCAAGTTACAGTTGCCCAGTGGTCCTGCTCCTGCTGGAAATGAGTGGTGTTTTCTCCATTAAATTCCCTCTGAGGCACTGCCAGATTGGCTGTAGAGTAATTAAGAGTTAATTAGCTTGTAAACAATTAGACAAAGCAATTTTCTTCCTACCTTTGTTCATCTATTTCAGTATGTCTATATTGCAACATAAGACTGCTGACTATCCTTTTGAACATACATCTCAAGTCTATGACAATGAAACTAAAACAAGTCAGGTACAAAGAATTTGGCTACGTTTACGGTAATATACTGACCTGTAGGTAAATATCAAACAGCAGAGATCCATGAATAAATACAGTGATATCTATAAATAAATAAATCCATAACTGGATCCAAAAAATAAATACAGGAAACCAATGAAAATAATCAAACAATGACTTCCTGACTTGACAGTGAATTTGTGAAATGTAATGATCAATAACTTCATGAAATCAACACTAGAACTTCTTTATAACTGTGTAGTTTCACTTTCATCCATTTTGAGTCTCTTGGGGAGTCTCAACCTGGCGGAGAACAGGAACTGTTCGATCTTGGAAATGTGGGCTCTGATTTTAGATTGCTGCGACTCGTCGTTGTCCTGTGAGCTGGGTGGAAAAGCACCAGAAGCAGTCCCTTTGCTGAAGCTGGGGTGACAGGGAGATGAGTCGGTCCTGGGGTAGTCCTGCCACAACCTGCTGCTGCCCATAGTGGAAGGGGTCGGGATGTTGGTCAACGCAGAGCTGACAGGGATATGAACCCGGCTCTCCTACAGAAACATGACACAACCATGAAACTGATGGACCATAGCCTACAATACTGTCAATACGTACAGTATATTATCCCTCACTGTATTATTCCACTAACGGTATTTTTCACCTTCATGCCATGTATATTGTAATTTTCTTTTTTCTTTTAAGTACTAAATAACAATGAGTTATGAGCCATTTAGGCTTAAATAATAGATCCCATTTGTTGAAATTGTCCCTTTACATTTTTAGGTGCTTTCCCCTCATACATGTAACTCATGTTTCTCAATTCACAGCACCTGGCTCTAATAAACAGCAGACTGACACACTGCGATGAGTGTGACGAGAGAGTAAGTGAGTGTGTGTGAGTGAGTGAGGAGAGGTAGCAAAGTATCATTAGGAAGCCTATTCCCACAGCCACTCCATTCTCTATCTAGCTCTATCTAGTGTTGTGTTGAACACACGTTGAAAATCCCAACCCCTCCACAGTAGCATCTCCGTGACCCTCAACATTAAGACTCAGACTCCGTGACCCTCAACCCAGAGGCCTGGATACAAAATAAAGAAGATTTACAAGAAACAATGATCTGCAATAGTTTGAACTGTTTTCTATCACTTGTCATTTGACAGATATGTCTGAGAGTTCCCTATAAACTTATGCGGAAGAGTTGACTCATCATTCTAGACATTCCCCAAGCATGGTTGATCCCATCTACTAATCTATCCCTTCGGAGTCGAGATACCTCTACGCGATGAATACACTGGGACCATTTCTTGCTGTTCTCCATCAGAAAAATGTTGTCATTTCACCCTGCTGAAACATTTTGGGAAAATAATAAAACTTGAAGTACACTTTTTAATTTCATTGCTCTGCATAGCTGCGAGATTGGGTCACCAGTTTTTTTTTCCTGCTCCTTATTTAATGTATATCAACTCGCTTTTTCTATTGATATTTCATAAAAAGGTCTCTAATGGTGTTCCAGTTCCCTTGATGATCTCTCTTGTGGGAAGTCAGGATGCTGTGAGCTTTCAGACCTGAATGACAAATAGGGAATGGAAGATATACTCAAGCCAATTAGATTCCTTTTATCAAATTTCAGGTATGTCGGTGTCATGGAGGCAATCATGAAGTTGCAAAAAAAAAAATTTCTGAGTAAATACTTTGAAAGATGATTTGAAAGACTAAATGATTGCCTTACTCACCTCTGGTGTTTTGCTTGCCCTTTAGAATGATGTGTATTGTGAACGGAGAAGGAGGCTCTTGGAACTCCGAGGACAGTTTGGTTTTCAGGTCAGACACTGGAGATATCTGTCATGTAGTGGTCGTAGGCCTACTGTCATTGATACTTTGACTAATTGCGATGCCTTGCACGCTCCTGGAATGTAAGTCCCTTTTTTCTGCAGCTAACTCAAATGATGATCGATATCTTTTGTTGCTTTCTAAAAATGAAGAGTCAATGTCAAATGTCTTCTCTTCATCTCTTCAACATTTTTGCTGGTCAAATTGTCTTGAATGATTGCTTTTTTGGGGGAGAGATCGCTCTCAACTCTTGGGGGCTTGGACGTCGGTGGGTTGTTGTGAGTAACTTCCGCATCCTTTTCATTGGCAAGTTGTGGTCTAAACCTTTCCTCCACTGTAGAGTTACAGCAGTGGCCTTCATGAAATCTCTCATACTGTGGTCCATAGCAATTGGAGAAGGTTGGGACTGTGATCCAACAGGACCGGCAGCGTCCAAACTAACATTTGAAGAAGGATGTTCATGACCACCATCTCCATGGGTTCCATCAGGGCTCCCATCAAGCTCTCCACTCTCTGGTAAGGTCTCCTGACATTCAGGATCCAGTGCATCCTCAGTCACCGGCAGACAGTCTCTAGCTGGTTGTTCATGCTTGTCCACCGACTCCTTGGTGCCAATATTACAGTCCGACTGAGCACCGTCCTGTGCAACAACACTCTGGGGACTGTTTTGCTGTGGCAGGTTCAGGGGCATTGATGGAAGACAAGATGTTCCGGTAATCTCTTGCTCTGTCGAATTCTCAATATGTGTGTTTCTGTGTTGGGCTGAAGCTGGTAATGAGCTGCTAGGTGTCTCACCATTGACCTCTGGCATGTTACAGCTTATTACATTGATTTCAATAACCTTGTGAGGAAGAGCATTGCATTGTTTTGAGGACTGTGAAACTGCCAATGGGGTCTCAGCTTGGACTGGGTCAATGTCCTGAAATGATTATGTGCTTTTCTGGCTGCCTCAGTCTTTATCACATCTGGCTGGTTATCATCTCTGGTGTATACAACCTCTGTTATTGCTCTCCATCCGTTATTCCTCCAGCCACTGGGTCACCGTCTAGCACACCATAAACACAACTGTCCTCAGAGCCAGATAGCACCCTCATAGAGTGACCTTCGTCGCTTAGATGGACATCGCTGGACGAGCAGACATTATTAATCAAACTGCAGACTGGCTCATTGGAATCCCTGGAGTTACGTTTGTTGTTTGAGTCAGCTGGCTGACCTTCCCCTGCTCCGCAGATACTCAGCACATAGACCACGTCTGTGACCGTGGTCGGACCATTTTCAGATCCAGACTGGAGCGAGGCCAACCACTCCAGACTTCCTGCTGGTGGCTGGAGCACTGAGCTAGGTTTGTCTTTACCCTGACGGCTCTCTCCACCTCCCTTTACGTCTGTGCACCCTGGATCGGAACCATGGGTGGCCTGTACGCTGTTGATAACCTTACAGTGGGCTGTCGTGGAGAGTCATCCATCACAGTCTCCGAACAACCCACATGACCGACTTCACTGCTTTGATCTGTGTAGGTATTTCACATAGCCAAACAACATCAATAATACATTTGGTACAATTGTTACAAAGTTATTGCACTAACATCAACGCAACAATTAAATATGCAATACATTTTAATGCAACGGTAATGAATCATGCAATGGCAATGACTGGCAAACAATATGTTATTTTTTTACAATATGACACATCTTTAACATGTAAATTCCCCTGTCTAGAGTCACTTTCCACTGTTTGAGCCTCTCCATCCACTACATCTGTGTCCTCTCTAGGAATGTCCTTTGAGACACATTCATCCTTAGCAGATTGGTCTCTGCTTTCACCCATTGGTTCTGGTTGTCCTTCAGCCACTCTGTATAGGTGAATGATAACAGATAATACAGTATTATTGAGGTATTCATGGTGTAAGGTCGAAATACTGCAATTAATCATCAGTCTGACTATTCAGCAGTGTATAAAACATTATGCACACCTGCTCTTTCCATGACAGACTGATCAGGTCAAAGCTATGATCCCTTATTGATGTCACTTTCTAAATCCACTTCAATCAGTGTAGATAAAGGGGAGGAGACAGGATAAGGGATTTTTAAGCCTTGAGACAATTGAGACATGGATTGTGTGCCATTCAGAGGGTGAATGGGCAAGACAAACGATTTAACTGCCTTTGAATGGGGTATGGTAATAAGTGCCAAGCACACCGGTTTGTGTCAAGAACTGCAATGCTGCTGGGTTTTTCACACTCAACAGTTTCCTGTGTGTATCAAGAATGGTCCACCACCCAAAGGCCATCCAGCCAACTTCACAACTGTGGTATGCATTGGAGTGGGTCAGCATTCCTGTGAAACACTTTTGACGCCTTATAGTCCATGCCACAGTGAATTGAGGTTGTTCTGAGGGCAAAAACTCAATATTAGGAAGGTGTTCTTAGTATTTTGTACACTCAGTGTATATCACCATGAATAACTCATATTTTGATTTGGGAAATGTTGCTGTCTCACCTCTAGTCCCTGTATGTGTTCTGCTTGCAGTATACAGTTGAAGTCGGAAGTTTACATACACTTAGGGTAAAGTCAATAAAGCTCATTTTTCAACCACTCCACCGATTTCATGTTAACAAACTATAGCTTTGGCAAGTTGGTTAGAAGTTGACTGTACCTTTAAACAGCTTGGAAAATTACAGAAAATTATGTCATGTCACAAGCCTACTTCCAAAGTTGTTGCAAAATGGCTTAAGGACAACAAAGTCAAGGTATTGGAGTGGCCATCACAAAGCCCTGACCTCAATCCTATAGAAAATGTGTGGGCAGAACTGAAAAAGTGTGTGTGAGCAAGGAGGCCTACAAACCTGACTCAGTTACACCAGTTCTGTCAGGAGGAACGGGCCAAAATTCACCCAACTTATAGCTTGTGGAAGGCCACCCCAAAACGTTTGACAAAAATGTTAAATAATTTATAGGCAATACTACCTAATACTAATTAAAAGTGTATGTAAACGTCTGACCCACTGGGAATGTGATGAAAGACATAAAAGCTGAAATAAATCACTCTCTACTATTATTCTGACATTTCACATTCTTAAAATAAAGTGGTGATCCTAACTGACCTAAAACAGGGAATTTTTACTAGGATTAAATGTCAGGAATTGTGAAAAACTGAGTTGAAATGTATTTGACTAAGGTGTATGTAAACTTCCGACTTCAAATGTAGCATGGGATGATAGTTCTGTGTTTCTCATGAAGGAGATCAGAAGCCTTCTTCACAGATCTCAGGTCTTGGTGCTCTGACTGGATCCTCTCATGTAACATAATATTATGTTGAAGCACATGCAATACATAACATTTTAACAAAAATGTAGTGTGTTCAGATATGTGAAATAATAACCCAAATATACAATGTCTAGTTAGTTTTACCAAGCTTTTACGTCCCAAAAGAGCCTTTGTCTATTGAATACATTTGACCGGAACACAACATCTTTTCAACCGTATTTGACAATATTCAGTGATACCTCATCTTCCCATGTAATTTAGGAATTTCTGTACTCCTCCATCAGATGAGCGAATCTGTCTTCTTTTTTCCTGGGTCTTCTCTCGGATCACTTCATGTTCTCTTTTAAGGGCCTGCAATAAAATTAATCACCCAAGACTTTTTTTATGCAATAATACATTTTTACGTGTTCATTTAACCTGGACATAGGGATCTAAACAGGAAGAGAAGCCAATACAAATCAGTTGGGCTGTGTCATGTTAATAATGATTTTAATTAATTAATGAATATGTGAATTAAACTGGGGTAGAGGGATAAGAGACGCAGCAGTAAACAGAGAATAAACACACTATCATTCAGTTGCACTTTGTGTGTACTAATGTGCAAAGTGTGATATACAATGCAGTCCGTCATCTTTATGTGATCTGAGCACTGAGCACTATCCTCTCTCTCTCTCTCTCTCTCTCTCTCCCTCTCTCTCTCTCTCTCTTCTCTCTCTCTCTCTCTCTGGTGGCGCCAACGGGCTGCAAGATATCTACCATCAATCACCACTCCCCTTACCCCTCCCTGCCACCTGCCACACATACCTATCAAATTGTCTTATATTTTCTGAAAATCATTGGTGCAATAAAAAATAGAGCAGAATAAACATGGAATGGAAAGGGAATTTCACAGCCCATTTTGTAATCTTAAAAGAAAAACACATTTCTTTAGCTTAGTTTGCTTATTTGAAACTAGGAGACACTAAAAGGCATGACCTGGTACTCCTTTCGTTGTGCTTGAAGCTCCAGCTCCACTTGGCTCACAGCCTGAGTCTGTGTCAGCAGAAGCTGCTGGGCATGCTGAAGGGAGTTCATCATGAACACACACAAAGGGGTGGGGGCTGTATTAATGACATAAAGCACAACCGCTTGCCTGAAATCCCCTTTCCCAACCCCCACAAACCAACCCCCTTTATTTTACACTGACACTTTCCCCAAATCCATCAAATGTCACCTTTTAACATATTCACCCTATCGAGCAGCCCACATACACTATGCTATGTAGGGAAAGACATTGGATACTTACTTTATCCAGCCCTTTCAGTTGTATGCTCATCTCTGACTTTTTTTATTATTTTCTGTTTCCTGCCTAATAAAAACCTGTTTGATTATTAACATTTCATTCATGTTGTCTTGATATACAAGTGAATACCCTGCTATATATCCAGACAACCACTGTTTTCTCCCAAAAACGAAATAACTTTTACCACATGCAGTCTGTGTTGAACTTGCTGTGTGTGTAGCTCTTTGACTGTGGGGTTGCAGTGCTCTTCAGATCCACCCACTGATGACACTTTGGCCTTAATAAGCTTGTTATTAAGTTCCTCCACATCCTTGACGGAGACAAGAACATAGGAGTGCTTTCATTTACACACTTGGATACTCACATGTTCATCAAGCCCAAAACTCAGATCCACATGCATAAGAGGGAAAATTAACTAAATGGTGTCATGGTAAACCTTCGGTCTCCACCACTTGATAGAGCGTTACTCCCTTTAGCACTGTGAATACTGTACATTTTTATTACAGAGATACTGCACAACAATGATATATGGTCATCTTTGACCTCCTTGGAAGATAATTATTTGAGTTACACCTCCAGACACTGCCATCTCTACCCAATCTTTCCCTATACACAGCAGTCTGTATTTCTCTGATGATGCATTTAAAAATTCATATTTGAATCATGTCTCACGTGTTTTAAGGAGAGGATTGTGGATCCTTGTTTTCTATTTACAGACGTTAGTTTCTTGTTGAGTCTCATGGCATTTTTAACTGTAAGAGAGGCATCAGAGACCAGAAAGAGAAAGTAATTCAACAAAATGTAAGCTTGCTGAACTAAATTAATTAATTAATAAAATTAGATCATGCAATTGTTGACTAAGTGAAATATTTCAGGAATTTATATAAAGTGCATTCGGAAAGTATTCAGACCCCTTGACCTTTTCCTCATTTTGTTACATTACAGCCTTATTCTTGGCTGTGTGCTTACGGTCATTGTCCTGTTGGAAGGTGAACCTTCGCCCCAGTCTGAGGTCCTGAGCGCTTCATCAAGGATCTCACTGTACTTTGCTCCGTTCATCTTTCCCTCGATCCTGACTAGTCTCCCAGTCCCTGTTGCTGAAAAACATCCCCACACAATGACACTGCCACCACCATGCTTCACCGTAGGGATGGTGCCAGTTTTCTTCCAGATGTGGCGCTTGACATTCAGGCCAAAGTGTTCAATCTTGGTTTCATCAGACCAGAGAACCTTGTTTCTCATATTCTGAGAGTCCTTTAGGTGCCTTTTGGCAAACTCCAAGCAGGCTGTCATGTACGTTTTACTGAGGAGTGCCTTCCGTCTGGCCACTCTACCATAAAGGCCTTATTGGTGGAGTGATGCAGAAATGGTTGTCCTTCTGGAAGGTTCTCCCATTTCCACAGAGGAACTCTGAAGCTCTGTCAGAGTGACCATCGGGTTCTTGGTCACCTCCCTAACCAAGACCCTTCTCCCCCGATTGTTCAGTTTGGCCGAGCGGCCAGCTCTAGGAAGTTCTTCCATTTAAGAATGATGGAGGCCACTTTGTTCTTGGAGACCTTCAATGCTGAACAAATATTTTGGTACCCTTCCCTTCCCTTTTCTGTCATTATGGGGTATTGTGTGTAGATTGATGAGGAAAAAAACATATTTAATCAATTTTAGAATAAGGCTGTAATGTAAGAAAATGTGGAAAAAGGGAAGGGGGCTAAATACATTCCCGAATGCACTGTACATGTAGCTTTTTTCTTTACTGCAAATGGAAAAGTAACATTTTCCAGACTAAGTCCACAAGGCAGAATTTTCTCCACCTATCTCCTTTAAATTAACAGCAGCTGCTGGCCCCACCGTAACTGTATCACCACTTTACATAAATAGTGATACTATGGCTTAGGGGCAAGAGATTAACATGTTTCAAAAACCAGGGTGATATAAGTACAACGGAGTTACTGGTTAAATGCCAGACAATAATGGCTATGGCTACCTGATAATGTATGGCCTGTCACTGATATCAGAATATGGCTACCTGATAATGTATGGCCTGCTACTGATATCAGAATATGGCTACCTGATCATGTATGGCCTGCCACTGATATCAGACATCACAATAAAACACGTTGAATTAAAAAGGCCTGCATCATACTGGTAACCAAACTCTTTCCTAATATTGAGTTGCATCCCCGGTTTCGTGACACAAACCGGTTTGTTTGGCACCTACTACCATACCCCGTTCAAAGGCACTTGAATCTTTTGTCTTGCCTATTAACCCTCTGAATATGACCAAGGGAATCCAGGTGAAAGTATATGTGTGCCACACAATCCATGTCTCAATTGTCTCAATCCTTCTTTAACATGTCTCCTCCCCTTTATCTAAAACGGATTGAAGTGGATTTAACAAGTGACATCAATAAGGGATCATAGCTTTCACCTGGATTCACCTGGTCAGTCTATGTCATGAGAAGAGCAGGAGTCCTTAATGTTTTGTAAACTCAGTGTATATTAGAGTCTGGCTTTTAAAACGTATGGTAACACTTTACATTACGTCGCTCCGCACAGGTATAAGAGCAACTTAAGTTTTACATAAAATTTCTAAATGTGCTAGTGGGCATGGCTGTGGCGTGCGTCCCGTTTTGCTCCAGCTTCTCGTGGGCCTGCTTGACCATGGCACACTGTCTGGAGCGAGGCCCAAACCGCTTCTCCACTCCCCCCCTCCCCAGTTGGTTCAGGTGGCTGTCTTTGGTCTGGGTCTAAAGCTGCAGCTTCTGCTCCTGTAATAAGAAGTAAAGTAGGTTCTCTCTCAGTACAATGGTCAGGATTGGTATGACTTTTCTCAGTCAGCCGCCACAAAGGAGGAGGTTACTGGGAAAGAGTTTGCTGTCACTTTGGGCTGAGAGGACCTTTGTTTAACATCGTGGCCGCCTGCTCCCCTCCTAGAGATAAGGAGTCAACTTGACGCATTACCTGAGAGACTTTTATTGTTCATTGCTGTCATTATTGTTTGATTGTCTGTATCAAGACGCTTTTTTCTTTGCCACTGGAAGGTTAAACAGAGCGAGGCTCGGTTATAAAATATTTTTGTGATATTTTCTCAGCTGCACTGGCAGTTCAAGTGTCACACACTCCCTATCCGTTACTCCTGATGAGCCATTCCCTCTCCTCATCCTCCTCTTTAATTCCGCCCACTCCCACTCTCCCCCGTCGACAATTTCTATAATTGGAATCGTTACCGGCTCGCTTAATTTCTTCTCCAAACTGTACTCGAACAACGAAAACAGTAGTAAACAGACGGTTATGATTACAGTCTATAATGCAGACTTTCAAGGAAGTTTTATAGCATAACCAAAGCTTTGCATATGTGCAAATAACATTCAATTGAACTAACAATGCAAACAGATGGAATTAAAATGATTGAATATACAGTATGACATTAAATAAAGTCAACACAATTGTGCCATAATTAATATAGGCAAGAAGTAAATTATATTACTCCAAAATAAAATGTAAAAAAGAGCCTGTATTGCTCAATAGCAGGGTTAGGTTGTAAATGCAGTGGACCATGGGGACTGCCATATATCACCTTAGCTGTCTCACCCCAGTATCTACTCCACATACACCCCAACTCATAAGGTCAGCAGTGGGATAGCTTTTCACAAAGTTTACCCATATCCTCCAAACAGGATAAGGTGTCCCGCTTCCTCGTTCTTTGTGTGTGTGTGTGTGTGTGTGTGTGTGTGTGTGTGTGTGTGTGTGTGTGTGTGTGTGTGTGTGTGTGTGTGTGTGTGTGTGTGTGTGTGTGTGTGTGTGTGTGTGTTTTATCAAAATGTTACCTGCAACAATTTCACTTCCTCCTTCAGACTCGTAATCTCATTGTCCAGCTGGTGCTTTCCCTTCAATTAAACATTGTCACAAGATTTGTTTAGTTCATTAGAATAAATAGAATACATAGTATTTGTAAACTATAAACTAAACTCAGTAACTTCATTTCTGCATTAATGAATTACTGCATATGAACAAAACAATATGAAACAATGGCATATTACCTTTTCAACACAGTATTGGGTGGGAAAGGTACAAATAATAAAACAGAGTATCAATAAAGGGGAAAAAGTAAAGAATAGTATCATACCTTTTCACCTTCAACACCTCTGATTTTGGACTGAAACTTAATTCAGGGGAGAAATTATTGGGAGAAAAAATAGCTAAAAAAACATTGAGTATGTTTACATGCACATGAATAATATTATATAAAACTCATTATGGCAGTAGGCCGAGTATGGCAATAGTCACAGCTTATCCTAAGGTCAAAATAGAAGTAAGCATACGTCGATTAAAACACCTGGTTTTCTGAGCAATCTTTCGAAGGAAATGTAAACAGCTTTATGCAGCGTTGTATTTTGTCTGCGCATGTGCATGCAAAAGCAGCGCAAGCCTCCCGCTTATGCGCGAATGTAGTGAATTCAGAGAAACTGAAAGTTTGCATTTTATAAATAGTTTTCACATACAAACTGTATGTATCCGAACTCAGAATCAAATAGGCTTTGCAAAAATAACATGCTCGCTGTGTTAGAACGTTTATTTTGATTGCCGATTTTCTGCATTTATTAAGTCCCATCAGGTAGCCTGATTTCAGATTTGTCCATGTAAACATGATTATTAGGGTAATCCTTCTTCTTGCAAAGCATGTAAACATTTTAAACAAACTTACATTAATCTGACTATCCACAATAATCGTATTATTGTGTGCATGTAACCATACTAATGCTTCCACTCCACCACTTAGCCGTGTAAAGTAGGGGTGTTGAAAAATCATATATATATATATATATATATATACACACACTGATTATTTTTTGTCACAATTATTTTTTTTACAAAAGTAGTGCACTGGGTCTTTACTAGTCCTGTATTAACGGACCGATATAGCAGTTTGTAGTACTGGCAAAAAAAAATATTCAGCAAAAGAGAGCTGCAGCAACTTATAAGATTTTCCAATAGGAACAATGAAGACTTACAAAAAAATCACCTGTTGTTTACATTGGCAAGAGACTGTATACTGTGCCATGGTGTCAATTTAATGTTGAAGGGATTCCTTAAAATATATATTATTACTAAACTAGCTGATGCAAGCACTGACAATAATTAGTAAAGCATCTGTCAAATATTTGCAGCTGTTACGTTCAACTAGCCTACTTAGGCAATAACTAGTCTAATTAGGGACATACCATATCTTCTGCTATTCTAATTTCTGCTTCTTCAATACAAGTTTACTAATCTTCTCTTCATACCGAGTTTCAACCTCCTGAAGCAAAGACCATACAAATAATATATAAAATAACAGCAGCTGAGTATTATTAGCGTATTATCAGCAGTGCAGTCAGAAAGGCCCAGTGCATTCAAAAACTTGATTCTCCTGTGTTTTATATGTATTTCCACACTATGAGGTTGGAGTAATACTGTGAAATTGTGAAAATTATGATAATGCCCTTTTAGTGTAAGAGCGGTTTGAAAAGACTGCCTGAAATGTCAGCCTGTTTTGGTGGAATGGAGTTTTGGCCTTCCATGGTGACATCACCATGAAGTAAATTAGTTAATATACCAATAAGAAAGACTTCCAAACCTCTCTGCCAAAGCTAATTTTCTTTTTTTCCCCTCCCCACTCAGACAACTCCCAGACAGTGTTAGTGAAATTCTTGCTTGAGAAATTGCTCTTTGCTAAGAAGCTAGTACTTAACTATTACCCAGAAATGGTTTGATATTGAGATAAAAACAGCTGCATTGGACCTTTAAAATAATTTACAATATCATGATCAATATGAGTTCATTATTCCTAAAGACAGAGTTGATACCGGTCTAGAGAATAATTCAAGGAGGGAGGCTCAACTATGAATTGAGTTTCAGTAGTTCACCCCGATATCTTTGGTGAAGTAGCGGTACATTAGAGTGGTGATATTAGTGCAAAGCCATCCTTATCCTCTCTCAGCCCTGGAAAGCAGGTCAAAGTAAAATGCTTTGTACATATAGGTAATTTGTATATGTGTGTGGCAGTTGACTCATGGAGTTAATTTATAAGTTCCCATTAAACTTGCATACTCGAAAAGTGCACACAAGATTAAGCTGTTAGTTTGCAGAGGAATAATGGGGGGTGAGGCCAGTAAATAGGTCATTAAACTTGGTTATCCAAATAAATCAAAAGAGGCAATAGCAGATCAAATGACGCCTAAGCCACAACACATTGTAAATATCAGGCCTATCCCATTTGTAATCTGAATACATGTGAATAACCTTATGTGAAAACTCACAACAGTATTCTAAGATCAGATAAATGCCTGTCATCGGTTTTCATTTAATCACTTCATAGCCTGGGCATTAAAGCATCTGTCTGAATGCAGGTAGATCAATAAGACAAGCTTTGACGTGATGCCCCTAAAACGTCCATACGATTACAAGAAATATTGGTGTAGTTAAAAGTATTTGCCACTACTCCATCTTCACAATGTAGTATATAAAAACAAACGTGATTGAACGTATCTTGCGCAAGATAGTCTGACGTGACATCCTCTTCTTTTAACCTCACACCAATAATCCCAAGAACTACAAAGTGTTACTTTAATGGCATGCCTGAGGATCACATTGATTTAATACTTTTGTTTCTGTTCCAGAAACATGGTAATAACAATAAAAGGCAATAGTTTATTTTCCTCTTATAACCTTTAAACATGTCCAGTGCCAGGTTTAAAGTGATTGCTCCAGGCTCCCCCTTTTTACAAGCAAATACGAGAATTCATCAGGTCTTTGCTTGCATGACCCGTTCTGATGTGCAACTACAGCTGGCTTGTGTCCAGAAATGTCTATGAGCGTCCTCTGAAAAATCCTAATACAACTCCTACAAAATTACACTCCCCACTTCCTCATGAATTGGCCAAATAGAGCCGTAAGTGTCCGAGCTCTTCCTGGTAAATAATGGGATGAAGAGGAAGTTGTTATTGTGGAGACATTCCTGATTTTTTTTTTTCCAAGAACGTAAAAAGCTATTATCTGGCTTTACTGTAACATCAAGAGATATTTGAAGGATATTTATAAATCACTGTACCATGTGAAAATGTAGTTATTCCACTGCTTCAAGAAGTCTTTCCAACACTGTCTGTCTTGTGAGGGGTGTATGATAACGACGTTGTTGTGTCCTCCAGTCAAAATAATAATAATAATAATATTGTAATTCAAATGCATTCTGTAACTTATGCATTTCTACAGTAACCCTAGCTTCACATGGCGGGGAGTTTCCTTGAGTGTGCACTGAGATCCATCAAGATGTTCAGGTCAGGAGAAGGTTTTGTTGGGACTCTGACACTCTGATAACTCCTGTGGAAGTAAAAAAAAAAGTATCATATAATAATAAGTCATATTTGGTATAGGCCTAGAGCATTTAATTTGTTTTACTTTTCTGTCAATAACTTAACAGAACTGCAGGGGGATACAGTGTAGTGATTTGGTACACTCTTAGAAGTAAAGGTGCTATCTATAACCTAAAAGGATTCTTCGGCTATCCCCATAGGAGAACCCTTTTTGGTTCCATGCAGAACCTTTTTGGTTCCAGGCAGAACCTTTACAGAGAGGGTTCTACATGGAACCCAAAATAGTTCTGCCTGGAATCAAAAAAGGGTTCTTCAAAGGGTTCTCCTATGGGGACAGCCGAAGAATCCTTTTAGGTTCTAGATTTCTACGAGAGTAGTAGCAAATCTACTGCATTGAGAATAACATCTTCAACCCATCAAGTTGGAAATTAAGCTGTCCTGAGAGTCTAATAGGGGTCAGAGCCATAACACTGAATGGACAAATTGCCCTGTCATTCATCTTAAATTATATAAGTTATTTAATTTGACCTGTAGATGGTCCCGGTCTCCTCATCATGACCACTTTTTAAGTGGGAGGTCTCCACTACCGATGATCCTTTAATAGAAAATTGTATTTTCTATATTTAACCTGCACCGTTATCAATCATGTGCAGGGATTAAATGAACCTTTTACGATTTGCTACTATCATAAATGACATTGAGACCTGGGGGTGCAATTTCTTTATTTGCCTCTCCTCTGATTCATTTGAGCAGATATTAAACAATTCTATAAGCCATGAAAATCTAAATTAAAACAACACCATCCATACAACGGGATCATTTTCATCAGTAACATGAAGTCTTTATTACTTTTTTTGAGTTTTATTACTATTGTCTTGTAATGCACTGAGGAAAAACACTGCCATAATCAAAGCCCCGAGGTGAAGTTAACACGTATTGTCATCTATCATGACGGCTGGGCTGACTTAAATGCTTAAAGCACAGCTACAGCAAAGTATTTAGGGCTCTTATACTGCAATTACATAATTACCATGAGGTAATAACTGAACTCAATAATATTGTAAGAGATCATGTAAATAAGCATTATAAATTCCTACCATAGAAAATAAACGACCACACAAAAGCATGACAATACTGACTGTGCAAATAAAATAATATAAATAAAACATGCAACAATTTCAAAGATTTTACTGAGTTACAGTTCATACAAGGAAATCAGTCAACTGAAATAAATTCATTAAGCCCTAATCTATGAATTTCACATGACTGGGAATACAGATACGCATCTGTTGGTCACAGATACCTTTAAAAAAGGTAGGGGCATGGATCAGAATACCAGTCAGTATCTGGTGTAACCACCATTTGCTTCATGCAGCGCGACACATCTCCTTTGCATAGAGTTGATCAGGCTGTTGATTGTGGCCTGTGAAATGTTGTCCCATTCCTCGTCAATGGCTGTGCGAAGTTGCTGGATATTGGTGGGAATTGGAACACGCTGTTGTACACGTCGGTCCAGAGCATCCCAAACATGCTCAATGGGTAACATGTCTGGTGAGTATGCAGGCCATGGAAGAACAGGGACATTTTCAGCTTCCAGGAATTATGTACAGATCCTTGTGACATGGGGCTGTGCATTATCATGCTGAAACATGAGGTGATGGAGGCGGGTGAATGGCACGACAATGGGCCTCAGGATCTCGTCTTGGTATCTCTGTGCATTCAAATTGCATTAGATAAAATGCAATTGTGTTCATTGTCCGTAGTTTATGCCTGCCCATACCATAACCCCACCACCACGGGGCACTGTTCACAATGTTGACATCAGAAAACCGCTCGCCTACACGATGCCACAAACGTGGTCTGCGGTTGTAATGCCAGTTGGATGTACTGTCAAACTCTCTAAAATGACGTTGGAGGCGGCATATGGTAGAGACATGAACATTACATTCTCTGGCAACAGCTCTGGTGGACTTGAGACATCAGCGGCATTGTGTTGTGTGACAAAACTGCATATTTTAGAGTGGCCTTTTATTGCCCCCAACACAAGGTGCTCCAGTGTAATGATCATGCTGTTTAATCAGCTTCTTGATATACCACACCTGTCAGGTGGATGGATTATCTTGGCAAAGGAGCAATGCTCACTAACAGGGATGTAAACAAACTTGTACACAACATTTTTGAGATATAAGCTTTTTGTGCGTATGTAAGATTTCTGGGATCTTTTATTTCAGCTCAGGAAATATGGGACCAACCCTTTACATGTTGTGTTTAGTATACTTTCATTATATGATGATTCATTTATGGGGTGATTTTAAATTATTTTGAAGACTGGGAGGTTCAGAACTACTTCATCATTTGACAAACAGGATATGACAGCTCACTAAAGTACCTCATATATATGACTCCCTGTATAAATAAAAGGTTAACTACAATAAATAAAACATCCTGTCAGGTCCTGACTGAGGGTATGCCGCCAGACATCTCTATGTTTGTCTGGTGGCTAAGGTCCGGGCTTGACAGAGGAGAGAGTTCTGGAAAACTCTTATGTTTGGGTTTTGTTGGTCCCCAATTAGAGGCAGCTGCCCTGCGTTGTCTCTAATTGGGGATTCCATTTAAGTTTAGTAGTTTCCCACCTGTGTGTGGATATTTGTTTGTGCATTCTGCATACCAGTTCCTGGTTGCAGTCTCTCCTTGTTTGCTGTTTTGGAAAATGAATAAAGGAATGTCTACACATTACTGCTCAGCGCTTCGTGTCCTGCCTTCGCACCATGACACATCCAAGTTAGACAATACAGTAAACCCTTAGCCAGGGTGGGCAAGGGTGGGTGGAGGCTTTTGCTTCAGCCAAGCAGTAACATACTTATTACTATGGTGTTATACACTATCTGTATTTTGACAGAACAATATATGATATCTAACAAGTGACATCAACATTTTATGTGCCAGTGTTTTTGCATAGTCGGCACCTTTATCATCCCTGCCAGCTTTAATCCCTAATGTGTTTAATGCATGTGTAGCCTATTAATTGTATTTAATCTTATGCATTCACCAATAATTGTTACTAGCACTAGGAGGCGTGAGATGACCAGAAGTACCCACTTACAGCAGATGGATGGTACAACTGAATCGTTTTAGAAATATTATAAAACACTAAAATTGTGCCATATTTGAAAAACCTTGGTCATTGTAACTTTGTAACATTGAAATATCAAAAGCTTGTGGTTTTAGAAACTATTCTGCATCATTGTATGGCAACATCACCGGGTTGCTTCACTTCAACATGACCTTATTTGAACCTGAGCCCTAAGCAGGTATGAGATTGGTTCTATGTCCAAATGATTCAGGACTTTAAATCAAACATAACATAAATCAACTGAAAAATAGAGCAAAAAAATACTCTGTATACTTACTCCATAAGGGAACGGTGTTACATCTCAAATAGTGATGAGAAATCTGTGCTTTTTGAGGTCGGTTCGGTTTCGATTATTTGGGTTTAATGCTGGAACACAGAATAAAACTATTTTAAAACGTCCCATGATGGTAGTGCTTGTCACGTATTAAACATAATTTCTTCACATTACTTTACTAAAATATTTCAGTTGTTGTGTATATTAAATGTATTTGATTTGATGACTTTACTATTTAATTCCAAGTCATCTCTATAGAGCTGCTGCCTATGCTGTCTGACAAAAAGTAAATAGGGTAGGTCTATACTTTTATGACTGCTGAATACAAACCATCAATGTATTTTCAGGTAGTGATACCTCGTGAAGCAACAGCTGCTCTCTATATCTCCTCATGATCGTACATTATTCTGTCTCTTCCATAGCAGGTGTAAAAGAAACAGACTGGACAAGTAGAAGCGCAATGGATTGTGGTAATTGTAGTTATTACCACGTTATATGCGCTAAACTGGCCAGCTAGAAACTACAACTCCCTACTACTTCCCACAGTTCAGCTGGATCTGATTTATCTCTAGAGAAACTGCGATGTGAGTATTGAGCTCACAGAAAAAAACCCAACGAACGAAATGTAATTCTAATAATTGAACCGATGCTGGTCAACCGAAATTACGTTTAATCGCTCTGCACTAAACTGGAATAACTAATTACTTAATTTAATTGTGTCCTGTACATCTCACTGATTTCCTCCATGTCTATTGCCTCCATTAACAAAAAATTTTGTTATATTTGTTAGATTGCTCCTTCCCCATTTATAGACGCTAACTATTGTTACCGCCTATGGATGAGGTATCTTTAGCGCTTAATGATGAAGGTATCTTTTTCCTGGGGGACTTTTGTTAAGATCCCCATGCTCGGTCTGAACGCTTGCGGTAAGGTTTTGGAAACATAAGGAACGTATATACAATATACAAAAATTTTTTAATTACTACACACCTTTACAGGATTAGTGTTCTACACTGTCCGTTAATCCATGTTACAGCGCGTGTCGAGAAAATAGGCGAAAGGCCAAGACGACCACCTGTGCTAATTAGCCATCTAGCATGCTCTGAGCACCTGTGTGTAAAGGAAGGCTGCCAGAAACGTGTTGTAACTGAAAAACACTGTCAGCTGCAGCTGTAATAAAGCTGGTTAAAACAGTGTATAGTAAATATATTTTTTGGTATTTCTGAAATTATTATTGATGTGCTATGAGAGTAAAGGGCTTTATGTTTTCTAGAACCGTATCACAATTGAGAATTAATTCACGTTTAGATATATCATTAGTATTTGGCTGTCAGAGCCAGCCTACCTCTGAAAACAACAAGGTCCTTGGACCTTAAGGAGTAATGGTAGGCTACCCCCTCAAATCTATCTCAGGCACCCTGGGGTTATAGGACCTCTGGTTGAACCACTGGTGTAACTCCCAGCCTATATAGTTAGTAGACACCTTTTTAGATAAATGTGCCTTTGACTAGCTACATGGCGTCTACCTCAGATCCTGGGGTCACAGGGGTGTAATAGCCGCACGCTGTATGTTTTACTAAATGTTTTTCTTCTACTGGACAAATTCACCCCTGTTAAGTCTGGGCTACCTTTAAATCACTTTCACCAACAGTATTTAAGTCCAAGGGCCTATAAACCAGAACCCATGCCCGCGACATTCAGGCCCTACCCTACCCAGGCCGATTGCTTCTGCCAAATTTAAAGACCGGCCCTGCCCGAAATCAGAAAAACATTTCTCTGGGCGCAGGCAGCTCGTTCTGCATGCACTCTTGCTGATGGCGGCTCTGAGTCGGTGAGTATCCATAGC